>CM043701.1:100430432-100757932 GCA_023935145.1 Bretschneidera sinensis | reverse complement strand
AAGCCTCAGTGTCTAAAGCTCAACTCAACTCAGCTGGTTTCTACCCTACGTGCAAATTGTTGTTTTTCTTTTAATTTCTATTTCTGCCATGGGTACAAAAAAGAAACATATTTTGCATTACTTTAAAATCTCAAACCCATTGCACCCTTGAAAAAAAAAGCAAAAAACAGAGTTTCACACACTAACACGACACTACAAAACAGAACACTGATACTCCATTAATCTTGAATTTTAATACCAAAAAAAAGAAGAAGCTAGAAAGTCTATTTTTTCACACCTTAATAAATACTAATTTGGAGCATTAATTAGCAAAAGCAATCAACTCATTGTCATTTTCGAATTTGGCCATATCTTCTTCCTTCAAATGAATCCATGCCTCTATTCCATCACCCGAAATGGTGTCCATGAAAACCACCAAGTTCTTGAATGTCAAGCTAGGAGAACCTACACATGCAGGTTTTCCCCAACCAAAATCAGTTTCATATAGAGGAAACCTGCAAAAACTAGTGAAACTAAAAGAAACCATCTCTCCTTTAATGAAACTTTCAGCTTTCTCTTTAATGAAATCCAAGTGATCCTTGCCCTTTTGGAGTCTCTTCACATATTCTTTGTCGATTTTACTTATCGAATCTCTAACCTGGCTGACAATATTTTGACAAGATCCTTGATGATCATCTCCACTAATGAAATTAATGGGTGGATTAATTGTGATAGCTACTCCATAAATATTTCCAAAACAGTGATTAAGCAGGTGGGGTTCTGTCCTAGTGCATAAATTCACTACATGAACAATCGTGTAGAATCTATCAGGTTTTGATTGAAGCTTAGTTGCTGCAACAAATCGGCTCCATATGAAAAATGACAAGGCTTCAATGCGTGATGGGCGCCTAATTTGTTGGTTTGTGGTGTTCATGTTATAATTAGTACATTTTTCTCTAATTGATTCTAGATGCACTAAACACAAACCTCTTTGCTACAATGTTTTCTTTTGTGATGCCGGTTCTCAGTTTAAACCCCGATAAATTTTTTGGTAGGAAGAGCTTCGCTGATAAAAACTCTACGCTAGGTACACCTTGATAATCCCCTTGAGCGTTAATGTATGCCCAATTTTTTACAAACATGAGCATCGATAAGGCATATGCTACCTTGTGAGAAATGTAAACGCTAATTACTATTCCTCCGCAGTCAAAAACGTTGAATTGAATGCCTAAGAGCAATTCTTCAGCATTGTCTAGTACAAACGAAAGTAACTTGTTAAGCTCACAAGGAATCAGATTTTGAATAACACTCGAAAGCTTGCAGTTGATCACTCGGGCTGTCACGTAAGGTATGCCTTCATCGTTGCAGTCTACGAAACTTTCATTTTTCATACGTCCGGCTAATGGGTAGAAACGAATTAAGGCAAAAGAGAGAGATTCTTTAAGCTGGTTCGATTTTTCGACGTTATTGTTGAATTGGAGATTAATGGTGTTTGTAGGGTAGAAAAGGACTAAAGGATTATACATTGGGGGTGATATTTGATCAAGAAATGAGAGTTGGTAATGGTGAAGATTGTTAGGGGTAGGAGAAGATGGTTTGATAATCTCCTTGGAGATTACTTCAACTTCAAGCTTCATTTTGATCTTTCCCAAATCTTAATGCTAATAACCTAACAACAAAAATTGGACGTGTACAAGTTTTTGGGTATGTGTGGTATTTATAATGCACATTGCAATCAATTTAACCTACCACCATTTTTACTTAGATAAAGCTAGTTTCAAACCCTCAAGTAACCTAAAATTTTTAGGGTTAGGGTTTTATGTATAGATAGATGTATACTAGTTATGGTTGTTGATGCTGGATTTTCTCACCAACCAGTATTATCTTAATCAAGTGATCAAAATAGGGTTATTACCTTTGTATGCACTAAATTTCATCATCAAGAAAGCTTACATTAAAGTTTCAATCAATTATTTTCTTGAAATAGAGGAGAAAATAATACTTTGGGTTAAGTTTACATGTAAGATTATAATAGAGATAACATAATTACTTTATAGATACATCCGTGATTTTTTAAGTTTGTGATCTTTTAATGAATTTCAAGTGTTGGATTGTATCTAGGGTTTGCTCATATTGATAAAAATCACTACCAAATTCTTTTATAGTGATGATATTGTAAAAGTCTGATTTATTAATATCAATTGTAAAAAAAAAAAAAAAAAAAAAAGTTTAAATTGACAAAAATTATCTATACACTATTTTTTCTCTTTTTTAAATCAAATGATCAGATAATTTGACAATTCAATTAATATTGTCCTAACATCCACAAATCGTATTCTCAAACAATACTATCACTTTTTTTTTAATGTTAACTCTCACCCGACTCACAAAGTTATATATACCATCGAGTTTGGTTATTTTTATTGAAGCAATACCATACAAATATAATTAATCATATCATTCATAATTTGAACATCGTGTAAACTTATAGGGCAATCTCCTCACTCACAAATAAACTTCCAATAACCATATTAACCACTTAAAGTAAATAAATAATCAATAAAATGCTACATTGATAGGAGTCGGAACATAAAATCTTATGATCTCATAATTTCAACTTTGTTGTTTTTTTTCCCCGATGAATTAATGACTGATTGGCTATAATATTGAGTTTATTAACACGTTAGGTGGAGGGTAAAATCATTACAAGGTCCTGTACCGAGATTTAATGGTCCAATTGTTAATATTATATGGTCATATAGGATAGCTCTTAAGATTGAATGGTTTTATATATATATATATATATATATATATATATATATATATATATATATATATATATATATATATATATCAGTGTTTTCAGAGGTGAGGGCGTTGGACCAGATGTTTTGCCTCAATGAGGCGATGCGTAAGCCCCGAGGCGTTGGAGCGTAAACCTTTTGAAACATTGGGGCGTTTTGAATAAAATAACAAATTCACATATATAAATCTATTAAAAGCAACAAATTAGATAGCATAGATAATACAATCCTAATGATATTATAAAATGATATTAATGAAATGCAAAGTATATAATATGGAGCCTATTTAATGAATTTGCTAATTAGTGGAAACAAATGAGGGAAAAAAAAAGGAAACAGTGGAAACAAAAGAGGGGAAAAAAAAAAGAAAACAATGGAAATGAGGGGAAAAAAAGCAAAAAAATAAAGATTTCACGCTCATGCACCAGCCGGGATTCAAACCCAAGCCTATAAGGTGTTAATGTACCAATCAACCATTAGACCACTGATGCTTGATGGTTAGTATGTTACTAACAAACATATATAAAAGGCAAAAAAATAGAGATCACACTCATACACCAGCGGGGATTCAAACCCAAGCCTATGAAATGTTAATATACCAATCAACCACTAGACCATTGGTGCTTGATAATTAGTATATTACTAACAAACATATATATATATATATATATATATATATATATATATATATATATATATATATATATAGAACTAACACTCCTATAATCACACCTCTGGGCTTTTTTGCCCGATTTCGCTCATGAGACGTGCCCCAAAACTGTTTTTTAAAACATTGATATAGATATATATTTATATAATCTTGCCTATTCCATGCATGTCACGCAATCAAAATTCAAAAGTACTCTAAATAAAGCTACCTTTTGAGTGCATGGCTATACAATTTTTCTAGAAATATAAGATATTTTTAAACTTACGATTTATAAAGGTTTCCATTCCTATGATATATAATTCGTAGTACTTTTTTTATACGGACAAAGAAAGATTTTGAGTAGATCTCTTCAATAAAATATTCAAAAATAATAGTTGGACAAAAAAAACTACTATCAAAACATTTATTATTTGAAAAAATAATTAGTAGATGAAAATTTATTCTTTTTGTGTTTGTTCTTTACTTTCTATTTCTTTTGTCTGCCACTCATCATCTTCACATCATAATTTTTTTTTTATTGACGTTGATTGGGTTAGATTTGAAGTATAAATTAAAACCAAAAAGCTTTCAAGTTTTACTCATTCATCTCTTATAATATTTATAGGAAAATTTAAATTTTTTACTTTAAATTGTATATAAAATCTAACTCAAACAGCATCATAATCTTTTTTTTTTTTTTTAATTAGTGGTTGGACACGAAATAAGCCTATTAGTTAACTACTAGTTACTACAATAAATATGGACTAAAAAGAAAGTCCAACCCAAATGTTTGTGGTCTTAAATTTATAGGCCTATGGGTCTACAAATAGACTCTACTTAGACCTCGTGCAAGTATACCCAACGGATCATTCCACCAATCAACTAAAATTGGATGGGCCAACAAACTTAGAAAATAAAAAACAACCCTTTAATGGTGAAAAATAAAAATAAAAAAAAGCCAATGAATTTTAAGGCCCATCCACGATTGTGGATATGTAAAAGAAAGTTGAATCATTCAGTTAGATTGATCGATTTGAATTAATTTGGTTAATTGATTAATCAAATAAAATATAATAAATTAAAAAAAATATTTAATATAAATTAAATAAATAATAAATCTTAAAAATAATTATATAAACAGTGTCAGTTAATCGATTAACTGACCGTATCGATCGAAATTAATTTGTTCGGTTTATGTCAAAATACTTAAGTTAATTTGGTCGAAATGGTACAAAAAAATTGATTGAAAAAATCAATTTAAATTTTTTATTGATCGAACCAACCGTTTCGATCATTTGCACACCCTTAAAAGTAAGGACCACAGTGGAAAAGAGGGAGAGTAATAAATTTTTTGTTTTTTTAAACTCTAATGATAACATTTTAATGAGAGAAAATTTATTAATTAATATAGTATATTTTTACATTAATTTTTTTGAAAAAATATTCTAAAAACAGATATAATAGCTAACAACATAAAACATTAAAAAGTGGAGGTATTGATAGTTGTTTCATTTCTTTATTTTGATTTTGACAGTAAGCTTTGATGCAGTAACTTATAACTTTGATACTAGATCGATCAAGATACTAGGATTCGGAGAAGCAAATGCAAGTAGCTCTTTCGCGAGATAGACTAAAGGGGTCTTATCCCCTCGAAGCTCTTTCGTGCCATTTTGAGTCAATTCTTGCATCTTTTCCCTTAATTCACTAACAAGGCCTTAAAATTCGATCTAATTCTTCTCATTCTTGACAACAAAGTAAGCCAGAAGGTTTCCGATAGTACTTTGAGGCAAAGGTGGTGCCATTCTTGTGTGTAAGTTCATAGCTTGGGATAAAATCGATGGCTTTACAAACCCCGAGTTTGGTCTTGATGCTGCAGTTGCACATTTCCAAAGGAGAGCTATAACAGTTTCAACACGCGTTGGCTGTTTCACGCTTGCACTTGCAGCTCTGGTTTTAAGCTCAGAAATCTTTAAGGCACTGATCATATACCTTTTCATTATGTAATTCTGTCTCATCAACCCTACTTCAGGCACTGTGGCAGAGAAACCTATCGGTGGGAATAGAGATGAGCCGATGAATTATGGAATTACCACATCATCAGAGCCCAGGGTCGTGGCTGCCCAGCTGCTGACGAATGTTAATAATGAGACTCCATTAGTGATTTTGTGGGTAGTGCAGATTCCAATTGCCAATCCACCACATTTGAAGAAATTGGCTTGGACAAGTAACAGAGGCCATGTAGATGCTTCTGTGGATACTTTCGATATACCAACATGAAGGAAATCTTTTAGTAACTTAACCTCTGGGTGTTTGAGAAAGTCTGAGAGAAGGCAGTTGACTTGAGCTTCAACATAGACTGCTCCTTCGTCGTTGCATTCCATAGAAACAATGTCTTTGATTCTCCCCACGAGTGGGCAGAAGCTTGTTAAGGTTTCAGGTAGTGATTTCTTTAGATTCTGGGATCTTTCAGCAACATTCAGATCATATTGACCATCACTGTAATCGCCTTTAATGGCAGTGTAAAAGAGAACTAAAGATGCATAAATTGTAGGAACAAACTGATCACCAATAGAGAGCTTGAAATTTCTAAGGCGATTAGGAGTTGGAGAGGATGGTTTGATTGTTTCTTTGGTGATTGTTGATGCCAAAAAATGGTCGGTGTTGACGTGGCCTGGGTGCTGACATGGCCTGGGTGCTGACGTGGCCTGGGCCCTGCACAAATAACATGGATGAGCTAAAGGCCCTCGGAAACAGGGGAAGGGGATATCTCCGAGGGCGCTTCGAAGCTAAAGTTAACACGAGGGCTTAAAGGAGATATTGAGGGCTTAAGTAAATCAAGTGTTAGCAGATCAGTCTCAATCCATATAAATTCCATACCTCGGTTTATTTATAGACATCTGCCCGTGGGAAGGCATTGATTATAGGCTCAGGGGACGGCATGTTGCAGGGTGACTGCAGGGCGGTGCGCCGTAGGGTGGCAGCAGGGCGGCGTGCCGTAGGGTGGTTGTAGAACTGTAGATGTAGGCGGCTGTAGGGCAGTGTTGCACGTTTATTTACCTAAATAAATAAGTAAATAATCGCACTCGTTTTACTTGCAAGTGCACAAGGTCAACAATGTAGTATAGTGTGCGAATGCAAGATCATCTCCACAAGGATTGGTGAATTTCAATTTAGAATTATATTCGCAATATAAAAAGATAGAAATAATAAAAAGGGTTGATTTTGATAAAGATAAAATAATAAAGATAAAGGTGTAGGGGCTTGATATCCACCACTAATTATGCTACCACAATACAACAGTATGCCAATGTTTTACTCATGTTATGAATACCTAATGGTTGCCAACCTAAGGGCTTGGTCCACACCTTAGGCTATTGATCTCCCTAAGCAACGAGTTAGGCATGGTGTATACTCTAACTCTTTTCTCTCTTAAGGGATTCAACATGGGTGTATACTGAGTTGTTTCTTAAGAGAGCGTTAAGGCTGTGGAGATCGACAACCACACGGGGCCTAAGGCTTGGTCCACTCCCGGTTTCCCATGTTGATTAACCCAAGAATCCGGATAAGATATCTTTTGTTACTATTGTTGAACCCAGGACTCGGTCCTTTATGTGTGTGAATGATCGCATGTTCGCTTGATCGCATGCAGTAGTGCGATCGATCGCACTTTGACCAGAAGCTGCTCCAGGATTTCCAAGCTTCTTCCTTTAAGTGCCAAAACTGCTTCCTTTTTCTCCAAGACCTATAAAAACATGTGAAACACACAAAATGAAGTAAAACAGACTAAACCGTATAGACAAAGAGCTTAACACCTGTAAATTAAGGGGCTTAAATATGAATATTTAAGTACTTATCACACCTCCAAACTTACATATTGCTAGTCCCTTAGCAATACAAAACTAAAAACTAAATGAAGAACAAAATTAAAGATAAATTCACTTCCATGATACTCAAAGATTTGGGTCGCGCAGAAAACTATGATAACAGTTCATGAGTAAGCTTAAAGTAAAAACAAATTTTTGTATTGAAAAAGGATTTTCAAAAGTTCATGTTACATAACTAAGGTTGGCTTAAGGCATCGTAAGTTTGATTTGTGTGTGATGAATTAGCACATATAAGATAGGGCTTCCATATAATTTTAGTGTATAGGGTTTCGATGCCTAAACCTTTATCAAATTCCTTATCAAAGAGAACAAAAATGGTATAATACTTTCTTCTTCTTTCTTTTTCTTTCATCATGCGATCTTTGCCATGTTAAGTTCCATCTAGCTTTCTATTTGACCCTTGTAACGAGCGTTTGGCCAATGACTCCCAAACCAGATGGCTTTAGGGCATTAGGTGTAAAGACACCCTTAAGGACTAACTAACTCCAGAAAAAAAGGCTATGGAACTTAATAGGTTTTTAATTCTTCTTAATGAAACTCCCACATTTTGACGTGAACACTCAATGCTTACTGAGGCAAGAGGCCCAATTACTCAGTGGAAAGTTGATTTTTTTTTTGGCAAATCTTTTCGCATGATGGACATATTTTTTTCTTTATTTTTCTTATGCCAAAGAGTTCTTTTTAACAAGTTATCCGACTACAGTTTAGGTAATGGAAACATATACAAAAGAATTATATGTCATACCTCACACAAATGCATGCTAAATGTGCTCGTGCAAATTTGGATCAAACTCGTGAATTCTTAGGTGCCTTGAGGTAGGTAACTAAACTTTGTAAAATTCCTATTGCAAGACTATGTGTTTTAGATTTTAAGCTTACTAATGAAGTGTTATCAAATTTTTAAATCAACCAAAATTTTTGTTTACAAAAAAAAAAAATGCATTTATTTTCCTAAAAAAAACTGGGACTTAGTGTGTGCATGTGTTTCAAGTGCGTGCGTGATAGTATCTAGTATCTCCCACTACCCCCAAACTTAAAATACACATTGTCCCCAATGAGTGTGGCATGGAAAGATCTGACATGGGAGATGGAGAACTAGGTTGCTTGCTGTGCTTGTAACATGCCCCCAAACTTGAACTGGATGCATGCACTAAGTATCAGACAAAGAAAAATAAACATTATTCTGGAAAACAAGAAATATAAATACTAGATATGTAAATATAAATATAAATAAAATAAAAATACAAAAATGAAAAGGATAAGTCTGGGGTGCCTCCCATGAGCGCTAAGTTTAACGTCTTCAGCCAGACGGAGTATCCTTTCTCTGCTGATCATCACGTGGTGTAGATTGTTTGCTTAGGTAGTGGAGTTTAGCTTCTGGAGTAAATGCGGTGCGCTCGATCGCAATGCATCAAGTAGTGACGTTATGTGCAACAGAAACTGGGAATTTAAGTGGGTTAGGTGTATGTGGATCAGCTGTATATTAGACAGTTTGAAGTGTCAAGTCCTCGTCCCGATGAGGTATGGTGAGATTAAGGTATGGTTTGACTCGGTGTCCATTGACTGTAAATGTCTGATTGCTATTCGAGTCATGAATCTCCAAGGCTCCATGAGGAAAGACCTTGGTGACCACATACGGACCAACCCAACGGGATTTTAGTTTGCCTGGGAATAGCCTTAATCTTGAATTGTAGAGTAGCACCCTTTGTCCTATGTGAAACTCTTTACGCACTAGTTGCTTGTCATGATAAACTTTTGTCCGTTCTTTGTAGAGCTTGACATTTTCATAGGCATCATATCTTAGTTCATCTAGCTCATTTAAATGCAGCTTCCTCTTCTCTCCCGCTTGTTTCATATTAAAATTGAATTGCTTTATGGCCTAATATACTAGATGCTCTTATTCTACCAGAAGATGGCATGCTTTCCCAAAGACTAGGCGGTATGGAGACATGTCAATTGGAGTTTTATAAGCAGTCTGATATGCCCATAGAGCATCATTTAGGCGCAAAGACCAATCCTTCCGATTAGGCTGTACAGTCTTCTCTAGGATTCCTTTGATCTCTCGGTTACTTATCTCCACTTGGCCACTGGTTTGAGGATGATAGGGGGTGCCAACTTTATGAGTGATCCCACATTTCTGGAGTATTGCAACAAAAGAGCGATGATGAAAGTGGCTACCCCCATCACTGATGATTGCTCTTGGAGTCCCAAACCTGGTAAAGATGTTAGCCTGCAGAAACTTGACAACTACTTTGTGATCATTAGTCTTTGAGGGGACAGCCTCGACCCATTTGGACACATAATCCATACCCACTAGAATATATAAATACCCAAAGGAGTTAGGAAATGGACCCATGAAATCAATGCCTCATACATCGAAAAGTTCTACTGTATGGATATTTTGGAGAGGCATTTGATTTCGGGAAGAGATGTTACCTGTCCGTTGGCATCTATCACATGAGCTGCAAAAGGAGAAAGCATCTTTAAATAAGTTAGGCCAATAAAAACCAGATTGTAATACCTTAAGATCTGTTTGCTTAGCCCCAAAATGTCCTCCACAAGCCAACTGATGGCAGTGTTGTAATAGGCTCAAGTGCTCATTTTCTGAGACACATCGTCTAATGATTTGATCAGGGCATAATTTGAAAAGATAAGGATCATCCCAATGGTAGTGTCTAGACATGGATATTAGCTGCTTCTTTTCTTGCATGGTCATATCTGGGGGAAAAACCTTAGTAGTTAGATAATTGACAATATCAGCATACATTGAAGTTTTACCTCTAGTGTGAATAGTTGCTCATCAGGGAAGTTATCGTTTAAAGGTAGCTCTTTGTCATCATTCTCATAGGGCAACCTTGATAAATGATCTGCAACCACATTCTCATTGCCTTTCTTGTCTTTGATCTCTAAATCAAATTCTTGTAATAGGAACACCCATCTGATTAGCCTAGGCTTTGCATCTTTCTTAGAAAACAGATATCTCAAAGCAGCATGGTCAGTGAATACAATAACTTTAGATCCAATAAGATATGATCTAAACTTCTCTAAAGCAAAAATAACAGCTAACAATTCTTTTTTAGTAGTAGAATAGTTAAGCTGAGCATCATTTAAAGTTCTAGAAGCATAGTAAATAGCATGAGGTACCTTATTGACTCTTTGACCTAAGACAACTCCCAAGGCGAAGTCACTGGCATCACACATAAATTCAAATGGAAGATTCTAATCTGGTGCCATCATTATTGGAGCAGAGGTGAGCATATTATTCAATGTGTTGAAAGCTGTCATACAGTTATCATTCCATTCAAATCTGGTATCTTTAGCTAACAATGCACAAAGGGGTCTCAAGATCTTGGAGAAATCCTTGATGAATCTTCTATAGAAACCCGCATGTCCAAGGAAACTCCTAATACCCTTAACTGTGAGAGGAGGAGGTAGCTTTGAAATGATGTCTATTTTAGCCTTGTTTACCTCAATACCTCTGTTGGAGATGGAATGACCCAACACAATGCCTTGTTGGACCATAAAGTGACATTTCTCCCAATTCAACACTAAATTGCTCTCTTCACATCTCTTTAGGACATTTTCCAAATGATTTAGGCATTCATCAAAATTAGAACCATAGACACTGAAATCATCCATGAATACCTCAATGTATTTCTCTACCATATCGGAAAATATGCTCATCATACATCTTTGAAAAGTGGTTGGTGCGTTGCATAAACCGAAAGGCATCCTTCAATAGCAGATTTATGCTCCCTAAGAACTCTTAACAATATCTCTTTTTCTCCAACACTCAAACTGGCAGCCACGATCATAGGTAAAGTCTCTTTTTCTCCTAGATAGGCATAAGTTAGGTGCTCTGGTAGCTTCTTTCATTCCAAAATTGGTGCCTAGACAATAGATGGTAAAAGAGTAGCATTAGTAGGTATGAGAGATTCAAATGGAGGAGCATACTTACTTGAGTGTTTTGGAGAAGCTTCAAGGTGGTGCACAGCTTTGATGATGTCATCAGTAACATCTTCAGGTTCTTGCTCAATATCAATTGTTGTAAAGCTATGAGTGATAATAGTCTCTAATGGATCATCGTGCTGGACCTGAAAAGCTTTCTCAACAAAACTTTGCATCATACTTACATTAACACATTCCATGTCATCTAGAGGTAGTTTTAATGCATCAAATATTTTAAATTCTATTTTCTCACCATTGATCTTCATACTTACTATGCCCTTTTTCACACAAATCTTAGTATCGGCAATTCTCATGAAAGGTCTCCCTAATATGATGGGCAGGGGTAATGGCATAGGGCATTCCTCCATATCTAGTACAATGAAATCAGCAGGCAAAATGAATTCTCCTACCTTTACTAGGACATCCTCAAGAATACCTTTAGGTCTTTTAATACTTCTATCTATCAATTTTACAGGTGATGAAAGTCGGTTGTAGATCCTCCAAACCTAGGGTTTCGAATACCGTGTATGGTAATAAGTTTACACCCGCTCCCAAATTTAGTAATGCTTTTTCAAACAGCTGATCACCTATTCTACAGGGAATAGTAAAACTACCCAGATCTTTCAGTTTTGGCGGGAGTTTTCTTAATAGTACAGCATTTACTTCTTTAGTTAATGTTATAGTTTCATGCTCTTGAAATTTTCTCTTATGAGTGCAACAATCTTTTAGGAACTTAGCATAGGCAGGTATTTGGTGAATTGCATCTAATAAAGGAATATTAATTTCAACTTTCCGCAAGGTTTCAAAAATATCAATTAGTTTATTGTCTTTCTTTTGTTTTACTAACCTTTGTGGGAAGGGTGGAGCATTCACCTTCTCCGTTTCACTTACCCTTGGTGCCGATGGTTTCTCTTTGGATGCTGTTGCAGATTCATCAGATCCTATCACCTTGCCATTTCTCAAAGTTGTGACAACGTTCAGTTGTTGATGCCCCCCAGGGTTGGGTAGTGTTTGAGCTGGAAGCTCACTTTGCTTTCTTTCACTTAGCTCGTTAGCCAATTGCCTCATTTGTTCTTCTAGCCTTTGAGTGGTTTGTTTTTGGTGATCTAATTAAGTCATCAATGTTGTTATTAGTTGCTGTTATTGAGTGGCTAATTTCTTTACAAGACTTTCTAGACCATCATTCTTGGGTTCTGGAACTGGTTGGGCTGTTTTATGAAAGTTCCTTTGTTGCCCTTGAAGGTTCAAAGTGTTTTGATTGTTGCTCCATGAGAGGTTGGGGTGGTCTCGCCATCCAGGGTTGTATGTATTTGCATATGCACTACGGTCCCACAAGTTTGCTTGCTTGGGATCTGTAGATGAATACAAATGGCAGGTCTCAGTAGTGTGATCAAATTTAGAACATAAAGCACATACCTGGCTTTGTGTAGCTTATGGTCGAGGAGCGATGTTTTGAGTAGATATAGCTTTTACAATCATATGTAGCCTCATATCTAGCTTCCTCTCCAAAGCAGCTATTTAGGCAGAAGGTCCACCATTCAGAGTAACCTCATATATACCTTTGTTCTTGACTCCTTGTCTACCCCTAGAGGAGAATTGTTGGGTATGCTCACTCAATGCCTCAAACAGCTCCATGGCTTCTTCACTGCTCTTCTCCATCAGCACACCTCCACAACCAGAGTCAGCAATACCTTTATTTATTTCATTTAGACCTTCATAAAAGGCTAGTACCAGCTCATCTTGAGGTAGGTTGTGGTGTGGGAATTTGAGTAGTAGCTCGTTGAAGTGTCCCCATGCCTCAAAGAACAGATCTCCATCCCTTTGTTGGAAGGATTGGATCTTCTTCCTCATTTGCCTCGTCTTTTGGGCTGGGAAGAACTTTCTTAGGAATTTTCCAGCCAACTCCTCCCAAGTGTGGATTGAAACTGCAGGCAAAGAATTGTGCCATAGCTTAGCATTATCTTTTAAGGAAAAGGAAAATAGAATTAACCTTATTCCTTCTTGGTCTAGGCCTTGGATATGCTGGAACTTGCAAAGATCGAAAAATTCCCGGAGGTGTAAGTGTGGATCTTCGTTGGGTGTACCCCGAAAGTGAGTTAAAGCATTGAGTATCTGCGGGGATATGTAATAGTTGCCCTCTGCTTCAGGTTGATATGCAATGCATGAAGGATGGTTGAGGTTCTGTGGGATGAAGGATTGCTTCATCGGTATTTGTGCAGATGGTTGCTGGATTTCTAGTTGTTCTGCCATTGGTGCTTCTTCCGTGAATTCCTCTTCTTCCTCCTCAAAGTTGTCTATAAGATTTTGTCGGATGGTCCGCTCAAGCTCGGGATCAAGAAGAAAGACTGTTGGATATCAGGATCGAAGTCCGTGCATGAATAAGGTAAAACAACTTCAGTGCAGCAGTTCAACTCAGCTGCTCGGGTAACTCTCTGTCCTATTTGCGCTCGATCACACAGAAGGGTGCGATCGATCGCAATTATCACAGAAGGCCGATTAGGGTTTGATGTGCCTGAAACAAAAGAAAAATCGATTAGGGTTTGATAAAGATGATAAACAGAAATTAAAGATACGAATAACGATGATTAATCTAAACGAAATTAATTCTAAAAAAGAGATTCAGTGCAATCCCCGGCAACGGCGCCAAAAACTTATTGCACGTTTATTTACCTAAATAAATAAGTAAATAATCGCACTCGTTTTACTTGCAAGTGCATAAGGTCAACAATGTAGTATAGTGTGCGAATGCAAAATCATCTCCACAGGGATTGGTGAATTTCAATTTAGAATTATATTCGCAATATAAAAAGATAGAAATAATAAAAAGGGTTGATTTTGATAAAGATAAAATAATAAGGATAAAGGTGTAGGGGCTTGATATCCACCACTAATTATGCTACCACAATACAACAGTATGCCAATGTTCTACTCATGTTATGAATACCTAATGGTTGCCAACCTAAGGGCTTGGTCCACACCTTAGGCTATTGATCTCCCTAAGCAACGAGTTAGGCATGGTGTATATTCTAACTTTTTTCTCTCTTAAGGGATTCAGCATGGGTGTATATTGAGTTGTTTCTTAAGAGAGCATTAGGGCTGTGGAGATCGGCAACCACATGGGGCCTAAGGCTTGGTCCACTCCCAGTTTCCCATGTTGATTAACCCAAGAATCCGGATAAGATATCTTTTGTTACTATTGTTGAACCCAGGACTCGGTCATCTAAATTGATTCAACTAACTAATCCATACCACATGTATACGTTGATTAGACACACACATATGAGGAATTTAAATACAAACAGGCATTAATCAAGTTAAGCAACATAACATAAATATCGCAAAGGCGCCAATACTGAATTATTGAATAAACATGATTAGGGCTTCAACCAAGCCTTTACTAAAAGTTATGTACACATAATAAAAATAAAAGAAAGAAGAAACCCAAGAGAAGAATCGGCAATTCCTCTCCACGGTCTCCTTCTGGCCTCCAGCCTCCCGACCTAAAACTAAACTAAAACTAAAAGAAGATTGAAAGGTAAAAGTAGGGGATAAAAGAAGTGCCCATTTGTGTGTGCTTTACAGGTGTATTTATAGGGCTTGAGTAGTCCTAGAAGGCTCATGAGTTCCTAAACTTTCCTAAAACACAAAACTCCTTTATTTCCAAAATAGAGTTCTGCAGTTTACTGTTCACGCCCGTACATGTGCGCTCGATCGCATGCGTCTTGCGCTCGATCGCATTGCTGCGCTCGATCCTTCATGTGTGCGAACGATCGCATGTGCGCTCGATCGCATGCAGTACTGCGATCGATCACACTTTAACCAGAAGCTGCTCCAAGATTTCCAGGCTTCTTCCTTTACGTGCCAAAACTGCTTCCTTTTTCTCCAAGACCTATAAAAACATGTGAAACACACAAAATGAAGTAAAACAAACTAAAATGTATAGACAAAGAGCTTAACACATGTAAATTAAGGGACTTAAATATGAATATTTAAGCACTTATCAGGCGGCATGTTGTAGGGTGGCGTAGAGTGGCTGCAGGGCTATGTGCATAGAGAGGGCCCAAGAGTAGGTTTGTTGGGCCGTTCTTCATAGGGCCGGAGAGTTTACTGGGCTGGAGTGTCTACTGGGCCGGAGAGTCTACTGGACCGGAGAGTTTACTGGGCCGAAGAGTTTACTGGGCCGGAGTATTTTGGCCACATCAGTGATGATCTCGACCTTCATCTCCATAGCCATCTTTGCTTTTGCTATATATGGGCTGTACACTTCTTCTAGGATTGGAAATTGCCTTTCCTTAATACTAACTCCTTCCCTTATATAAAGAAGGGTGATTTCTAAGAAAAAGCTCCTATATTTTGCAGATCTTAATGGTCTGAGATATGAAACAACTTGCTAAAACAATAGCTTATATGGATTAATCATGTGGAATATACCCTACAGAATTTTTTATAAAAAAAAAAGTCACAAGAAACATTAATTAATATTACTTAGTTAATTACAAATGATATAAAAGGCCATCCTTTGTATTTTACTTGGTATGCAATATTAAAATCTATAAAGTTATGATTATATTTGTTTTCATCGTGGCTGGAGTTCTTATTCTAGAAGAAAAAAAAAAGAAGGTGATTGGCGTTCTAGTTCTAATTTAATTCCAACAATTAAATTATTTAGTAGGCAAGTTGTCTTTAGGTTGAAGATCCAAATAAGATCTACTGCCTAGAGAAAACTAGTGAAATTCATTAACAAAAATAAATAACTGTGGGAGTAAAGTTCAAATAGAGGCCAAACTAAAGAATATAGAGTAACTTGAAAAGTAGGACAACAAGAAGAAGCAATTCTTTGTAGGAGACCCTTTGTCCTTTTAAGAGTTTCTAAAATTGGCTCAATGGGATTGAGGGCATTGGCAGATTTGTTCAATTTGCAGACTTCCAGTATTGTTAACCTCCATCTAACAAAAACACATAGTAGAAGATAGTGACAACCTCCATGCATCCCCATTATTGTTAATTTCTTGCCTATGTGATTCACATTCTTATTTAAAAATTGAATCAAATTCATGACGAGATTAAATGTCATGTCATCAAATTGAAAAGATTCAAATCCAAATTTATTACGGTAACATTCAATCTTACGATAAACTAGACTTTTATTTTAATTCTCAAATGGTGAAGATCAAAATCCACAATGATAAACATTATAAAGGAACAAAGAAGACTAGAAGACAACTACTATGAACAAATGGACGTAGACCTGACCTGACTGAGTTCAAAACAAAGTAAGCATATAACAGTTGAAAACAAAGTTTTATCAACTGCAGGTAGGCCTAAAATCTGTATTGAATTCTGTTCTTGTAAACTAAATTGGATCAGCTTTCATTTACATTGCCATCTTGTCCCTGCTAGTAGATATAAAACACTAGCTGTTTTATGTTACCAAAGAAACAAGTCCATTTTTGAATTCTTTTATTCAAATCACTTGCTGCTGGGTATAAGTCAATCATCCAACTGAATATAACAGCACCAATCATGATCTCAGAGTTGTCTAATAAAAAATCAAACCTTTCGGCATTTAAGTACAGAAAAAGTTTCGCTTTCAGTACCCTTTGGAAAAGATTTCACCCTTCCATGCAGACATGGTAATCGTTATCAAAACTTTATTGCTTGCCAATTATTTATAGAAATGTAACATGAAAATTACTACTGCTTTAATCATCAGAACTTGATTGCTTCTAACAATTACACTATAAGTGAAAGAAAGAAATGGAATAACTGAAAGGAATTCAAATGAAACAATGAGCAAATAGATATTGACCTGAGTTAAAAAGTAGTAGAAGACAACTTGCAGGTGTTCTTTATTGTGAGAAACGTGGAAATGAAGCAGCAGCCAGGTATGTGAATCAGTTCATGTACTATTAAACAGTAGAGGATGGAACTAGTTTTCTTTTGGAGGGGCTAGATCAAGAATTCAAGATTGGATCTGGAGGCCGTGGCCTGGAGTGGCTGAGCTGTGGCGCACAGGGCCAGGCCGCGGCGCACACTCCTTGGGCCGACGCACAACACCAACCCCAAACCCTGGACTTCCTTGAGGCCGAGGCGCACACACCTTGATCCGAGGCACCAAGACCTGATGCTGAATCCTTTCAAACCATGTTTAAACCTTAGACAAATACCAACATGATCACTCAGGCTGTCACGTAAGGTATGCCCTCATCATTGCAGTCTACCACACTTTCGTTTTTTATACGTCCGGCTAATGGGTAGAAATGAGTTAAGGCAAAAGTAGAGAGTCCTTAAGCTGGTTGGATTTTTCGAAGTTATTGTTGAATTGGAGATTAATGGCGTTTGTAGGGTAGAAGAGGACTAGAGGATTATACACTGGGGCTGATATTTGATCAAGAAATGAGAGTTGGTAATGGTGAAGATTGTTAGGGAATATCACTGATAGTAAATGGTCCAATGTATATCAAACTCAAATAGATTTTAACAATGAGAAATATCTTTCTCATCACTGTACTAGGTCGGGGGACCAAGCAACAGATTACTTAACCAATTTTGCTACCCATATCCACTTTGATAAGACTACTTGGCCAATTTTGCTTGTCATATGCACTTTGATAAGATTACTTGGCCAATTCGCTTGCGACATGGCCAATGAGATGGTGGTCTAGTGGTAGAAAGTCATTCCATTCACAACCTTGCGAGTTTGAAGTTTTGGGTTCGAATTTAATTAGCCCTATTATCACTTTTTTGTCTCCCATGTCATGAGAGACCATATGAGTTCTTTTTCTCTTAATGTCTGTGATATGCATTTCGATGGGATTCTTTTTTCTAAGTTTATAAAAGGCTCATTAAGTTTAAAGGCTACCGCTACACAATGGAAAGTAATCAGTTTACATCACTTATCTCTCCCATCCTTAATGTGAGTAAAATTTGATGCAACTTTTAAAATTTTCTTAGATTTTCCTCAACTTGTTAGAAGAATTGTTAAGTTTGATCTAATAGGTTGTTGATATTTTCTTAAGCGGTAGGTTATTGTAAGCCCTTTAAGTTTTTTCTCTGTGTGAGGTAGGACATCATGTCAATCCCCCTTTCCTTTTGTACTTATTCTCTTATTATAGTTTCAATATAAATTAATGTCCGGCAAATGGGTAGAAATGGGTTAAGATACAAGATAGAGATTCTTAAGCTGGTTGGATTTTTCAACGTTATTGTTGAATTGGAGATTAATGGTGTTTGTAGGGTAGAAGGGGGCTAGAGGATTATACATTGGGGTGATATTTGATCAAGAAATGAGAGTTGGTAATGGTGAAGATTGTTAGGGGTTGGAGAAGATGGTTTGATAATCTCCTTGGAGATTACTTCAACTACAACCTTCATTTTGATCTTCTCCTAATCTTAATGCTAATAACCTAACAACAAAAAGTGCATGTGTACGAGTTTTTGGGGTACATGTGGTAATTTATAATGCACATTGCAATCAGTAGCGTACTACCATTTTTACTCAGACAAAGCTAGTTTCAAGCCTTCAAGTATCCTTAAATTTTTAGTGTCAGGGTTTTATATATACAATTTATGGTTGCTAGATGCTGGATTTTCTCACCAACCTGTATTATCTTAATCAAGTTATCAAAATAGAATCATTGCATTTGTATGCACTTAATTTTATCATTAAGAAAGCTTAAATTAAAGTTTCAATCAAATCTTGAGGGGAAAAAATATTTCTAAGAAAATAGATGAGATAAACTTGTGCCACCCGTTAATAATTTAGCCACAAGAATCTGAAAAATTATTAACTTTACTAAGTCAGCATATACCATTACCATTAGGCTGGGTTGTTAAGTCAGCTTCTAACTTTCCATATGCCTGATGTATATACTTCCAAATGCTGAAATAAGGAGCAATTACTATTCATGGAAATTTTTGTATCAAGCCTGGTTTTCAACAAAGTTCCACTTTAAATTTTATTAATATTTTCATAAGTTGGATCATTGGTAAAAAAAAGAAAAAAAATGGAACTAGAAGCAGAATTCAGAGAAAACATGCTGAAGTTAAAGAAATGCAGAAAAATCATCTTTCAGAGAAGATGAATCAACCATGGGGACGTAAAACACAATGCTTGAGAAGGACACTGACAAGCCCTTGGTAGAATTATTGGAGTGATGAAACTGGAAACAGTCCTTGAGCATGCCTTGTATTCTAAAAGGATTGAGGTGAGCATATGTGATCTACAGTTTGTAATACAAGGGGTAGGTAGCTGAATGTATAAGTGTAAGGAGTTCTAAGTTGTAAATTAATTTCATAGTATAAAAGAGAAAAGAAGAAGAAAAAAAGTATCAATAGAAAGTTTAATTTTATGGAAAACTTGTAAAGAGATTATATGATAATATTATTTTGTATTTCAAAAGTCAAAAATGTATCTAACTTTAATTAGGGGTATTATTGTAAGATTTAGCAATAAAAAAATAATTTGAGTGTCAATAAACATTTGCGGAGTACCAATATCGCTACATTTTTTAGATCTCCTTCAACTTGTTAGAAGAATATTTAAGTTGGATCAAATAGGTTGTCGGTATTTTCATAGTATAAGAAAATTATTTTTCATCTTCCATTTTCATTTTCTTTAACACTCTTTTTGACTAGTTGGACATTTTAAAAATAATTTAGAAAACAACACTCCTCCTTCCAACGTAATATTGGAAAACTTGGGAAACATTTTTTTTTTGTTTCTCAACTTTTTTAATATTATATTTTTAGATAGCTTTCTAATATTATGTTGGAAAAAGAAGTATTATTTTCAAAATTATAATAAAAATATCTAAAATTATTGAAAAAAATATCATTTTCTAATACTAAACACACCCAAATAATTTCTCTTCCTTTTTTTTGTGTTGTGCTTCTTAATGAATCCTAAAAGAAAATATCTTTTTATTCTTTTAATTGTTAGAAATGAAAATTTTGTTCAATAATTCCAAATATAATCAACATTTCTTTATCAATACTCCAAGTAAAAAGTTCAATAATTTAAATTCTAAGTATAATAAACATTTCATTATCTAAATTCAAATGCGACAGTGTCTAAAGCTCGGGTTAAACTTGAGTAATTCATAAATGACACAAACTGAGCCTGAGTGTCTAAAGCTCAACTCAACTGAGCTGGTTTCTTTTAATTTCTATTTCTGCCATGGGTACAAAAAAGAAACATATTTTGCATTACTTTAAAATCTCAAACCCATTACGCCCTTGAAAAAAAAAACAAAAAACAGAGTTTCACACACTAACGCCACACTACAAAACAGAACACTGATACTCCATTAATCTTGAATTTTAATACCAAAAAACAAAAGCTAGAAAGTCCATTTTTTCACACCTTAATAAATACTAATTTGGAGCATTAATTAGCAAAAGCAAGCAACTCATTGTCATATTCGAATTTGGCCATATCTTCTTCCTTCAAATGAATCCATGCCTCTATTCCATCACCCGAAACAGTGTCCATGAAAACCACCAAGTTCTTGAATGTGAAGCTAGGAGAACCTACACATGCAGGTTTTCCCCAACGAAAATCAGCTTCATTCAGAGGAAACCTGCAAAAACTAGTGAAAGTAAAAGAAACCATCTCTCCTTTAATTGATATGTTAAAGATTTATTATATGACAAGTAATATTATTGAAATAATTAGTTGATTAAATATATAATGAATGAATAAATGAAATTCTTGAAAAGGTATAATTGATAATTTGATATAATATATGAGGAAAAAATTTAATGAATCTGATCAATTATCCTTACCCCAGATGTGGGTAAAGATAAGAAAGAAAAAAAAGGTTGGACTACACCTGGAGTCCAGGTGTTGTCACAAACTAAACAAAATAGTTGCATGTTTGACAGCTGCAAATTGAAGAAACGGTGCAGTGGTGGTTGGCGGCAAAAATTTAATATAAAAATTGTTTTGTTTATTTAAATCTTACTAAATTCTGTTTGGTTTTCTTTTTTCTTCAATTCAAAAAATTCTATTTTTTTAAACACTTTAGGACTGAAAGAAAGGTTGAAATGGTAAAATCTTGAAGAGGTTGACGAGAGAATTTTTAGGAGAGTCGAGGAAAGCTCTAACAAAAACAAAAGGTAATAATGTGAATTTTACTTTTTAAATTTAGCATATATGAAATTTCCCAGAACTCAATGTGAGAATTTTTAAAGGGTATTAATTCTAGAAGAATTGAATAATAAATTAGAAATTTTAATATAAATATTATGTCAGGTATTGAAGATCAACAATTGAGGGAAATTGCTAAAAAGAGCAGGAAAGACAAGAAGGTGATCCATAGGTAGCTCTAAGTGTTACATAGTGAGTTAGATTTACTTTTAGTAATCGAGATAAATATTAGATATACAATGATGATATTTGAATTAATTATTAACTAATGATTTGATGATAGATGAAATTTGGTTGATGTGTATGATAGGAATAATTGATATGTTAGAGATTTATTATATAAGAAGTAATATTATTGAAATAATGAGTTGATTAAATATATAATGAAGGATAAATGAAATTCTTGACAAACTATTATTGATAATTTGATATGATATATGAGGATAAAATTTAATGAATATGATCAATTAATAATTTTGAAATAAAGTTGAATAGCTAAATTGAATGTATGAATGTATGTTTGTTTTTATATTATTGTTCATATGCATATGCTTGAAATAAAATAACCGGGAGGGGGCCGGTCTAAATGAAAACCATGACAACCGGTATATGCTGGAAATAAAAGAACTTGGAGGGACCTGTCTAAATGAAAACTGTGATAGCTGGTATATGCTGGAAAAAAAATGAAAAGTGTGACAGGCGTTAGATACTGGAAATAAGAGATACGGGAGGGGCCGGTCTAAATTAAAACATGTCGGCATGTGGGAAGACATTCCCAAATAATAATCGTATTTAAATTCATGCATCGCATTGTTTTAAATATTGATTATTATTGCTTGAGGTACTAAGGTATTATTCTTGATTGTGAATTTTTTAATCGATAAATAAGTTTCAGAGAGAGACAAATATAATGAGAAAGAAATATGGAGGTTTGATATGATAAGAATTATCTTAGTGATTGATTATATGCTGGAACCTCATAACAAGGTAAATTATAATGTTGATTTGAAAATTTAAAGATGATTAAATTTATGATTGAAAGATTGATATGTTTGATGACTAATTTAAGAAGAGATTGTATAATGAGAGAATTATGAAATTGAGTTATGATAACAGAATATTGTTATTGAATTATTTGACGAAATAGATTAATGAATATCAGAATATTATTAAAAGTAATTGAATTATAAGATGTGACTAGAAGTATATAATTGAGTACTTCTAGTAAATTTAATTCATTGAGTTTGTGAAGCTCGCTCCTCATTGTTAAATAATTTCAAGTAGAAGACATGACAGATAAATTGGTGAACTGAGATTCAAACGGAGCCATTATCTGTAAGGCACGTGGTTCACATCCTCAGACTAATGAAAAGAAAAAAAATTTATTTGTAAATATTCATGCATAATATGTAACAAAATGTATGTATATAATTTCAGTTGATGTATTTTACATTGTTGTATATATATATATGTTATGCTAAAATTTTCAAAATATAATGACACTGTCTCTGGAGTTGCCAACCTCGGATAAATCACTACAAATTACAATGCAAGACTATAAATTGTCCTATGGGGTATGAGCAACAGGGTGTTCCAGTCGCATTTAGTCTGATAAATTAAGTCATTGCACAGGAAGAAACACCTGGACTAAAATCTCCAAAATTATTATTTTATTCCATAATGTGATAGTAGCATGCACGTTTGAACCAATCGCCATCTCATTTGAGAGAAAGGTTGACCTTAAGCTGTAATTAAGGACTGTAGATAGTTTGCCTATAGAGCTGCATAGAAAACTCATCTTCCACTACAAACAAAAGGCTCCGAAATCAAACCCTCTGCTTCTAAGAGAGAAATCCCCACCCACCTACCCCAAAATAATCCTTGCATCAAACCCGTCTTAAAGCAAAAACCTCTTTCAGAAAATCTTATTTCAACCAAAGTTGCCTCTTTGAAGGACACCCCTTCTCCTTGTTTCCAAAATTGCAATGGGATTATAGTAATAGTATATAAAATAATGTCAACTTCCATGCACCCCATTACTGTTAATTTCTTGCATGCGTGTGTCATTCTTGTTTTATAATATATACTCATTTAATTAAACAGTCTAAGCAGACAGGGATCAAGAAAACAGCAATGAGAAGCTAACAAAACTATATTATAACAAACTATGTGAGGAAACACTGCAATAAAATAATTTAGGAATCAAAAATTTACAAATAAGTTTCAACAAACCCATGTGAGAAAACAATGCAGTAATACAATTTAGAATACTTACCAAAAAATTAATTAACCAATACTTTCTGTAAGCATCCATTAAAATATCAAAAAGTAGAAACGCAAAAAATATATATATATATATATATATATATATATTTTTTTTTTTTTGTTTTAAAATTGTCATAATATTACTGTCAATACCATCACATTATGTTAACCAGAAATTACTGTAACTAGAAGACACCACGATTCAAAATGTAAATGCAAACAGCATCAGGTATGAACACTGCCATGTCTTCTCCACTGAAGGTGAACCATTCTTCTACTCCTTAACAGTTTCTTCTATCCATCAACATCACAACATTTCAGAAATTTGAACTAGCAATACTAACCAATTTTAGCTCTCACCACTAAAAATCTACTTCACAGAGTAGGATTTACACCAAGTAGTGAAGTTATAGAAGTTCATGCTCCAATCTCTTTTGAGTAAGGTCCCAAGTTCATCTGCAGCTTCACAAATAACTGAGAAAGCATCAGTCCATTGAATTTTATTCACATAATTTTCGCCAAAGTCTAATACCTTTCATTAATTGACTAACCTGAACTTGCAGCTCTAAATCTTCTCCGGAAGCAAAGTCCTATCAGAGAAAGACCTGCTCAACCCTCAGCTCCTAAAATATTTTATGCAACACGTTGGGTCATGCTTGCTTTACTTTGATTACAAATCTTCAGGAAATCAAGTTGTTTATTCTTTGGAGGAGAAAGAGCTAGTTGCATTAAAATAATGCTAAAATAAATAATACTTTCATTTATTTGGTGAACAAGTGTATAAGGAAAAAAACTATATATAGTGTAAAAGGACAAGAATAATACCCAAAAATGTATATAATATTGTTGGAAAACCACTCTCTATGCCCAGGTTGTGATCTTTCCAAACACCCAAGTCCAGAATGACTTGTACTCGACCAAGAATCAAACCATAAAATAGAACACAAGTGCAAGTGTGAGAGTGCAAAGACACAAAACACAAGAGAGGCACTAGAAAAGATCTCATTCAAGAGTGGTTGGGATTGAGAGAGAGCATACAAGAAGAGGGGTTCAAGGGCTTTGTAATTGGAATTTTCTTGGGGAAAATTCCAGGGAAACACTTAGTTCTTTTCTCTTCTTTCATGTATCAAGAACAAGAGAGTTCTTGAGGAGGTGTTGTTGCAATTGTAAGAACTCATTGATTTAGTGCAGAGAGCTCGGAGTAGCTCATGGGGACATAGGCATTTGTCGAACCTCGATAACAATTGCTTGTGTTCTTTCTTGGATTGGTTTGTTTCTGTTCATCACAAGTCATTCTAGACTTGGGTGTTTGGAAGATCACCACCTGGGCATCTTGAGATGATTTCCAACAGTGGTATCAGAGCTAGCAATAGTGGGTATCAAAGCTGAAACAGTATTGGAGCAAGACTCAAAGAATCAAAGGAAACTTCTTGGGTGATTCAAGAACGATGCTAGGATCAAGATTTGATCGTGTTCTTGAGATTTAGAAGAAGTTGGAAAGCAATTGTGGGTGCTGCATAAATCTAGGATTTTTTCCGCAATATGGGTTCAAATTTCATTGTTGAGAAGTTTGATGGAAAAGGAGACTTTGCCCTTTGGAAGCGGAAAATCAAGGCGGTTCTTATGCAACAAAAGGTGGACTTGGCAATTGGAGAAGAAGATGCTTTTCTAGCAAGTATCACAGAGGTCCAGCGGAATGAGATGAAGAAGATGGCATATAGCACCATCTTTTTGCACATGTCGTGTAGTGTGACAAGAGAATGTGGAGATTTGGAAGATCCAGCTGTCATATGGAAGAAACAAGATAAGTTGTTTCTTACCAAAACTCTCCCTAATAAGATTTATCTTCTTAAATGAATCTTTGCTTTTAAAATAGATCCTAATAAAGAGTTGCAAGATAATCTTGATGTGTTTAACAAACTAGTTCAAGATTTGACTAGTTGTAGTATAACATTCCCGGATGAACAATTGGCTGTTATTTTGTTAAATTCTCTTCCTGATTGTTTTGAAAGCTTGATTAATGCTATTGAATACGGAAGAGATACACTAACCAAGGAAATTGTGATCAATGCTATAAGGGCTCATGATTTCAAAGCCAAGATGAGGGAAGGATTAAGTGGAGAAGGGCTGTTTGTTAGAGGAAGGCCAGCAACTCGGAATGGCAGTAGCATCCATGGCAACTACCTGGAGAAATTAAAGGGTAGAGGGCATAGCCATGGGAGATCGCATTCCAAACCGAAGTTTGGAGGGAAACGATACTACTACTGCAATAAGGAGGGTCATTTCAAGAGAGATTGCAAGAAGATGATGAGGGATGAGAGAGGAAGAAGCCATACCAACAATGGAGAGGCTCCGGTTGCCAAGGGAGAACAACAAGATAATGTTCTTGTTGTGTGCTCAAATGTAAGCAAGAGGCAAGGCAGTGAGAAATGGATCTTGGATTTCGGGTGCACTTATCACATGTGCCCTCACCAGGATTGGTTCAAGAATTTCAAGGAAACCAATGACGGAAAGGTTTTCTTGGGGAATGATACTTTTTACCAAGTGAGGGGGATAGAAGACATTCAATTGAGGATGTTTGATAGAGTCACAAAGCTGCTGCGGAATGTGAGGTATCTTTCGAATTTGAGAAGAAATTTGATCTCACTGGGGCAGCTAGATTCCATGGGGTACACATATAAAGCAGAAGGAGAAAAGATCAAGGTAACCAAAAGATCTTTGATAGTGATCAAAGCAGTAATAAAGGATGGTCTATATGAGATGATCAGAGAGACAGAAGTCAAGGATTAAACAACAAGCTTGATGGCTGAGATGGATAAGGCAATACTTTGGCACAATTGCTTGGGATATATGAGCTAAAAGGGGCTGCAAGTTCTCAGAAAGAATTGTCTACTTGACGGTGACAAGGTAGAGAAACTTGATTTCTGCGAGAGTTGCATTCTTGGGAAGCAATATCGGGTCAGCTTCAACACCGGAGTGCACAAGTCTAAGGGTATTCTTGACTACATTCATGCGAATCTTTAAGGACCAGCAAGAACACCAACACAAGGAGGTAATCGTTAATTTCTTTCTTTAATTGATGATTATTCTAGAAAGGTTTGGATTTATTTGCTTAAAAATAAATCAGATGCTTTGAATAAATTTGCTAGAGACTCAAACAGGTAGGGTAGTTAAGGTGTTAAGAACCGATAATGGCTTAGAATTTTTTAATAAGGATTTTGATAAATTCTGTGAGTTAAATGGGATTCTAAGACATAGAATGGTTGTGAAAACCCCTCAGCAAAATGGAGTAACTGAGAGGATGAATAGGACCCATATGGAAAAGGTTAGGTACATGTTAATTGGGTCCGGTTTACCAAAATGTTTTTAAGGGGAAGCTGTGTCTACTGCTGCATATTTGGTTAATAGATCACTCTAAGGCTTTAGAACTTAAGATTCCTGAGGAGATATGGAGTGGGAAACCCCCTGAGTTAAGCAACCTTAGGACTTTTGGATGTGCTGCATTTGCACATCAAAAGGATGATAAACTTAGCCCAAGGTCTAGAAAATGTGTGTTTATAGGATATGGTAATGGGGTTAAGGGGTATAGGTTGTGGTTCTTAGAGCCAAAAGGAACAAAACTCATAATAAGTAGGGATGTCATTTTAAATGAATTGTTATTTCCTTATTTGGAGAAAACTAACCCTGCAAGGGATAGCGGGCAAACCAGCCTGGTATTTGTGGAGCATAGCATCAAGAAAAATTCAGTTCAGTTAGAGCAAAGAAGGCAAGAGGGTTTGGACCAGGTAAAGCCCATTGATGAAGGCCAAGTTCAGGACACTCAAGAGGAGGTTGAACTAGAAGGGGATGATGCAGAAAATCAGAATGATTATCAACTCACAAGGGACCGGGAAAGAGGGTGGTTAGACCACCTTTGAGATATGGCTTTATGGATGCTAATGTAGCAGCTCCTTATTCAGAAAGAGGGGTTGAACCAGAAACTTACATGGATGCCATGGAATGTAAGGATTCTTCAAAATGGCAGCTAGCTATGGAAGAAGAAATAGATTCTTTAAGAAAGAACAACTCTTAGGAATTGGTACCCAAACCAGAAAAACAGAGAGTTGTGGATTGTAAATGGATTTACAAGATCAAAGAAGAGAACACTCTAGGGGATGAAGTCCGGTATAAGGCTAGGCTGGTGGTGAAGGGGTTCACACAAACAGAAGGCATAGATTTCACCAAAATATTCTCACCAGTTGTGAAATACAAGACGATAAGAATAGTGTTAGCAATGGTGGTCCAATTCAATTGGGAAATAGAGCTAATGGATGTGAAGACAGCGTTCTTACATGGAGCGTTTGATGAGACCATCTACATGAGGCAACCCGAAGGCTATGAGGAAGGAAAATATGGAGATTTGGTTTGCCAATTGAAGAAATCTCTCAATAGCTTGAAGTAATCACCTCGGCAATGGAATAAGAGGTTTGATTCCTTTGTAACTAGCTTGGGTTTCATGATGAGCTACTATGATTCGTGGTTATACTACAAGGTGCACAAGGTGGAGGAAATGGTGATTATCCTCATCTATGTCGATGTTATGCTATTGGTTGGGAACAATAGTGAGAAGATAGAAAAGTTAAAGTCTCAACTCAGTTCAGAGTTTAAGATGAAGGATCTTGACCATGCACAGAAGATCCTTGGGATGAGTATAATCCGGGAAAAGGTGAGAAACAGGTTGAAGTTTTTTCAGTCTTCCTACATAAAAAAGATGATATCTAAGTTTTCTATGGAAGATAGTAAACCAGTGAAGATTCCCCTTGCTGGTCATTTCAAGTTCTCCAGCGATCAATGTCCTAGAATGAATGAGAAAAAGAAGGAAATGGAAAAGGTCCCTTACTCTAGTGTGGTTGGATCTATAATGTTCCCCATGGTAAGCACTAGACCCGACATTGCTCATGCAATAAGTGTTCTCAGTAGGTTTATGAGTAGTCCTGGAAAGGAGCATTAGCTTGGGATAAAGTGGTTGCTAAGGTACTTAAAAGAAAGCCTAGATGTGGGGCTGGTTTATAAGAAGAGGGGTAAGTCCATCTGTTTAGAGGGTTATACTGATTCAGACTATGGAGCAAATCAAGATAAAAGAAGATCGATTACCTCCTACTTCTTCAACTTAAACGGATGTTGTATAAGTTAGAAGGCTCAGTTACAGCCGGTGGTAGCACTCTCAACAACCGAGGCTGAATACATAGCGGCAACGAAAGCCATTAAGGAGGTTATGTGGTGCAAAGGGTTGTTGGAAGAGTTGAGGGTCCTAAAAGAGGAGGTGGTGGTGTATTCGGATAGCCAAAGTACGTTGTATTTGTGCAAGAATCCGATGTTCCATGAAAGGACAAAGCATATGGATGTTCGGTACCATTTTGTTGGTATTTGTCTAAGGATTAAACGGGCTGAATGTGAAGCTTCAGCATCAGGTCTCTGTGCCGCGGCCTCCAACATGTCCGAGAAGTTTAGCTTGGTGATATACGTCACGGCTCAAGGTGTGTGCGCCGCGGCACAACCCACCCAAGCCACGACCTCCAGCATAGCAGTAAGTTTTCCCACTTCTGAGCTGCAGCACACCTTATTCCAGGCCTCAGCACAAAGCACACCTGACACCAATTAATCAGCACTTTGAGATGGTGCATGGCACTTGGTTAAAATGCGCAGGTTCACTTAAAATCTTAGAGAACCATGAGTCTTTGGTTCTTGAGATCTAAGGGTTGAGATTGATCTCAAAGATTGGATGAGGGAGTTGTTGCCTTATATAAAGGGTCATCTAGGAGCAATTCAAGACAAGATACAAGATCATCATACAAGAGAATTCAAGTGCAAGTGTGAGAGTGCAAAGACACAAAACATAAGAGAGGCACTAGAATAGATCTCACTCAAGAGAGGTTGGTTGTTTAGAGAGAGAGTTGTATAGATTGGGGATTCAAGGGCTTTGTAATAGGAATTTTCTTGGGGAAAATTCTAGGGAAACACTAGTCCTTATCACTTTCTCTTTTCTCTTCTTTCATTCTTCAAGAACAAGAGGATTCTGGAAGAGGTGTTACTGTAATTGTAAAAACTCCATTGATTTAGTGCAGAGAGCTCAGAAGAGCTCACAGGGACGTAGGCACATTGCCGAACCTCGATAATAATTGCTTGTGTTCTTTCTTTGATTTGCTTGTTTCTGATCATTACAAGTCATTCTAGATTTGGGTGTTTGGAATATCACCACCTACGCATCTTGAGGTGATCTTTAACAGTGGTATCAGAGCTTGTAAAGCTGGGTATCAGAGCAAGACGACAAGAATCAAAGGTCAACTTCTTGGGAGATTCAAGAACGGTGTTGGGATCATGATCTAATCGGGTTCTTGAGGGTGATTCAAGAACGGTGATGGGATCAAGATTTGATCAAGTTCTTGAGATTTAAACGTTGGAAAGCATTTGTGGGTACTGCATAAATCTTGGGATTTTCTCCGCAAGATGGGTTCAAATTTCATTGTTGAGAAGTTTGATGGAAAGGGAGACTTTGCCCTTTGGAAGCGAAAAATCAAAGCGGTTCTTATGCAACAAAAGGTGGACTTGGCTATTGGAGAATATGACGATTTTTCAGCAAGTATCAGGAGGTCCAGCGGATTGAGATGAAGAAGATGGCGTATAACACCATTTTTTTGCACATGTCAGATAGTATCACAAGGGAGTGCGGAGACTCGGAAGATTTAGCCGTCATTTGGAAGAAACTAGATGAGTTATTTCTTACCAAGACTCTCCCTAATAAGATTTATCTTCTTAAAAGAATCTTTGCTTTTAAAATGGATCCTAATAAAGAGTTGCAAGATAATCTTGATATGTTTAACAAACTAGTTCAAGATTTGACTAGTTGTAGTATAACATTCCCGGATGAACAATTGGCTATTATTTTGTTAAATTCTCTTCCTGATTGTTTTGAAAGCTTGATTGATGCTATTGAATATGGAAGAGATACACTAACCAAGGAAATTATGATCGATGTTATAAGGGCTCATGATTTCAAAACCAAGATGAGGGAAGGATCAAGTGGAGAAGGGTTGTTCGTTAGAGGAAGGCCATCAACTCGGAATGACAGTAGTATCCATGGCAACTACCGGGAGAAATCAAAGGGTATAGGGCAGAGCCATGGGAGATCGCATTCCAAACAGAAGTTCTTGTTGTTTATTTCAAGAGAGATTGCAAGAAGATGATGAGGGAGGAGAGAGGAAGAAGCCATACCAATAATGGAGAGGCTTCAGTTACCAAGGGAGAACAGCAAGATGGTGTTCTTGTTGTGTGCTCAAATGTGAGCAGGAGGCAAGGAAGCGAGAAATGGATCTTGGATTTCGGGTGCACTTATTGTATGTGCCCTCACCGGGATTGGTTCAAGAATTTCAAGAAAACCAATGATGGAAAGGTTTTCTTGGGGAATGATACTTCTTGCCAAGTGAGGGGATAGGAGACATCTAATTGAGGATGTTTGATGGAATAACAAGACTGCTGCGGAATGTGAGGTATTTTTCGGAATTGAGAAAAAATTTGATCTCATTGGGGCTGCTAGATTCCATGGGGTACACATACAAAGTAGAGGGAGGAAAGATCAAGGTAACCAAGGGATCTTTGATAGTGATCAAAGTAGCAATAAAGGATGGTCTCTATGAGATGATTGGAGAGACAGAAATCAAGGATCAATCAACAAGCTTGATGGCTGAGATGGATAAGGCAGTACTTTGGCACAATCGCTTGGGACATATGAGCGAGAAGGGATTGCAAGTTCTCAGTAAGAATGGTCTACTTGATGGTGACAAGGTAAAGAAACTTGATTTATGCGAGAGTTGCGTTCTTAGGAAGCAACATCGGGTCAGCTTCAACACCGGAGTGCACAAGTCTAAGGGTATTCTTGACTACATTCATGCGGATCTTTGGGGACCAGCAAGAACACCAACACAATGAGGTAATCGTTACTTTCTTTCTTTAATTGATGATTATTTTAGAAAGGTTTGAGTTTATTTGCTTAAAAATAAAACAGATGCTTTGAATAAATTTGTGGTGTGGAAAAAGTTGCTGGAGACTCAAACGGGCAAGGTAGTTAAGGTGTTAAGAACTGATAATGGCTTAGAATTTTTTAATAAGATTTTGATAAATTCTGTGAGTTAAATGGGATTCTAAGACATAGAATGGTTGTGAAAACCCCTCAACAAAATGGAGTTGCTGAGAGGATGAATAAGACCCTTATGGAAAAGTTTAGGTGCATGTTAATTGGGTCCAGTTTACCAAAATGTTTTTGGGGGAAAGCTATGTCTACTGCTGCATATTTGGTTAATAGATCACTCTCTAGGGTTTTAGACCTTAAGACTCCCAAGGAGATGTGGAGTGGGAAACCGCCTGAGTTGAGCAACCTTAGGACTTTTGGGTGTGCTGCATTTGCATATCAAAAGGATGATAAACTTAGCCCAAGGTCTAGAAAATGTGTGTTTCTCGGGTATGGTGATGGGTTTAAAGGGTATAAGTTGTGGTCCTTAGAGCCAAAATGACTAAACTCATAATAAGTAGGGATGTCATTTTTAATGAATTATTATTCCCCTATTTGGAGAAAATTAACCTTGTATGGGATAGTAGGAAAACTAACCCGATATTTGTGGAGTATAGCATCAAGGAAAATTCAGCTCAGGTAGAGCAAGGAAGGCAAAAGGGTTCGGACCAGGTAGACTCCATTGATTAAGGCCAAGCTCAAGACACTCATAAGGAGGCTGAACTAGAAAGGGGTGATGCAGCAAGTCAGAATGACTATTAGCTCACAAGGGACCGGGAAAGGAAGGTGGTCAGACCACTTTTGAGGTATGGTTTTATGGATGCTAATGTAGCAGCTCCTTATTCAGAGTGATAGGTTGAATTAAACTTACATAGATGCCATGGAATGTAAGTATTCGGAAGAAGAAATTGATTCTTTAAGGAAGAACAACTCTTGGGAATTGGTGCCTAAACCAGAAAAACAGAGAGTTGTGGATTGTAAATGGATTTACAAGATCAAAGAAGGGAACACTCCAGGGGATGAAGTCTGGTATAAGGCTAGGCTGGTAGCCAAGGGGTTCACACAAAGAGAAGACATAGATTTCACCGAAATATTCTCACCAGTTGTGAAATACAAGACGATAAGAATAGTGTTAGCAATGGTGGTCCAGTTTAATTGGGAAATTGAGCAATTGGATGTGAAGATAGCATTCTTACATGGAGAGCTTGATGAGACCATCTACATGAGGCAACTCGAAGGCTATGAGGAAGGAAGGCTAGGAGATTTGGTGTGCCAATTGAAGAAATCTCTCTATGGCCTAAAGCAATCACCTCGGCAATGGAAAAAGAGGTTCGATTCCTTTGTAACTAGCTTGGGTTTCATGAGCAGCTACTATGATTCGTTCTTGTACTACAATGGGGCACAAGGTGGAGGAAATGGTGATTATCCTCATCTATGTCGATGATATTCTGTTGGTTGGGAACAGCTGGGAGAGAATAGAAAAATTGAAGTCTTAACTCATTTCGGAGTTTGAGATGAAGGATCTTGGCCGTGCACAAAAGATCCTTGGGATGAGCATAATCCAGGAAAGGGAGTCAAACAGGTTGAAGGTTTCTCAGTCTTCCTACATAGAAAAGATGATATCTAAGTTTTCTATAGAAGATAGTAAACCAGTGAAGATTCCCTTTGCTAGTCATTTCAAGTTCTCAAGCGAACAATGTCCTAGAACGGATGAGGAGAATAAGGAAATGGAAAAGGTCCCTTACTCTATTGCGGTTGGATCAGTCATGTTCATGATAGTAAGCACTAGACCCGTTATTTCTCAGGCAATGGGTGTTCTCAGCAGATTTGTCAATAATCCCAGAAAGGAGCTTTGGCTTGGGATAAAGTGGTTGCTGAGATACTTAAAGGCTCAGTTGCAGTCAGTGGTAGCACTCTCAACAACCGAGACTGAGTACATAGTGGCAACGAAAGCTATAAAGGAGGCTATGTGGTGCAAAGGGTTATTGGAAGAGTTGAAGGTTTTAAAAGAGCAGGTAGTGGTGTATTCGGATAGCCAAAGTGCATTGCACTTGTGTAGGAACCCGGTAATCCTTGGGAGGACTAAGCATATCGATGTTCGGTATCATTTCATTCAGGAAAATGTTACGAAAGGATGCATTCATATGGACAAAGTCGCAATAGAAAAAAATCCTATAGATTTAGGTACCAAAGTTCTACCTCTAAGTAAGTTCAATCAATGCCTTGGACTACTTAGGATTGGAGTCGGATGATATTGTGGCTCAAGTTGAGTTTGGATCCTAAGTTCTCTACACTATGGGTTTAGTTTTAGTTGCTTAGACAAAGGTAGAGATTTTTGGGATTTATCTAAGAACTAAAGAGTGAAGAAGTTCAGCTTCAGGCTTAAAGGTGTGCGCCACGGCCCAGCCTTGTGCACCGCGGCCAGCAGCAAGTCCAGGAGTTGAGGATTGTGGTGTGCACTACGTCTCAAGGTGTGAGAGCCACGGCATGGCCCTGTGCGCCACGGCACAGCCCACCCAAGCCACAGCCTCCAGCATGGCAACAAGTTTCCCCTCTTCCAGGCCGCGGCATGCCCTGTTCTGAGCCGCGGCACGAAGGCACACCTGATACATGATATCAGGCCTTCAGCTGGTGCGTTGGTCCTTTGGTTAAAATCACATGATCACTTAGACTCTTAGAGAGCCATGAGTCTTTGGTTCTTGAGATCTAAGGTTTGAGATTGATCTCAAAGATTGGATGAGGAAGTCATTACTCTATATAAAGGGTCTTCTAACAACAAGTGAAGACATCATCTCAACAAAAGAGAATGACATGTGAATGTATGTGAAATAGAACACATGGTGTGTGAGAGTGCAAAGACACAAAACACACAGGAGAGACTCATTCAAGAGAGGCTGGTTGTTTAGAGAGAGAGTAGTATAGATTGGGGATTCAAGGGCTTTGTAATTGGAATTTTCTTGGGGAAAATTCCAGGGAAACACTAGTCCTTATCACTTTCTTTTTCTCTTCTTTCGTTCTTTAAGAACTTGAGGATTCTTAAAGAGGTGTTGCTGTAATTGTAAGAACTCCATTGATTTAGTGCAGAGAGCTCGAAGGAGCTCACGGGGACGTAGGCACATTGCCGAACCTTGATAACAATTGCTTGTGTTCTTTCTTTGATTAGTTTGATTCCTATTTTGTTTTGGTTTTATTACAAGTCATTCTGGACTTGTAATGATCAGAAACAAACCAATCGAAGTTGGTGCACTATATAAAGGGTCATCTAGATTCATTCATAAGATATAAGATCATCATACAAGAGAATTCAAGTGCAAGTGTGAGAGTGCAAAGACACAAAACACAAGAGAGGCACTAGAAAAGATCTCATTCAAGAGTGGCTGGGATTGAGAGAGAGCATACAAGAAGAGGGGTTCAAGGGCTTTGTAATTGGAATTTTCTTGGGGAAAATTCCAGGGAAACACTTAATTCTTTTCTCTTCTTTCATGTATCAAGAACAAGAAGGTTCTTGAGGAGGTGTTGCTGTAATTGTAAGAACTCATTGATTTAGTGCAGAGAGCTCGGAGTAGCTCACGGGGACGTAGGCATTTGCCGAACCTCGATAACAATTGCTTGTGTTCTTTCTTGGATTGGTTTGTTTCTGTTCATTACAAGTCATTCTAGATTTTGGTGTTTGGAAGATCACCACCTGAGCATCTTGAGGTGATTTCCAACAAATATATATTGGAGGACAAGAATAATACCCAAAAATGTATATAATATATATTGGGATTTTTCACCAAAAAATCCATCTACACAAATAAATAACACAGCAAGAGTACAAAACAATAAATGATGCAAAAATAAAACAACAACAAATAAAGAACAAAAGCAAAGTTTTACATGGTTCGACACCTCTCGCTTACATCAATGATCTCAACAATACAATTGTTTTGTTCTTCTAATAAAACTCACAGGTTATAGGTTTTTGAACTGTAGGAACTTGTGAAAACTTTCACCCAATGAACTCACTCTAACCCAATGTCTCAATACACTCAAGTCTTATTCTATCTCCTTTGAAATAGAAGATATAGAGTCCCCTGCTTAGAGTGGTTCGCTATTTTATGGTTTACATCTTATAAATTGGAGTCTCCCAAACCATTAAGATAGCTCCCCAAATTTAAAGAATATTGAGATTCTTCTCTAAAATCCCTAAAGATCTTCACAGATTTGGAAACAGAAAAATCAGTCCAAAAAAAATCTTTTTCCTTTTGTTTGACCCCCAAATATTGATATAAATTGCAATTTTTTTTCCCTTTTTCCTCTTCTTTGACCCCCAAAAATAAAACAATATATTATATTTATTTAAGAATGCCACTTATTATGGTGGAGATTTGGCAGACCCCAGTGTGGGGATTTGGCACACCCCCAAGGGGGACGAATACAAAAACAGAGCAAACCAAACAACTAACATCATATTACAATCATCTTTGTAGGCTAAAGCAATAATCTTAGATAAACGATTATATGTTTCTTTTTATATTTCTTTAGAGATGAATCATCCCATTATGTCAATTGATTATCTTTTATACATAATTTAAAGTGAGTTGTTGTATAATCTCGCATCAATTAAAAATGACTAATAAGGTTTACCATTAATGTCTTCGTTATATATAGAGAAAGTGAAGATAAAAAAAATTCAAACAATAATGTATGTGAGTAAGTCATCTTTCGTGATAAAGATAATTCTCCAAATTCAGTTTTTTTTTTTTTTTAGATTTCATCGTAAACCTCAAAATAAAACTCAATTCAAAATTTTAAACATCATATTTCTTTCTTTTTTTGAGATTTTATGATAATACATACTTTTTAAATCTAGCACATAATGTGGAGAGCTGCTAGCTATATTATAACTTAGTCTTTTATACTTTCAACCATGATATCGATTAATGGAAAAGGAATGTAAAAGGCATCAACATGAAGAGAGATTTATAAATCAAAATAAAGTCAAAATTTATGCAATAAAAAAATTAGAGATTGAAGGTGTCCCTCGTCAAGTTTTATCCTAAAGATATGGGCATTGTTTCATTGAACTCGAACTTCTCTTTGGATTTCTTCCTTCTCTTGAGATCAGCGTTGAGTTTTGAGGACAAGTACTGGGGTCCCTCAAGCCCAGAACCTGGATCAGCGTTTGATGGTCTGCGTACGGCAGCTCTTATGTCATGTTGAGAATTGTTTTGGCCAACATTTTCTGAGTGGATATAAGAGTGGATACCTTGAAGGAATAAGATGGGGATTTTGAGGAATGTGAGGATTAAGGTAAGTGAGACAGAGAGAGAGAGAGGTTTGTAGTATAAGGTTCTTGTCAGTTTGAAAGAACTAGACCATGGTTTCTCTGTGTCTGTTGAATGAGTGTTTTGGAGGAGATCTCAAAGGTTTCAGCATACAAAGTGATTAGGAGAGATCTAGAGAGGGTTGCTTTGGTAGGAGAATTTTCATTGTCTGCATGTTTGTCCTTGGCTTATAATCAGCAGCAGCAGCCATTATGTTGAGAATTCTACTTGTTCATTGCAGATATACCGAAGAAAAAAAAGTTCAAATGAATGCGGATATACAGAAGAAGAAAAAAAACACTCAAAAGACATCCAAATCCGAGAGCATGCACAACCCGTATAGCATTTTTTACTACTAAAACAAAGGTCAAATGATGCACAAATTTAAACAACAACCAATGCAGAATCAAGAACACAAACATGAAGGTTGATCAGATGAATCCTCCTATCAAAATCTCGTGCTAAAGAGTGTGGAGGCCTTCAAGGCATAATATTGAAATGTTCATTTAACGAGCATTTCAATAAGAGATCTCGGATCAAAATCTCTTATTGAATTGGAATAAGTTCACTAGCGGATCACGAAATCTTGGTGATCTTTTTTTCTCTATCTAATAATCGGAGGATAATTTTTTATTTTCATTTTTATGAAGGAACATTTTGACTCGGTCCAACACAAACCCATTGCAATTTAGTGACATCTCATCACAAACAAAGCGGAGATAGGGCCAAGCATGGATCGAACACTCCATAGAAGTACCCAATAAGACCAAAAGAAGAGGACTTACCGGAAAAGGAAAGATGAAGATGCAGCACCGTTGCCATGGCCGTCGTAGAGAGATAGGGCCGTGCTCATCTTTTGAGAGAGAAGTGAGAGAGGCAAACACAAGAGAGAGAAATGAGGATTTATTAGTGTTTAGGTAATGTGATTACATAAGGAGTTGACTCTGCATTATATAAAGGAAGAATATGGGATTGCCTAAAGATATTGCTTTTGCATTGCACAAACACAGACTGTAATCATCAAAAGGTTTATTATTGAATCAATTTGGAGTAGAAATTTCTTTTTGAGGCACCATTTTGAAAAAGAAATTTTACCAAAACAGAGGAGAAACCTGGCCCTTCCATTCAGATATAATGCAGCTTTTTAACAATCACAGTATACAAGCACAATATCAAAGAAATGTAGTAATAAACATTATGAACTTTAGTCCCAGAGTTCAAACAGATATAGACCTTGCTGAGTTCAGAAGGACAAAGAATATAAATTAGAGTAGTACTTAATTTATTGAGTAAATAGGGAAATAAAGCAACATTCATTCAGTGAATCTGTGCTTGTGAAAGGAAAACATATCCTCTGCCAATCTGCCATGGAAATGTTCAATTAACAATGGACAGTAAGCTATATGGTTCACTTTGATGCTAGATCAAGATACTTGGATTCAAATAAGCAAATGCAAGCAGCTCTGGGTCTTGCTCAAATAGGGACATGTCTTCTTCAGTCAAGGTCACAAAGAATAGTAGACAAGAAACAGTGAAAATCATTATACCTGTGAGTAGTAGTTCGCTCACGACTTGAATGACGAAGTTCAATCATAGATGGCCACTTGACGATGGGTACGATGGGTCAATATGGGGACATGCGTCATTAGGTTCAACTTGAGGTACTTCACCATGACTGGGTTCAACTTGAGGCATTTAACAAGCTTAATGCGTATTATCAATGGAAAGAGGAACAAATTGACTATTTAAGGTGTTAGAATCAATAAAAATATCAAGAAACTCAAATGATTCCGTGGAAGGATTCGCGGTTCTGCAAAAACGAGGTAAGGGGCACAAAGGAATATTTTCCCAAAAGGTGAAATTTCGAGAGATACACAATTTCTTTGAAACAGCGGTAACCTTTTTGACCACTTACATAACCTATGAACACACAAATAACAGATTTTTTTTTAACAATTTATCCTGTTCTACTATAGGAAGTGAATCAAAGAAAGTAAAACCAAAAATGCATTGTGCCGACGAAACCCCACACGTGACAGAAGAAGGAATACGATTAATAACATAAACATAAATGAGTGCAACTTATTTCCAAAATATTTTTGAAACAAAGAAAGACAACAACAAGGCTCTAGTGGTTTCCATAATGCGACAATGTTTTCTTTCAGCTACACCATTCTGTTGAGGAGTATCTATACATAAGGATTTGGAAAGCATTCCTTAAGAAGCAACAAACTCTTTGAATGGTCTAGATTTATATTCTCCAGCAGATTTAGCCTTAAACTATTTAATGACTTTAGAGAACTATGTTTTTATCATAGCAGAAAAGTCTTTAAAGATTTGGAGGAGCTCTAAACGATGACAAAATAAATAAATCTGAGTATTACAAGAATAATCATCAATGAATATGACATAAAAATAAGCCCCACCAAGGGTAGAAATTCGAGAAAGCCCCCCACACATCATAATGGACCAAATCAAAGAAAGATGAGGTCACTGACGCGTTATTAGTGAAAGGTAATGCTAACTGTTTATCTAATTTGCAACTGATACAATAAGACTCTTCCGACTTAAGCCTAGGAACAGAAACATGACATAACTTGATATGCCAAAGAGAAAAGGATGAATGTATCTTAACAAAAGCAACTAAAACAAAAGCTCTAATGGAAGAGGATAAAGGTTTTTCAGAAAAAGCATGAGTTTGAAAGGTCTTCAAAGTAAACATTTGACCAGTCTTATGTCTTATCCCTGTAACTTTCCAATCAAGTGATCTTACACAAAACAACTAGAAGGAGAAAAAGTATATCACAACCTTAATCACATAACTGACCAAGAGACAATAAGTTCACAGAAAATTTTGGAACCAAAAGAACATCATTGAAAGAGATATCTTTGGAGGAAGAAACGGAACCAATATGACTCTCAAACATAATAGAGCCATTAGCCATATGAATCGAATGAGAATGAGAAACATTAGTAGATGAGCACAATAGATTACTATCATAGGTCATATGATTAAAGGCATGTAAGTAAGTGAACCAATTTTTTGAAAGAATACCTAGAGTGGTTGTTGGTATTTGTCTAAGGTTCAAACATGTCCAAGTATGGTTCAAATATGGTTAAAGTCTAAACCAAAGGTGAAGGATCAAAGTTCAGCAAGTTAGAAGGCTGCACACATGTGTGTGCTTCATTTTGGAGCAAGGGAAGGCCATGCGCACTAATGTGCGCACTTCTGCACACAAGTAGAATGGTGTTATGTGAAGGGGACAGCAACTCAAAGCTGCAGCGCTGGAATCTGGCAGGAATAGTACAAGGGACAGAAACTCAAAGCTGCAGCGCTGGGAAGTCGACGCTGCAGCACTGGCCGGTAGCATGCATGAGGACTTTCTTAGGTGCGTGTGTGCAAGGTCAAAACACACAGCACCACTTAGGAAAGTGGTGAAGGGCCTTGATTAAGTGGGAATCATGATCAAAGGGTGAGGATTGGATCTCAAGAATATCCAAGAAGTGGATGGCTATAAAAGGGGTTCCCAAGCCTCATTTTTCATATGTAGAATAAAACACATACAAGACACACTTTGAAATCAATTGTATTACAAGAGAGAATTGTGTGAGAGACATAAACATAAGAGGGAGTCTTTGTAATGAGGCTGGTTGTAAAGAAGAGAGGTTAGTAGAGAATTGATAGAGATCATTGTAATAGGTCTATCACTTTCTCGTTCTCTTCTTGGTTTCTTCAAGAACTCGAGCTTCTTAAAGGGGATTGCTGTAACTTGTAAGAACCATTTGATTTAGTGCAGAGAGTTCGGAGGAACTCACGAGGACGTAGGAACATTGCCAAACCTCGATAACAATTGCTTGTCTTCTTTCTTTAATTGATTTTCTGTTCTTGTGTTCGATTGCTGAAATTATTTCTATAAGTCATTCTAGACTTGGGTGTTTGGAAGATCACCACCCGGGCATCTTGTCAATGTGATTTTCAACAGTGGTATCAGAGCTTTGGACAGTGGTATCAGAGCTGCACAGCTAGGTATCGAAGCAAGAACAAGAAGGTGACGGAGCCAAGACTCCAAGAATCAAAGATCAACTTCTTGGGTAATTCAAGAATGGTGTAAAGATCAAGATCTGATCGTGTTCTTGAAGGTTGATTCAAGAACGGTGTTAAGATCCATCTTCGATCTGTGTTCTTGAGGTTGAAGAAAGCATTTATGGGTAGTACATAAATCTGGGATCTTGTCTGCAAAAGATGGCTTCAAATTTCTGTGTAGAGAAGTTTGATGGAAAGGGAGACTTTGCCCTTTGGAAGCGAAAAATCAAGGCGGTTCTAATGCAACAGAAAGTGGACTTAGCTATTGGAAAAGATGATGCTTTTCCAGCAAGTGTCACGGAGGACCAGTGAACCGAGATGAAGAAGATGGCTTATAGCACCATTTTCTTGCACATATCGGATAGTGTCACAAGAGAGTGCGGAGACTCGGAGGATCCGGCTGTCATATGGAAGAAACTAAATGAGTTGTTTCTTACCAAAACTCTTCCTAACAAAATTTATCTTCTTAAAAGAATCTTTACTTTTAAAATGGACCCTAGTAAAAAGTTGCAAGATAATCTTGATGTCTTTAATAAGCTAGTTCAAGATTTGAATAGCTGTAGCATTATTTTTTCGGATGAACAATTGGCTGTTATTTTGTTAAATTCTCTTCCTGATTGCTTTGATAACTTGATTAATGCCATTGAGTATGGAAGGGATACTTTGACAAAGGAAATTGTGATAAATGCCATAAGGGCACATGATTTCAAGGCCAAGATGAAGAAGACATCAAGTGGTGATGGGCTGTTCGTAAGAGGAAGGCCAGCAACTCGGAATGGCAGTAGCAACCATGACAACTATCGAGAGAAATCAAGAGGTAGAAGGCAGAATCATGGGAGATCTCATTCCAAGACAAGACTTGGAGGAGGAAGGAGACGCTTCTACTGGAACAATGAGGGTCATTTCAAGAAAGATTGAAAGAAGATGATATAGGATGAGAGGAGAAGCCATACCAACAATAGAGAGGCTTCGGTTGCCAAAGGAGAATAGCAAGATGATGTGCTTGTTGTGTGCTCAAATGTGAGCAGGAGGCAAGGCAGTGGAAAATAGATTCTTGATTCCGGGTGCACTTATCATATGTGCCTTCACAAGGAATGGTTCAAGAATTTCAAAGGGATCAATGATGGAAGGGTCTTCTTGGAAAATGACAATTCTTGCCAAGTGAGAGGGATTGGAGACATCCAATTGAGGATGTTTGATGGAATGACTAGGCAGCTGGAAAATGTGAGGTATCTTCCAGATTTGAAGAAAAATTTAATCTCATTAGGGCAGCTGGATTCCATGGGGTATACATGCAAGGTAGAGGGAAGAAAGATCAAGGTGGCCAAGGGATCTTTGGTAGTGATCAAGGCAGTAAGAAACGATGGACTCTATGAGATGATCGGAGAGACAAAAATCAATGATCAAGCAGCAAGCTTGACGGTTGAGATGGATAAGGCAGCCCTTGGCACAATCGCTTGGGACATATGAGCGAAGAGGGCATACAAGTTCTCAGCAAGGATGGCCTACTTGGTGGAGACAAAGTAGAGGAACTTGATTTCTGAGAGTGTTGTGTTCTTGAGAATCAACACTAGGTCAGCTTCAACACTGGAGTGCACAAGTCTAAGGGCATTCTTGACAACATTCATGCGGACCTTTGGGGACTAACAAAGACACCAACACAGGGAGGTAACATTTACTTTTTATCTTTAATTGATGATTATTCAAGAAGAGTGTGGGTTTATTTGTTTAGAAATAAATCGGATGCCTTGAATAAATTAGTGGTGTGGAAAGGGCTAGTTGAGACTCAAATGGGTAGAGTAGTTAAGGGGAGAAGAACCGATAATGGCTTAGAAATTTTTAACCAAGAACTTGATCAATTCTGTAGGTTAAATGGCATTCTATGACATAAGATGGTTGTGGAAACGCCTCAGCAAAGTGGAGTTGCTGAGTGAATGAATAAGACCCTTATGGAAAAGGTTAAGTGCATGCTAATAGGATCTGGGTTACTAAAATATTTTTGGGGAGAAGTTGTGGCTACAGCTACATACTTAGTGAATAGATCACCCTCTAGAGCTTTAGAGCTCAAGACTCCTATGGAGTTGTGAAGTGGAAAACCCATTGAATTAAGCAACCTTAGGACTTTTGGGTGTGTTGCATATGCACATCAAAAGGAGGATAAACTTAGCCCTAGATCTAGAAAATGGGTATTTCTAAGATATTGTGATGGGGTTAAGGGATATAGGTTGTGGTCCTTAGAAAAGAAGGGCATGAAACTGATTATAAGTAGGGATGTTATCTTTAATGAATTGTTATTTCCCTATTTGGATAAAACTAACCCTGTAGGGGCTAGTGAGCAAACTAGTCCGGAAGTTGTGGAGTATTGCATCAAGGAGAACCCAGTTCAAGTAGAATAGAGGAAGCAAGAGGGTTCGGACCAGGTAGAGCCCATGGATGAAGGCTAAGCTCAAGAAACTCAAGAATGAGAGGCTGAACAAGAAGAGGTTGATGCAGTAAATGACTACCAGCTCACAAGAGACCTGGAAAGGAGGGTGGTTAGACCACCCTTGAGATATAGGTTTGGAAATGTTGCAAATGCAGCAGCTTCTTGGATAGAAGGAGGGATGAGTGAACAAGAGACTTACACGGATGCCATGGAGTGTAAGGATTCGCTAAGATGGAAGCTAGCTATGGAGGAAGAAATTGATTCTTTTAGGAAGAACAACTTCTGGGAATTGGTAAAAATTCCAGGAAAGCAGAAAGTTGTAGAATGTAAGTGCACTTACAAGGTTAAAGAATGGTACTTTCCAGGAGATGAAGTCCAGAACAAAGCTAGGATAGTGGCGAATGGGTTCACAAGAAGAGAAGACATAGATTTCACAGAAACTTTCTCACCTGGACACAAGGTGGAGAAGATGGTGAGCATCCTCATCTATGTCGATGATGTGCTGTTGGTTCGGAACAATAGGGAGAGGATGGAAAGGTTTACATCTCAACTCAGTGAGGAGTTCGAGAGGAAGGATCTCAACCTTACACAAAAGATCCTTGGGATGTGTAGAATCCAAGAAAATGAGAGAAACTAGTTGAGGGTTTCTTGGGCAATAGGTGTTCTCAGCAAATTTGTGAGTAATCCCGGAAAGAAGCATTGGCTTAGGATGAAGAGGTTACTGAGGTATTTGAAGGCTTAGTGGCAGCCGGTGGTAGTACATATAACAACCAGGGCAGAATGCATAGAGGCTACGAAAGATAAAGGATGCTATGGGGTGCAAAAGGTTATTGGACGGGTGGGAGGTCATAAAAGAGTAGGTGGTGGTATCTTTGGATAGCCAAAGTGTGTGGCACTTGTGGAGGAATCCTGTGTTCCATGAGGAGATGAAGCATATGGATGTTCGGTACTGATGAGAGTCATATAATGCATCTAAACAATACTTAATTGTTAGCATTTTAGGGTTGATCTCGGTCGTAATCGCACTTTTACATGTTAATAACTCTAAAGTGATATTCATAAATCATTGACTTAATTCGATGAATTTTCAGGTGCTTTGAGTACAAAAGAGACGATAAAGCAATCCATGTTTAAAGCGCCAAAAGATCTTGGGTGTAGGTGCTCGTAGTTGTCCAAGGTTTAGACATGTCTAAACATGATTCAAAGATGGCTAAAGTCTAAACCAAGATTGAAGTAATAAAATACAGGAAGTTAGAAGATTGCACACAAGTGTGTGCATCACTTTGGAGTAAGGTAAGGGAAGGCACACTAGTGTGTGTACTTCTGGGTTCAAGCTGGTGAAGGGCAGCAAGACTCTGTGCACAAGCTGACCAAGAGCAACAAGAGTGGGCGCCTTGGTGCCCAAAACTGAGCACCATGCCTTCCAGGGACTACACCTCTCAATCTGCAAGAGTGTGCCCCTAGGTACCTATCCATAAGCGCCATGCCTCTCAATCTGCAAGAGTGAGCGCCTAGGCACCCAAAAATGAGCACCACGCCTTCCAGAAGACTTCAATCTCGGACATAACCAGCACCTAGGTGCGGGTAAGGCAGTGCCTAGGCGACCACTCGCCTCCTGACCTGATTAGGGCGAGCAAATGACATTATTCCAAGACCAAACTGCCCCTAATGGGCTATAAATATGCCTTTAAGGAATGTGCAGCCGGGCAAGCAAGAAATTCAAGAGAGAAATGAGGCAGAGAAAGAAAGGAAGGAAGGAAGGAAGAGAGAAAAAAACAGATTGGATCCAAGGGATCCAAATCTAGCATTCTTCCATTTTATTTCTAAGTTTCTTGAGGGCTAGAAATCAAGGGGGGAGAGCATCCATATTGCTCTTCCACCTTGAACTCTATGGCCACATCAAGGGGAGAGCATCCTTATTGCTCTTCCACCTTGATTTCCATGGCCAACTAGTCTTCACACAAGGGAAAAGGATGAATCTTTAGGGATTTATTGTTCCTTATTTCCCGTTCTTGATTCAGTTGTACGGATTTAATGTTGAATATTGTTTTATGAATTATTCATTGATTAAGTAAGAAGATTTGAGTTCATGTGATAGATGTACTTTTTATTTTTCTTCTTTTAGACTCTCTTAATCCGGTGATTGCATCATTCTCCTCCATTGATTTTGTTTGGATGTGATTGGTTTCGGTAGATTTATTTTATTGATTGTCCATTACTGCGATATTGTCTTTTAAGATATATTGTCGTTTTTTGATAATCTTTAAGATCGGTCATGTGTGCTTCAACCGAAATCAATGAGTAATTTGTAGCAATTATATTAGAGTTATAAATGTGCTTGATTGAATATATTATGATTGCTTGTTTAGGATGTGAAACTTGCAATCGAGATAAAATCAATTGAATCAAGAGTGGAAATAGGGAACGAACATAAAGAGGATTCCCGGAACCTTGTTATTTCTTATTTATATTTCATTTACATTTACGCAATTTTCCTTTACATTATTTCACCATCAAAACTCAAAAATATTTAGTTTAACTTTTATCGTTCGTTTTAAGGTTCACACATTTTCCTTTGTACTTAACTTGTTTCCCTGTGAAATCGACACCCCAAAGCCGTACTGCAATAACCGTGTTATACTTTGGGCGTAATCAGGTACCATTACATTCCGAAAAATGGTACGAAAAGATGCATTCATGTTGACAAGAAGACCACGAAAGAAAGTCCTGCAGATTTAGGCACCAAGGTTCTACCTCTAAGTAAGTTCAATCATTGCCTTGGACTACTTAGGAATGGAGTCGGTTGATTGATGACTCAAGATGAGTTTGGATCCCAGAGCTTTCTGCACAATGGTTCAGGTTTTTTGAACACTTAGACAAAGGTAGAGATTGTTGGTATTTGTCTAAGGCTCAAACATGTCCTAGTATGATTCAAAGATGGTTAAAGTCTAAACCAAAGGTGGAGAATCAAAGTTCAGCACGTTAGAAGGCTGCACACATGTGTGTGCTTCATTTTGGAGCAAGGGAAGGCCATGCGCACTAGTGTTCACACTTCTGCACACAAGCAGAAGGGTGTTGTGTGAAGGAGACAGCAACTCAAAGCTGCAGCGCTAGTTCCTCAGCGCTGCAGTGCTGGAATCTAGCAGGAATAGCATAAGGGACAGAAACTCAAAGCTGCAGCGCTGGGAAGTCGACGCTGCAGCACTGGCCGGTAGCATGCATGAGGACTTTCTTAGGTGCATGTGTGCAAGGTCAAAACGCACAGCACCACTTAGGAAAGTGATGAAGGGCCTTGATTAAGTGGGAATCATGATCAAAGGGTGAGGATTGGATCTCAAGAATGTCCAAGAAGTGGATGGCTATAAAAGGGGTTCCCAAGCCTCATTTTTCATATATAGAATAAAACACATACAAGACACACTTTAAGATCAATTGTATTACAAGAGAGAATTATGTGAGAGATATAAACACAAGAGGGACTCTTTGTAGTGAGGCCGGTTGTAAAGAAGAGAGGTTAGTAGAGAATTGATAGAAAGCATTGTAATAGGTCTATCACTTTCTCGTTCCCTTCTTGGTTTCGTCAAGAACTCAAGCTTCTTGAAGGGGATTGTTGTAACTTGTAAGAACCATTTGATTTAGTTCAGAGAGTTCGGAGGAACTCATGGGGACGTAGGCACATTGCCGAACCTCGATAACAATTGCTTGTTTTCTTTCTTTCTTTGATTTTCTGTTCTTATGTTCGATTGCTGAAATTATTTCTACAAGTCATTCTAGACTTGGGTATTTGGAAGATCACCACCTGGGCATCTTGTCAAGGTGATTTTCAATAGTGGTTGATAAGATAGGTGCAACAGTATAATTTTTACCCATGCTAGAGATGACTTATCAGATTATCTTCTTAAGTAGATCTGCGGTGATATACCAAAGTTGGATGCAGCAGTCTCAAATGGTGTTGCTACAACAATGGCTTCTCCTGTAGCCCCAGATGGCCTTACTACAACCGCAACTTGGCTTTCACGACTGTATCCACCACGGTTACCCTCACACCCATGAGACTGAGCTTTGTTGATAGTAATTTTAGGACCGCCAAGGTTCTCGTTCATCCCTTAAATTGCATTCCGCATTAACATTTCATCCCAGAAAATCGCAAACCTAAAACCTCTAAATCTACTAGTCTCACTATCGATGATGATCTTGGACTTGAGAATCTCACCAAACTTTTCGAAGGCTTGCTCTAGACCATGGAGATCGTTGATCTCTAAAAAGCATCGATGCTCAATCTTTACATACGCCATTGATTGAAGAAAAAAAAATTAAACCTTCAAATCTGACAGGAAGATAAGACAAGAACAATGACAACAAAAATCCAAATCTGTAAGGAAACTGCACAACACCAAGAATAGGAAATCAAAATTAACGAGAGCATGAGTACTCCAAAGCAGAAACAAAATTGATCTAGAAATATAAGAGAGCTCAAAATGAAAGAAAGCCTAGCTCTGATACCATATTAACTACCATTAATCCCAAAAGTTTAAACTGATAGGAAATGGTCTAACAATGTATATTAAACTCAAATAGATTTTAACAGTGAGAAATGTCCTTCTCATCACTGTACTAGGTCGGGGGACCAAGCAACAGATTACTTAACCAATTTTGCTAGTCATGTCCACTTTGATAAGACTACTTGGCCAATTTCGCTTGTCATCTGCACTTTGATAAGATTACTTGGCCAATGAGATCGTGGTCTAGTGGTAGAAAGTCATTCCATTCACAACCTTGCGAGTTCGAAGTTTTGGGTTCGTATTTAATTAGCCCTATTATCACTTTTTGTCTCCCATGTCATGAGAGACCATATGAGTTCTTTTTCTCTTAATGTCTGTGATATACATTTCGATGGGATTCTTTTTTCTCAGTTTATAAAAGGCTAGTTAAGTTTAAGGGCTACCGCTACACAATGGAAAGTAATCAGTTTACATGACTTATCTCTCTCATCCTTAATGTGAGTAAAATTTGATGCAACTTTTAAAATTATCTTAGATTTTCCTCAACTTGTTAGAATAATTGTTAAGTTGAATCAAATGGGTTGTTGATATTTTTGTAAGTGGTAGGTTATTGTAAGCCCTTTAGGTTTTTTCTCTAAGTGAGGTAGGACATCATGTCATTCCCCCTTTCCTTTTGTACTTACCCTTTTATTATAGTTCCAATATAAATTAATGTCGGGCTAATGGGTAGAAATGGGTTAAGGCACAGGATAGAGATTCTTAAGCTGGTTGGATTTTTTGACGTTATTGTTGAATTGGAGATTAATGGTGTTTGTAGGGTAGAAGGGGACTAGAGGATTATACACTGGGCTCATATTTGATCAAGAAATGAGAGTTGGTAATGGTGAAGATTGTTAGGGGTTGGAGAAGATGGTTTGATAATCTCCTTGGAGAATACTTCAACTACAACCTTCATTTTGATCTTCCCCTAATCTTAATGCTAATAACCTAACAACAAAAATTGCATGTGTACGAGTTTTGGGGGTATGTGTGGTAATTTATAATAAAATTGCACGTGTCCGAGTTTTTGGAGTATGTGTGGTAATTTATAATGCACATTGCAATCAGTAGCGTACCACCATTTTTACTCGGACAAAGCAAGTTTCAAGCCTTCAAGTAACCTAAAAAATTTAGTGTGCGTTGGCAAAGCTAGTTTAAAGCCTTCAAGTAACCTTAAATTTTTAGTGTCAGGGTTTTATATATAAAATTTATGGTTGTTAGATGCTGGATTTTCTCACCAACCTGTATTATCTTAATCAAGTTATCAAAATAGGATCATTGCATTTGTATGCACTAAATTTCATCATCAAGAAAGCTTAAATTAAAGTTTCAATCAAATCTTGAGGGAAAAAAATATTTCTAAGAAAATAGATGAGATAAACTTATGCTACCCGTTAATAATTTAGCCACAAGAATCCGAAAAATTATCAACTTTACTAAGTCAGCAGATACCATTACCATTAGGCTAGGTCGTCAAGTCAGCTTCTAACTTTCCATATGCCTGATGTATATACTTCCAAATGCTGAAATAAGGAGAAATTACTATTCATGGAAATCTTTGTATCAAGCCTGGTTTTCAACAAAGTTCCACTTTAAATTTTATTAAGACTTTCAGAAGTTGGATCCTTGGTAAAAAAAAAAAAAAAAAAAAATGAACGAAAGAGCAGAATACAGAGAAAACAGGCTGAAGTTAAAGAAATGCAGAAAAATCATCTTTCAGAGAAGATGAATCAACCATGGGGACCTAAAACACAATGCTAGAGAAGGACACTGACAAGCCCTTGGTAGAATTATTGGAGTGATGAAACTGGAAACGGTGCTTGAGCATGCCTTGTATTCTAAAAGGATGGAGGTGAGCATATGTGATCTACAGTTTGCAATACAACGGGTACGTAGCTGAATGTACAAGTGTAAGGAGTTGTAAGTTGTAAATTATAGATTGAAATTAATTTCATAGTGAAAAGAAGAAAAAAAGTATAAACAGAAAGTTTAATTTTATGGAAAACTTGTAAAGATAATATATGGTAATATTATTTTGTATTTTAAAAATAAAAAAAGTATGTAACTTTAATTTGGGATATTATTGTAATATTTAGCAATAAAAAATAATTTGAGTGTCAATAAACATTTGTGGAGTGGCAATATTGCTACCCTTTTTTTAGATCTCCTTCAACTTGTCTGAAGAATTGTTAAGTTGGATCAAAAGGGTTGTCGGTATTTTCATAGTACAAAAAAAAAATTTCACCTTCCATCTTCGTTTTCCTTAACATTCTCATCGAAAATTTGAACATTTTAAAAATAATTTAGAAAACAACACTCTTCCTTCCAACGTAATATTGGAAAACTTGGGAAACATATTTTTTTTGTTTCTCAACTTTTTTAATATTATATTTTTTAGATAGTTTTTCTAATATTATGTTGAAAACAGAAGTATTTTTTTCAAATTATAATAAAAATGTCTAAAATAATTGAAAAAAAAAATATCATTTTCCAATACTAAACGCACCCTAATAATTTCTCTTCCTTTTCTTTGTGTTGTACTTCTTAATAAATCCTAAAAGAAAATATTTTTTATTCTTTTAATTGTTAGAAATGAAAATTTTGTTCAATAATTCCAAATATAATAAACATTTCATTATCTAAATTCAAATGCGATTGTGTTCTTAGTTTAGTGCTTAAATCTTTTTGGGGATATTTCCATGGGTTTTTAAGCTCGGGTTAAGCTTGAATAATCCATAAATGACACAAAATGAGTCTAAGTTTCTGAAAGCTCAACTCAACTCAACTCAGTTGGTTTCTACCCTACATGCAAATGGTTGTTTTTATTTTAATTTCTATTTCTGCCATGGGTTCAAAAAAAAAAAACTTATTCTGAATTACTTTAAAATCTCAAACCCTTGAAAAAAAAAAAAAAACAGAGTTTCACACACTAACGCCACAGTACAAAACAGAACACTGATACTCCATTAATCTTGAATTTTAATACAAAAACAAAGCTAGAATGTCCATTTTATCAAACCTTAATAAATACTAATTTGGAGCATTAATTAACAAAAGTAAGCAACTCATTGTCATTTTCTTCCTTCAAATTAATCAATGCCTCTATTCCATCACCCGAAACAGTGTCCATGAAAACCACCAAGTTCTTGAATGTCAAGCTAGGAGAACCTACACATGCAGGTTTTCCCCAACCAAAATCAGCTTCATACAGAGGAAACCTGCACAAACTAGTGAATCTAAAAGATACCATCTCTCCCTTAATGAAACTTTCAGCTTTCTCTTTAATGAAATCCAAGTGATCCTTACCCTTTTAGAGTCTCTTCATATATTCTTTGTCGATTTTACTTATCGAATCTCTAACCTGGCTAACAAGATTTTGACAAGATCCTTGATGATCATCTCCATTGATGAAATTAATGGGTGGATTAATTTTGATAGATACTCCATAAAGATTTCCAAAACAATGATTAGGCAAGTGGGTTTTGTCCTAGTGCGTAAATTCACTGTATGAACAATTGTGTAGAATCTATCAGGTTGATTGAAGCTTAGTTGCTGCAACAAATCGGCTCCATATGAAAGATGACAAGGCTTCAATGCGTGATGGGCGTCTAATTTGTTGGTTTGTGGTGTTCATGTTATAATTAGTATATTTTTCTCTAATTGATTCTATTTTAGATTCACTAAACACAAACATCTTTGCTGCAATGTTTTCTTTCGTGATGCCGGTTCTCGGTTTAAACCCCGATAAGTTTTTTGGTGGGAAGAGCTTCACTGATAAAAACTCTATGCTAGGTATCTCACATTGATAATCTCCTTGAGCGTTAATATCTGCCCAATTTTTTACAAACATGAGCATCGATAAGGCATCTGCTACCTTGTGAGAAATGCAAACACCAATTGCTATTCCTCCGCAGTCAAAAACATTGAATTGAATGCATAAGGGAAATTCTTCAGCATCGTCTAGGACAAACAGAAGTAACTAGTTAAGCTCACAAGGGATCAGATTTTGAATAACACTCGAAAGTTTGCAGTTGATCACTCGGGCTATCACATAAGGTATGCCCTCATCGTTGCAGTCTACCAAACTTTTGTTTTTTATACATCCGGCTAATGGGTAGAAATGAGTTAAGGCAAAAGAGATATTCCTTAAGTTGGTTGGATTTTTTGATGTTATTGTTGAATTGGAGATTAATGGTGTTTGTAGGGTAGAAGAGGACTAGAGGATTATACACTAGGGGTGATATTTGATCAAGAAATGAGAGTTGGTAATGCTGAAGATTGTTAGGGGTTGGAGAAGATGGTTTGATAATCTCCTTGGAGACTACTTCAACTTCAAGCTTCATTTTGATCTTCCCCTAATCTTAATGCTAATAACCTAACAACAAAAATTGCATGTGTACAAGTTTTTAGGTATGTGTGGTAATTTATAATGCACATTGAAATCAGTTTAACCTACCACAGATAAAGCTACTTTCAACCCTCAAGTAACCTAAATTTTTAGGGTTAGGGTTTTATGTATAGATGGATGTATACAAGTTATGGATGTTGATGCTAGATTTTCTTAATCAAGTGATCAAAATAGGATTATTACATTTGTATGCACTAAATTTCATCATTAAGAAAGCATACATTAAAGTTTCAAAACCTTTTTTTTATTTGAAAAAATAATTGGTAGATAGAAATTTATTCTTTTGTGTTTGTTCTTTTCTTTCTCTTTCTTTTGTTATCCACTCATCATCTTCCCATCATAAATTTTTCTTTATTGGCATTGTTTGGGTTAGATTTTAAGCATAACTTAAAGCCAAAAAGCTTTCAAGTTTTACTCATCCCTCTCTTATAAAATCTATAGGAAAATTTTAATTTTTTACTTTAAATTATATTTAAAATTAAACTCAAACAACACCATGAGCTTTTTTGTTGTTTGTTTAGTTAGTAGTTGGACACAAAATAGGCCTATTAGTTAACTACTACAATAAAGATGGACTAAAAATAAAGTCCTACCCAAATGGTTGTAGTCTTAAATTTATAGGCCCATGGGTCTTCAAATGGATTCTACTTGGACCTCGTGTAAGTATACCTAACAGATCATTCCACCAATCAACTAAAATTGGAAGGGCCAACAAACTTAGAAAATAAAAAACAACCCTTTAATGCTGAAAAATAAAAAAACAGCCAATGAATTTTAAGGCCATCCATGATTTTGGATATACACAAGGGAGGAAGTAGAGACAGTTAAATTCGATTGATCGTTTTGAAGTTAATCGATTAAATTGATTAACCACAAAAAATATAATAAATTAAAAAAATCTTAAATATATAAAAAATAATTATATAAACAATATCGATTAACTGATTCATTGATAATATTGATTAAAATTAATTCACTTAGTTTATGTCGAAATATTTATGTTAACTTAATCGAAACGGTTAAAAAAATTGACTGAAAAAATCGATTAAAAAATTTTACTAACCGAACCAATCGACCGTTTACACACCCTTAAAAGTAAGGATCATAATGAAAAAAGGAGAGAGTAGAATTTTTTAAAGTAAGGACCGGCATTGAGGGTAGTTTCCTTTCTTTATTTTGATTTTGACAGTAAACTTTGATGCAATAACTTATAACTTTGATACTAGATCGATCAAGATACTAGGATTCAGAGAAGCAAATGTAAGTAGTTCTTTCGCGAGATAGGCTAAAGGGGTCTTATCCCCTCGAAGCTCTTTCGTGCACTTTTGAGTCAATTCTTGCATCTCTTCCTTTAATTCACTAACAAGGCCTTGAAATTCGATCTGAGTCTTCTCATTCTTTACAACAAAGTTGGCCAGAAGGTTTCCGATAGTACTTTGAGGCAAGTGTGGCACCATTCTTGTGAATAAGTTCATAGCTTGGGATAACATAGATGGCTTTACAAACCCCAAGTTTGATCTTGATGCTGCAGTTGCACATTTCCAAAGGAGAGCTGTAACAGCTTCAACACGCGTTGGCTGTTTCACGCTTGCACTTGCAGCTCTGGTTTTAAGCTCAGCAATCTTTGAGGCACTACACATACCTTTTCATTATGCAATTCTGTCTCAGCAACCCTACTTCAGGCACTGTGGCAGAGAAAACTATCGGTAGGAATAGAGATGAGCCGATGAATTCTGGAATTACCGCATCATTAGAGCCCAGGGACATGGCTGCCCAGCTGCTGACGAATGTTAATAATGAGACTCCATCGGTGATTTTGTGGGTAGTGCAGATTCCAATTGCCAATCCACCACATTTGAAGAAATTGGCTTGGACAAGTAACAGAGGCCATGTAGCTGCTTCTGTGGATACTTTCGATATATCAACAGGAAGGAAATCTTTTAGTAACTTAACCTCTGGGTGTTTGAGAAAGTCTGAGAGAAGGCAGTTGACTTGAGCTTCAATACAACTAGTAAAACTTTCCAGCCAAGAAGGCCAACTTTTCAATTGGATTCTCTCGAAATTGACATACATGTCAATTCTAAAGAACGTAACACTATATATGGTTTAGTTTTTAGTTTTTTTTTTTCTTTTTCAATTTTTATGTTTTTAATCAATTTTAATTTTAATTTAATAATTTTTTATAAACATAAATCAAACAATATATAATATGTTTTTTTTAGAATACTACTGCGGAGATTTGGCAGACCCCAAATTTGGGGATTTGACAGACCCCCAAGCGAACTAATACAAAAACAAAGCAAACCAAACAACTAACATCCTATGACAATCATCTACTAAAGCAATAATCTTAGGTAAATAATTATATATATATATATATTTATTTTTAGAGATGAATCATCCCATTATGTCAATTAATTCTTTTTTATATATAATTTAAAGTGAGTTATTGTATAATCTCACATCAATTAAAAATAATAATAAGATTTATCATTTACGTCTTCGTTATATATAGAGAAAGTGAAAATAAAAGAAAAGAAACGAAACAATGATGTATGTGAGTAAACCATCTTTTGTGATAAAGATGATTCTCTAATTTACCGTATGTTGTCTACTCTAAAGTAAACTTTTTCAGTTTTTTTTTTGGGTTTTTCTTAAGATTTCATTGTAAACCTCAAAATAAAAACTCAATTCAAAATTTAAAACATCATATTTCTTCTTCTTTTTTGAGATTTTATGCTAATACATACTTTTTAAATCTAGCACATAACGTTGAGAGCTGCTAGCTATAGTATAACCTAGTCTTTTATACTTACAACCATGAACCCAATTAATGGAAAAGGAATGTAAAAGGCATCAACATGAAGAGAGATTTATAAATCAAAATAAAGTCAAAATTTATGCAATAAAAAAATTAGAGAGATTTACTTCCCAAAATAAATAGTCAACATTCATGCAAAAAAAAATTAAGAATGAACCTGATTAAAGGAACAGTGATGATACCACATACCCGTGATTATTAATGGATTTTTTTTTATTTTGTGACGGATTCGTGAGATCACTCTTAATGGAAAAAAAAAATATATATATATAAAGCATATATGATGGTGAAAGTTTCACAGTTGTGGCAATGCTTCCAATAGAGCTATTGAGTCTGCTAATGGCTGTCATGCCCCAAATCGAATTCGAGCCAAGGATGTGGCAACAGCTACTCAATTATAGACGTTCTCTTACAAGCTAGTAAAGCCTCACCGTTGGGTTTTGAGGACAAGTTCTGGTGTCCTTCAAGCCCAGAACCTGGATCGGCGTTTGATGGTCTGTGTAAGGCAGCTCTTATGCCATGTTGAGAATTGTTTTGGCCAACATTTTCTGAGTGGATATAAGGGTGGAAACCTTGAAGGAATAAGATGGGGATTTTGAGGAATGTGAGGATTAAGGTAAGTGAGAGAGAGAAAGTGAGGTTTGTAGTATAAGGTTCTTGTGAGTTTGAAAGAACTGGAGCATGGTTTCTCTGTGTCTGTTCAATGAGCGTTTTGGAGGAGATCTCAAAGGTTTCGGCATACAAAGTGATAAGGAGAGATCGAGAGAGGGTTGCTTTGGTAGGAGAATTTTCATTGTCTGCATGTTTGTCCTTGGCTTATAATCAGCAGTAGTAGCCATCATGGTAAGAATTCTACTTGTTCATTGCGGATATACAGAAGAAAAAAAAAGTTAAAATGAATGCGGATATACAGAAAAATAACACTCGAAAGACATCCAAATCCGAGAGCATACACAACCCGTATAGCATTTTTTACTACTAAAACAAAGGTCAAATGATGCAGAAATTTAAACAACAACAAATGTAGAATCATGAACACAAATATGAAGGTTGTGTAATAAATTCAAGCATTAATTGTGGTCAAATTAATTCAATTATTCTTTGTGTATTTCTCCTATAAATAGGATAACCATAGAGCATATTAAGAGTTAGCAAGTTAGAGTGTTAGAGAAAAAACACAAGGTGTATGCTTAAGGAATGTTGGTTCATATTCTCAATGGTTGTATTGAGAGTATAAGGTATATGTAACCAACCTATATATGGTTCATGTTTAACCCATTGGCTATCCATTGATTGTGGTAACAAGTGTATGGAATACGGACGGACGTTTTTGATGGAAGAACATGTATAAATACAGGTTTGGTCCCTAGACTCGGTACTTCTCATTTTCTTTCATACACCATCAAATTGAAGAGAGTTCTGAGAGTCTAGAAGAACCAATATCGAGAGAATAACGGATTGTGTAAGTGAAAAACTTCAATGGCTGGAGGTATGTTTACAGTCTTTATAATTCCGCATTTAATCTATATGCTATTTAAGTTGTTCAGCATATTTAGATTATATTTAAGATCTAACATTTGGTATCAGAGCATTGTTTGCCTCTGCCTTGAAGTATTAAGCAATCTGTAATACTTTCGATTTATATCCGAAAAATGATTTGATTTCAAAGTTTGTTTTTCGAGTATTTTTTGATGGAAAATAATATTAGAAATCATTAGGAAATTTGATTTCTAGTATTTCTGAGTTTTTAAAATCTTGGAAGCCAATTTTATGGATTTTTACTATGTTGCATATGATTTGTAATTATTTGCAAAAATAAAGTTTATAAACCCTTATAGGTATTTATTTTATTTATGTGCTTAAAATTATGTGTTATGTATGTATAACTTTTTGGGTTATGCATGTAATTTAAGTTTAAATAGTTTTAGTGCATAAATAATTTAATGTTGGGCATGTATTTTTAATTTTGTGATTATTTTGCTCAAATTAAGATTACGCATATATACTATTTATGTTAGTTCTATATATACAATTTCAGTAAATGCTCATTTTTAGCATGCTTTTGTTTTTCAATTCATGCTTTTAGAATGAGTTTGTTTTGTGCAATGAATTAAATTAATTGCATAAAATTATGTTTAATTATGCAATTTATGTTTTATTTATGAGAAATTTATTTACATATGATAACATATTATTAAGTTTAGATATTGTTAGATTATGTAAACTTAGGATATTCTCATAAAACTTAATTTGTGCATAACACATTAAGGTTCATAATACATTACTATGAACAATTAAGTTAAAAATTATGAATAATTCATAAACAGTTTGTAGTTGGCATAAGACAGCATGATCTAGGACAATGCTCTGTCTAAGGATTCTGGTTTTTAATGAGGCTTTGTCCCGACCAATTATCTTGGGAGCACTCTTAGTGATTGCCTATTATGTTACTGCGTAATTGCTTTTAGGCATTAAGTAGAGCCTAAAATATAGTAAATATAAATGTCTAGTGAACCATATAATTTTAAAATATTTAAAGAGTAGCCACAGCATCTTTAATTATATAAAATTATATTAAGTGGACTAGGATCACATAATGAAAATTAATTGTAATTAATTATATGGATATAATGATTTTACCCCACAGGGATTTTATTGTGTTTATATAATTAATTAGGATAATATATTAAAATTAATTTTTCTTAATTTACCCACAGGAGTTAAAAAGAATTAATTTAATAGTTTTATCATAAAGTTTAAAGATAAAAAAACATCAAACTGTAATCATAATATACATTATGAATTTAGTAAAAATAGTTTGATAAAATTTATCATAAAGTATAAAGAATCTTATTGAATTAAAAATTTAGCCCACAGGTAATTTTTAATGAAATTAGATTCAATTTAAGCGTGTTTTTATATTGGTAAAACATGCAATTTAGAAAATTAGACCCTCAAATCTTGACATAAGCTTTTGGACTTTATGCAGTTACTCAACCTACTAGTTTCTCTGATATCCGTTGTGACATACCCGAACTTAGGAGAGATAACTATAAGGTATGGAAGGAGAAGATTCTCCTCCAGCTAGGGTGGATGGACATAGATTATGCTATTATGAAGAACGAACCACCCACAATCGATGATAACAGCACTCCAGTTGTGGTCACGCTATATGAGCGATGGGAGCGATCCAATCGGCTCAGCATGATGTTTATCAAAACTAAGATAACTGTTGGTATACGTGGTTCTGTCGACCAACATGTGAAAGTCCATGATTTGCTAAAAGCCATTGACGATCAATTCGTCACTTTAGAAAAGGCATTGGCAAGCACCCTGATAATGAGATTATCATCCCTCAGACTCACCATCGTAAAAGGTGTGCGCGAGCACATAATGCAAATGCGTGACATTGCGGATCAACTTAAGAAACTCGAGGTTGATACATCAGAGTCTTTCCTGGTGCACTATATTCTGAACACCCTTCCAACTCAGTACAGGCCTTTCAAAATCTCGTACAACATATATAAAGACAAATGGTCAATTAATGAATTAATGACCATGTCTGTTCAAGAAGAAGAGAGACTTGTGATGGAACTGGGTAAGAGTGCAATGCTGGCTACTACCCGTGGGAAGGACATATTAGAACCAACCTCGTTTGTTTGTTATGAATCTAATATGGTTAATGTTAATATTAACACCTGGTGGATTGATTCTGGATCTACAATCCATATTGCAAACTCCTTGCAGGGTATGCAAAACCTAAGAAAACCAGTGGGAAGTGAGCAAAGCATCTTATCAGGCAACAAGATGGGCTCACATGTGGAGGCGATTGGAACTTGCATTTTAACTTTAAGTAGTGGCTTTATTTTAAAATTGGAAAGGACCTTTTATGTACCAAGTTTCTCACGAAACTTGATTTCTTTTTCCAGACTTATACCATTTGGATATTCCTTTAATTTTCAAGACACATCTTTCAATTTATTTTATAAAACTGATTGTGTTGGGAATGGTATTTTGTCTGATGGTCTTTATCATCTTTATTTACAAAATGATGCCACTTATAGTTTAATGCATGTTCACACTGGCGTTAAAAGGTTTAATATTAACGAGGACTCCTCTATGTTATGGCACCGGAGATTAGGACATATCTCCATAGAAAGAATTAAAAGATTACTGATTTTGAGACTTGTGTGGACTGCATTAAGGGAAAGCAGACCAACAAGTCCAAGAAAGGTGCTAATAGGAGTTCGGGCATATTAGAAATCATTCATACTGATATATGTTGTCCAGATATGGATACACATGGTCAGAAATATTTCTTCACTTTTATCGATGATTACTCACGATATATGTATATCTATTTGCTTCATAATAAGAATGAAGCATTGGATGCCTTCAAAGTCTGTAAGGCTGAAGTTGAGAACCAATGCAGAAAGCAAATACAAATTGTGAGATCCGATAGAGGTGAAGAATATTATGGTAGATACACAGAAAGTGGACAAGCACCTGGTCTTTTTGCCAAGTTTCTTTAAGAACATGGGATTGTTGCCCAATACATTATGCCTGGTTCCCCATACCAGAATGATGTTGCAGAAAGAAGAAACCAAACATTGATGGACATGGTGCGGAGTATGCATAGCAACTCCAACCTTCCTACATCCTTGCGGACTGAAGCACTAAAGACGACTGTATATATATTAAACCGAGTTTCAACCAAGGTTGTTCCTAAGACACCATTTGAATTATGGAAAGGTTGGAAACCGAGTTTGCGACATATGCGCATTTGGGGATGTCCGTCTGAGGTGAGGATTTATAACCCACAAGAGAAGAAACTGGATTCGAGGACCATTAGTGGGTATTTCATTGGATATGCCGAAAAGTCCAAGGGTTACAGTTTTTATTGTCCAACTCATACTACTAGGATTGTGGAATCGAGAAACGCTAAGTTTCTAGAGAATGACATGATCAGTGGGAGGGATCGGTTCAGGAACTTAGTTCCTGCACATGATTATATAGAACCTGCACATGATCATACAAAATCTCAACCTTCATCAAATGATAGATTGGTTATAGTTCATAACACGCCTCAAGTACAAACTCGTGTTGACCAATCGATCATTGAGGTTCCACAAGCTGCTGACAATATTCTAATAGATCAAGTAGTTCAGGAAATACCACAAGTTCTTGAACAACCAATTGAACCACAAGCTCCCCTGGGAGACATTGGTACAACATTAAGAAAATCTACTAGAGTCAGGAGATCAGCAATTCCTAGTGATTACATTGTGTATCTACAAGAATCTAACTATAATTTTGGAGCCGAAAATGATCCTGAAACCTTTTCACAGGCCATGAGTTGTAAATAGTCAACTTTGTGGCACGATGCCATGAAGAAAGAGATGAATTCCATGAAAAGCAACGGAGTTTGGGATCTTGTAGAGTTGCCTAATGGGGCGAAAGCCATTGGTTGCAAACGGGTCTTTAAGACCAAGAAAGATTCATTAGGCAACATTGAGAGATACAAAGCGAGACTCGTTGCTAAGGGATTTACTCAAAAAGAAGGAATCGATTATACGGAGACTTTCTCTCCTGTATCTAAGAAAGATTCTTTTCGTATTATTTTGGCATTAGTTGCTCATTTTGACTTTGAGCTGCAACAAATGGATGTGAAAACTACATTTCTTAATGGAGATCTAGAGGAGGAGGTTTATATGAAACAACCTGAAGGTTTCTCCTCTAATGATGGTGAGCATTTGGTTTGCAAGCTTAAGAAATCCATATACGGTTTAAAACAAGCCTCCCATCAATGGTATTTTAAATTCCATGAAGTAATTTCTTCATTCAGTTTTGTTGAAAATCCCATGGATCAATGTATATACTAGAAGGTCAGTGGGAGTAAAATTTGTTTTCTTGTTTTATATGTGGATGATATTTTACTTGCAACCAATGATAAGGGCTTGTTGCATGAGGTGAAACAACTTCTCTCTAAAAATTTTGATATAAAAGATATGGGTGAGTCATCTTATGTCATTGGCATTAAGATCCATAGAGATAGACCTCGAGGTGTTTTAGGTCTGTCACAAGAAACCTATATCGACAAAGTTTTAGAGAGATTTCGGATGATAGTCCTCTTGTTCTTGAAGAACGAAAGAAGAGAACAAGAAAGTGATAGGGACTAGTGTTTCACTTGAATTTTCCCCAAGAAAATTCCAATTACAAAGCCCTTGAATCCCCAATCTATAGTACTCTCTCTCTAAACAACCAGCCTCTCTTGAATGAGTCTCTCCTATGTTGGGTGTCTTTGCACTCTCACACACCATATGTTCTATTTCACACACATTTACATGTCATTCACATCACATCTTGAATGACTCCTAGATGACCATTTATATAGGGCAATAACTTCCTCATCCAATCTTTGAGATCAATCTCAAACTTTAAATCTCAAGAACCAAATACTCATGGCTCTCTAAGAGCCTAAGTAATCATGAGCGTTTTAACCATGTTTCACGCACTATCTCAAAGTGCTTAAAATGAAGCTTCAGGTGTGCCTGGCGCCGCGGCCCATAACAAAGCTGGCTACGGCGCACAACAGGGCACACAACTTCCATTCTTCATCCTTGCTGGGTGCTGCGGTGTGGGGGAGACTGAGCTGCAGCGCGGCCTAGAGGGAGAAACTTCTGGAGCTGCTGGAGGCCGCGGCACACTGGGTTGACCTAATGCTGATGAAGCTTAATGTTTCCATCCTGTTTAATCCTTAGACAAATACTAACAATCTCTACCTTTGTCTAAGCGATTAAACCCAAACACATTGTGCAGAGAACTCATGATCCAAACTCAACTTGAGTCACCATATCATTCGACTCCAATCCTAAGAAGTCCAAGGCAATAATTGGACTTGCTTAGAGGTAGAACTTTGGTGCCTAAACCTGCAGGATTTTCTTTCGTTGCGACTTTGTCCACATGAATGCATCCTTTCGTAACATTTTCCCGAATGAAATGATACTGAACATCCATATGCTTAGTCCTTTCATAGAACACTGGGTTCCTACACAAGTACCATGCACTTTGGCTATCCGAAGACACCACCACCTGCTCTTTTAGGACCTTCCACTCGTCCAATAACCCTTTGCACCACATAACCTCATTTATGGCTTCCGTTGCCGCTATATACTCAGCCTCAGTTGTTGAGAGTGCTACCACCGGCTGCCACTGAGCCTTCAAGTACCTCAGCAACCACTTCATCCTAAGCCAAAGCTCATTTTCGGGATTACTCACAAATCTACTGAGAACTCTAATTGCCTGAGAAATGTCGGGTCTAGTGCTTACCATCATGAACATAACTGATCCAACCACACTAGAGTAAGGGACCTTTTCCATTTTCTTCTTCTCCTCATCCGTTCCAGGACATTGTTCGCTGGAGAACTTGAAATGACCAGCGAGGGGAATCTTCACTGGTTTACCATCTTCCATAGAAAACTTGTACAACACATTTTCTATGTCGAAAGACTGAGAAACCTTCAACCCATTTCTCTCCCTTTCTCGAATTCTTCTCATCCTAAGGATATTTTGTACAAGGTTAAGATCCTTCCTCTCGAACTCCTCACTGAGTTGAGATTTCAACCTTTCTATCCTCTACCTGCTGTTCCGAACCAACAACATATCATCGACATAGATGAGGATAATCACCCCACCTTGTGTCCAGCTGAGAAAGTTTCTGTGAAATCTATGTCTTCTCTTTGCGTGAACCCCTTCGCCACCAACCTAGCCTTATACCAGACTTCATCCCCTGGAGTGTTCCCTTATTTGATCTTGTAAGTCCACTTACAATCCATAACTCTCTGTTTTCTTGGAATGTGCACCAATTCCCAATAGTTGTCTTTCCTCAAAGAATGCATTTCTTCCTCCATAGCTAGCTTCCATTTTGATGAATCCTTACATCCCATGGCATCAATGTAAGTCTCTGGTTCACTTATCCCTCTTTTTGTCCAAGGAGCTGCTGCATTCGCAGCCGCAAAACTATATCTCAAAGGTAGTCTGACCAGCCTTCTTTCCCGGTCCCTTGTGAGTTGATAGTAATTCTAACTTGCTACATCATCCCCATTTAATTCAGCCTCCTCTCGAGTGTCCTGAGCTTGGCATTCATCAATGAGCTCTACTCGGTCCGAACCCTCTTTTCTTCCTTACTCTACCTGAACTGAATTTTCCTTGATGCTATGCTCCACAAATACCGAACTGGTTTGTTCACTATCCCCTGCAGAATTAGTTTTCTCCAAGTAGGGAAATAAAGGCTCATTAAAAATGACATCCCTACTTATTATGAGTTTAGTTCCTTTTTGCTCTAAAGACCACAACCTATACCCCTTAACCCCATATCCTAGAAACGCACACTTTCTAGACCTTGGGCTAAGTTTATCATCCTTTTGATGTGCATACGCAGCACACCCCAAAGTCCTAAGGTTGTTCAACTCAGGGGGTTTTTCACTCCACATCTCCTCAGGAGTCTTAAGGTCCAAAGCCCTAGAGGGTAATCTATTAACCAAATACGTAGCAGTAGACACCTCTTCCCCCCCCCAAAAAACATTTGAGTAATTCAGATCCTATAATCATGCACCTAACCTTTTCCATAAGGGTCTTATTCATCCTCTCAACAAATCCATTTTGCTTAGGGGTTTTCATAACCATTCAATGTCTTAGAATCCCATTTAACTTACAGAATTGATCAAGTTCTTTGTTAAAACCTTCTAAGCCATTATCGGTTCTTAACACTTTAACTACCCTACCCGTTTGAGTTTCCTCTAGCTTTTTCCACACCATTAATTTATTCAAAGCATCTGATTTATTTTTAAGCAAATAAACCCAAAACTTTCTAGAATAATCATCAATTAAAGACATAAAGTAAAGATTACCTCCCTGTGTTGGTGTTCTTGCTGGCCCCCAAAGATCTGCTTGAATGTAGTCAAGAATGCCCTTAGACTTATGCATTCCGGTGTTGAAGCTAACCCGAAGTTGTTTCCCAAGAACACAACATTCACAGAAATCAAGTTCCTCAACTTTGTCACCATTAAGTATACCGTTCTTGCTGAGAAATTGCAGACCTTTTTCGCTCATATATCCCAAGTGAGTGTGCCAAAGAGCTGCCATATCCATCTCAGCCATCAAGCTTGCTGCTTGGTCTTTGATCTCCGTGTCTTCGATCATCTCATAGAGACCATCTTTCATTGCTGCTTTGATTAGTACCAAAGATCCCTTAGTTATCTTGATCTTTCCTCCCTCTGCTTTGTATGTGTACCCCATGGAATCTAACTGCCCCAAGAAGATCAAATTTATTCTCAACTCCAGAAGATATCTCACATTCCTCAGCAGCCTAGTCATTCCATCAAACATCCTCAACTGGATGTCTCCCGTGCCCTTCAATTGGTAAAAAGTATCATTCCCTAGGAAAACCTTTTCCCTATCGGTTTCCTTGAAATTCTTGAACCAATCCCGGTGAGGACACATATGATAGGTGCACCCAGAATCCAAGATCCATCTCTTGCTGTCTTATTACCCCTTGCTCATATTTGAGCACACAACAAGAACATCGTCATCTTGTCATTCTCCCTTGGCATTCGAAACCTCTCCATTCTTGGTATGGCTTCCTCTCTCATCCCTTATCATCTTCTTGCAATCTTTCTTGAAATGACATTTCTTATGGTAGTTGAAGCATTTTTTCCCTCCAAATCTTGGTTTAGAGTGCGCTCTCCCATGGCTTTGTCCTCTACCTTTGTCCCGGTAGTAGCCATGTATGTTGCTACCATACCAAGTTGCTGGCCTTCCTCTAACGAACAACCCTTCTCTACTTGATGCTTCCTTCATCTTGGCATCAAGATTATCTTGCAACTCTTTATCAGGATCCAAAGCAAAGATTCATTTACGAAGATATATCTTATTAGGGAGAGTCTTGGAAAGAAATAACTCATCTAGTTTCTTTCAAATGACAGTTGGATCTTTCGAGTCTCCACACGTCCTGGTCACACTATCCGACATGTGCAGAAAGATGGTGCTGTACGCCATCTTCTTCATCTCATTTCGCTGGAACTCTGTGATACTTGCTGGAAAAGTGTCATCTTCTCCAATCACTAAGTCCACCTTTTGTTGTATAAGAACCGCCTTGATCTTCCACTTCTAAAGGGAAAAATCTCTCGTTCCATCAAACTTCTCAACAATGAAATTTGAACCCATCTCGTGAATAAAATCCTAGATTTATGCAGTACTTACGATTTCTTTCCAACTTCTTCTAAATTTCAAGAACAAGATCAAAGATTGATCTCAATACCATTTTTGAATCACCCTCAAGAACAAGATCAGATCTTGATCTCTATTCCGTTCTTGAATCACCCAAGAAGTTGACCTTTGATTCTTGGAGTCTTGCTCCGATGCCAGCTGTACAAGCTCTGATACCACTGTTCTAGCTCTAATACCACTGTTGTAAAATCACCAACTTGCGGAATCCCAGGTTGTGATCTTTCCAAGCACCCAAGTCTACAATGACTTGTAATAAAACTGAAACAAAACAGGAATCAAAACAATCAAAGAAAGAACATAAGCAATTGTTATCGAGGTTCGGCAATGTGCCTATATCACCGTGAGCTCCTCCGAGCTCTGTGCACTAAATCAATGGAGTTCTTACAATTACAGCAATACCTCTTCAAGAATCCTCTTGTTCTTGAAGAACGAAAGAAGAGAACAAGAAAGTCATAAGGAATAGTGTTTCCCTGAAATTTTCTCCAAGAAAATTCCAATTACAAAGCCCTTGAATCCCCAATTTATACTACTATCTGATAAGTGCTTAAATAGTTATATTTAAGCCCCTTAATTTATGTTTGTTAGGTTCTTTATTTATCTATTTCAGTAAATTCTACTTCATTTTTGTGTTTTATGAGTTTTTCATTGGACTTGGACAAAAAGATGATAATTTGGAGCTTTTAGGAGTAAAAGTCAAGTTCTGCCATCCAGCAAGGTCCATTCGAGCGTATCTCCCTTGTGATCGAGTGCACAAGCACATGAGCACACTTGAAGAAGGCTCAAGCGCACACATGCACTCGAGCGCATCCCACATACGATCGAGCGCAATCACTCTAGAGGCGGTAGAGCCAGATATAGAAAGAAGTCTCCAGGTTCCAAATAGAAAATTAGGGTTTCGGGACACCAAGAGGACCCTATAAATAGCCCTGTAAAACACATAAACCAGACATTTTGTTCTAGTTTCAAAGTAGCAAGCTTAGGAGAGAAATTGATGACTTGTCTCCCGAGTCTTCTTTGGTTTTATTTTTCCTATTTTATTTCATTATGTTTAGAATGTTTAGTTTAACTAGCATGTGTAACTAAACTCTTATAGGGCTCGATTGAAGCCCTAGTTATGCTTTTCCACATGTTTATTCATTGATTATCTTTGTTATAGCCTTGTTAGAATATTTAACTTGATTAATGCCTGGTTGTATTTAAATTTCTCATATATGTGTGTCTGATCAGCGTATGCATGTGGTATGGATAAGTTAGTCGAATAAATTTGGATGACTGAGTCCTGGGTTCGATATTAGTAATAAGAGATATCCACACCAGATTCTCGGGTTAATCAACATGGGAAACCGGGAGCGGACCAAGCCCTCGGTCTCGCGTCGTTGCCGATCTCCACAGCCCTCATGCTCTCTTAAGGAACAACTTAGTATACACCCATGCTGAATCCCTTAAGAGAGAAAAGAGTTAGAGTATACACCATGCCTAACTCATTGCATAGGGAGATCAATAACCTAAGGTGTGGGCCAAGCCCTTATGTTGGCAACCATTAAATATTCATGATAAGACTAGAGCATTGACACCTTACTTAGTGGAAAAGTATAATTAGTGGTGGATATCGTAGTCCTATGTTCTCATTATTATTATTCACTCACAATCAACAGCTATTTCTCTTTTTTAACTTTGAAGAAACTAATTCTAAATTGAAATTCACCAATCCCTGTGGAAATGATCTCGCACTTGCACACTATGCTACCATTGACCTTGTGCACTTGCAAGTAAAACTAGTACGGTTATTTGCATATTTATTTAGGTAGATAATTGTAACAACAAGTTTTTGGCGCCATTGCCGGGGATTGCACTAAATTTCTTTTTAGAATTAATTTTTCATTTAGTTTAATTATCGTTATTTCTTTTTTTTCTATTCTATTCTTATTTCAAGAAAATTTTAAGTTTATGTTTTTTTTCTTCTTATTTTTCATTTCATTAAAACCCTAATCAATTTTTATTTTCTGTTTCAGGTACTCCAGGAGAGCTTTCTGTGCCACTTGTGATCGAGCGCACTCTCTTGTACGATCGAGCGCAATTGAGGCAGAGAGTTACCCAATCGACTGTTGTACTTACGTAACTGCCACTGATTCATGCACGGACGTCGATCCAAGCATCCGACATTCTTTCCCCTTGATACTGAGTTTGAGCAGACTATTAGACAAAGGCTTAGAGACAACTTGGAAAGATAGAAAAAGGAATTGAGGAAGAAATACCAATGGCAGAACAGATAGCCGAACAGCAACCACCTGAGCGGAGGCCGATGAAGCAATTCTTCATCCCACAGAACCTCGATCAACCATCGTGCATTGCATATCAACCTGAAGCGGAAGGAAACTACTATATATCTCCGTAGATACTCAGTGCACTGACTCACTTTAGGGGTACACCTAGTAAGGATCCACATTTGCACCTTCGAGAGTTCTTCGACCTTTGCAAATTCCAGCACATCTGAGGCTTAGACCAAGAAGGAATAAGGTTAATTCTTTTCCCTTTTTCCTTGAAAGATAATGTTAAATTATGGTATAATTATTTCCCTGCAGTTTCCATCCACACTTGGGAGGAGTTGGCTAGCAAATTCCTAAGGAAGTTCTTCCCAGCCCAAAAGACGAGGCAAATAAGGAAGGAAATTCAATCCTTCTAACAAAAGGATGAAGATCTATTCTTCAAAGCCTGGGGACACTTCAACGAGCTACTACTTAAATGCCCCCACCACAACCTACCTTAAGACGAACTGGTACAAGCTTTCTATGAATGTTTGAGTGACTCTAACAAAAATATTGTGGATTCAGGTTGTGGAGCCGTGTTGATGGAACAAAGTAGCGAAGAAGCGATAGAAATCTTCGAAACCGTAAGTGAACACACGCAGCAGTTCTCCTTTCGAGGTAGACATATAACCAATAGTAAGGATATGTATAAGGTAAGCTTGAATGGAGGATCATCTCCTCAAATAGCTGCTGTGGAGAGGAAACTAGACCTATTGGTTAAAGCTATGGCTGCTCAGAACACCTCAACTAACCCACCAACTACACCACTCCAGGTATGTGCTATTTGTTCATAATTTGATCATAATACTGATACGTGTCCCTTATATTCATTTGCAGATCATGACCAAGCAAACTTTGTTGGACCAAACAATTATCCGCCAAAGAACAACCCTTACGCGAATACATACAACCCTGGATTGCCGAATCACCCAAAATTTCTCATGGAGTAACAATCAAAATAGTCAAGGGCAGCAAAGAAACTTCCAACCAGCAGCCTAATCTGTTCCCGAGACAAAGAAGAATGACCTCGAAAGTCTTGTGAGGCAATTGGTATCTCAGCAGGAACACATCATGACTACACAAGATCAGTTCATGGCAAAAGAAAGGCAATTCCGGACTGAACTAAGGCAAACCACAGCAAAACATGAACAGGCCATCCAAAGGCTAGAGGTACAAATGGGACAAGTGACTAAGGAGATAAGTAGCAGAAAGCTAAGGGAGATTCCAGCTCAACACCCTAGGGGACATCAACAACTTAAAGCTGTCACGACCCTCAGAAATGGTAAGGTGATAGGGTCTGATGAATTTGCAACAACATCAAAGGTGAGTGAGACAGAGAAGGTGAATGCCTCACCCTTCCCACAAAGGTTAGTAAAACAAAAGAAAGAGAATAAATTACTTGATATTTTTTAAACCTTGTGAAAAGTTGAAATAAACATTTCTTTGTTAGATGCAACTCAACAGATACCAGCTTATGCTAAATTTCTAAAGGATTGTTGCACTCATAAAAGAAAGTTTCAAGAACATGAGACTGTAGCCTTAACTGAAGAGGTAAGTGTTGTGCTGTTAAGAAAACTCCCACCAAAACTAAAAGGATCCAGGTAGTTTTACTATTCCCTGTAGGATAGGTGATCAGTTATTTGAGCGAGTATTACTAGATTTGGGAGCGGGTGTAAATTTGCTACCATACACAGTATTTGAAACCCTAGGATTGGCGGAGCTACAACCAACTTCCATTACCTTGCAGTTGGCAGATAGAAGTATAAAAAAACCTAAGGGTATTCTTGAGGATGTCCTAGTGAAGGTAGGTGAGTTCATTCTACCTGCGGATTTCGTTGTGTTAGATATGGAGGAATGCTCTATGCCATTACCCTTGCCCATCATTTTAGAAAGACCCTTCATAAGAACTGCCGATACAAAGATTTGTATGAAAAAGGGTACAGCAAGTATGAAGGTGAATGGGGAGAAAATAAAATTCAAAATATTTGATGCATTAAGATTACCTCAAGATGATATGGAATGCTTTAATGTATGTATGATACACAATTTTGTTGAGCAAGCTTTTTAGGTCCAGCACATCGATCCCTTGGAGACTACTCTTACCCATAGCCTTACAACTGTGGATATTGAGCAAAAACCAGAAGATGTCACTAATGGCATCATGAAAACTGTGCACCTCCTTGAGACTTCTCCAAAACATTCAAGTAAGTATGCTCCTCCATTTGAAACTCTCATGCCTACTAATACCATTCTTCTTCCTTCTATTGTCTATGCACCAACTTTGGAATTAAAGCAGCTGCTAGAATATTTAACTTATGCCTACTTGGGAGAGAAGAAAACATTACCGGTGATAGTGGCTGCTAATTTGAGTATTGGAGAAGAAGATAAATTATTAAGAGTTCTAAGGGAGCATAGATCCGCCATTGGATGGACCATTGCTGACATTAAGGGAATAAGTCCGTCCAAGTGCATGCATAATATATACCTTGAGGATGAAACAAGGCTTACTCGAGATGCTTAAAGAAGACTTAACCCACACATGAAAGAGGTAATAAAGGCCGAGATATTAAAACTCTTAGATGTTGGCATTATCTACCCTATTTCCGATAGTAAGTGGGTAAGCTCGGTTCAAGTTGTTCCTAAAAAGAGTGGGATCATAGTAGTGAAGAATAAAAATGAATAGCTCATACCCACAAGAAAAACAACTAGTTGGAGAGTATGTATTGACTATCGAAGATTAAACAAGGTTACTAGAAAATATCATTTCCCCTTGTCGTTCATTGATTAAATGTTAGAAAGATTAGCTGGCCATAGCTACTATTGCTTTTTGGATGGTTACAGTGGATACAATCAGATTGCCATAGCACCTGAAGATCAAGAAAAGACTACCTTCACATGCCCTTTCAGTACATTTGCTTATCAGAGGATGCCATTCGGATTATGCAACGCACCAGCCACTTTTCAAAGATGTATGATAAGCATATTTTCCGATATGGTGGAGAAATACATTGAGGTATTCATGGACGACTTCAGTGTTTTTGGTTCCAATTTTGATGAATGCCTAAGTCATTTGGAGAGTGTCCTAAAGAGATGCGAAGAAAGTAACTTAGTGCTGAATTAGGAGAAATGTCACTTCATGGTTCAACCAGACATTGTGTTGGGTCACTCCATCTTCAATAAAGGTATGGAGGTAGACAAGGCTAAAATAAACATTATTTCAAAGTTACCTCCCCCTCTCACAGTCAAGGGTGTTAGAAGCTTTCTCGGGCATGCCAGTTTTTATAGAAGATTCATCAAGGACTTCTCCAAGATTTCAAGATCTCTGTGTGCATTGTTAGCTAAAGATACCAAATTCGAGTGGACTGATAATTGTATGATAGCTTTCAACACATTGAAGGATGTTCTAACCTCCACCCCAATAATGATGGCACCAAATTAGAGCCTTCCATTCAAGTTAATGTATGATGCTAGTGATTTCGCCTTGGGAGCTGTCCTAGGTCAAAGAACCAATAAGGTACCTCATGCTATTTACTATGCTTCTAGAACTTTAAATGATGCTCAGCTTAACTACTCTACTACTGAAAAAGAATTGTTAACTGTTATTTTTTCTTTAGAGAAGTTTAGATTATATCTTATTGGCTCTAAAGTTATTGTATACACTGACCATACTGCTTTGAGGTATTTGTTTTCTAAGAAAGATGCAAAGCCTAGGTTAATCAGATGGGTGCTCCTATTGCAAGAATTCGATTTGGAAATCAAAGATAAGAAGGGCAGTGAGAATGTGGTTGCAGATCACTTATCGAGGCTACCCTATGAGAATGATATAAATGAGTTTCCTTTAAATGAGAACTTCCCTGATGAGCAATTGTTCACATTAGAGGTAAAACTCCCATGGTATGCTGATATTGTCAATTATCTAACTGCTAAAATTTTTTCCCCAAGTAGGACAACACAAAGAAAGAAGCGGTTAATATCTATGTCTCAACACTACCATTGGGACAATCCCTACCTTTTCAAATTCTGTCCCGATCAGATCATTCGACGGTGTGTCTCAGGAGAGGAACATATTTGAGCTTATTACAACACTGCCACCAGTTTGCTTGTGGAGGACATTTTGGGGCCAAGAAAACAACACTTAAGGTACTACAATCTGGTTTTTATTGGCCTAATCTGTTTAAAAACACCTTCACATTCTGCAGCTCATGTGATAGATGCCAACGGACAGGTAACATCTCATCTCGGAATCAAATGCCCCTACAAAATATCCACATAGTAGAACTTTTTGACGTATAGGGCATTGATTTCATGGGTCCCTTCCCCAATTCCTTTGGTAATTTATATATTCTCGTGGGTGTGGATTATGTGCCTAAATGGGTCGAGGCAGTCCCCTCAAAGACTAATGATCACAAAGTGGTGTTAAAGTTTCTATAGGATAACATTTTTACTTGGTTTGGAACACCAAGAGCAATCATCAGTGACGGAGGCAGCCACTTCCATCATCATTCTTTTGCCGTACTCATCAGAAAATATGGAATCACCCATAAGGTTGACACCCCATATCACCCTCAGACTAGTGGCCAAGCGGAGATAAGTAGCCGAGAAATCAAAAGCATCTTGGAGAGAACCGTGAATCCTAGTCGGAAGGACTGGTCCTTACGACTCAACAATGCTCTGTGGGCATACCGAACAGCTTATAAGACACCAATTGGGATGTCCTCATACCGCTTAGTCTTTGGTAAAGCTTGCCATCTACCCATAGAGCTAGAACATCGAGCCTATTGGGCCATTAAACAATTCAACTTCAATATGAAACAAGTGGGTGAGAAAAGGAGGCTGCATTTAAATGAGCTAGAAGAGTTATGGTATAACGCATATGAGAATGCCAAGCTTTACAAGGAAAGGGCAAAGGCCTATCATGACAAACAATTAGTGTGAAAAAATTTTCACATAGGACAACGGGTGCTACTCTACAATTCAAGATTAAGGTTGTTCCCTGGCAAACTAAGGTCTCGTTGGGCTGGTCCGTATGTGGTCTCCAAGGTCTTTCCTCATGGGGCTTTAGAAATTCATAGCTCAAACAACAATCAGACTTTTACAGTCAATGGACATCGCGCCAAACCATACTTCGATCTCACCATACCTCCTCGAGACGAGGACTTGACACTTCAAACTGTGCACTATATAGCTGATCCACGGGCACCTGACCCCCTCAAATTCCCAGTTTCTGCCGCACATAATGTCACCACTTGATGCATTGTGATCGAGCACAATATCCCTTGTGATCGAGCGCATTTACACCAGAATCTACCACCTGCACCCGGTACCTCTTCGACTGCACCCACAGATGATCAACAGTGAGAGGATACCCCGTATGGCTGAAGGCATTAAACTTAGTGCTCATAGAAGGCACCCCAGACATATCCTTTTCATTTTAGTACTTTTCTTTTGTTTATTTTTATATTTACATGTCTATTATTTATACCTCTTGTTTTCCGGAACAATATTTATTTTTCTTTGTCAGGTACTTAGTGCGTGCATCCAGTTCAAGTTTGGGAGCGTGCTACAAGTAAAGCAAGCAACCTAGTTCTCCATCTCCCAGGTCAGATCTTTCTATGCCACACACACATTGGGGACAATGTGTGTTTTAAGTTTGGGGGTAGTGAGAGATACTGTTACGCACACACTTGAAACACATGCACACACTAGGTCCCAGTTTTTTTTTTTTAGAAAACATAAAAGCATGTTCATTTGGTAACAAAATTTTTGGTTAATTTAAAAATATGATAAAACTTCATTAGTAGGCTTAAAAGCTAGAACACATAGTCTTGTAATAGGAATTTTACAAAGCTTAGTTACCTACCTCAAGGCACCTAAGAATTGACGAGTTTGATCCAAATTTGCACGAGCACATTTAGCACGCATTTGTATGGGGTATGACATATAATTCTTTTATATATGGTTCCATAACCTAACTGTAATCGGATAACTTGTTAAAAAGAACACTTTGGCATAAGAAAAATAAAGAAAAATGTTCATCATGCAAAAAGAAAATCGAAAGCTTCTAATGATCATTAAAAACTTTCCACTGAGTAACTAGGCCTCTTGCCTCAGTAAGTAGTGAGTGTTCATGTCAAAAGGTGGGAAGTAAGCCTTTAATGATTATAATAAAAATTTTCACTGAGTAACTGAGCCTCTTTCCTTAGTAAGCATTGAGTGTTCACATCAAAAGGTGGGGATTTCATTTAGAAACATTAAAACCTGTTAGTTCCGTAGCCTTTTTTACTCGAGTTAGTAAGTCCTTAGGGATGTCTTTACACCTAATGCCTTGAAACCATCTGGTTTGGGAGTCATTAGCCAAACACTGGATACAAGGGTTAATTAGAAAGCTCGATGGAACTCAACATGGCAAAGATTGCATGATAAAAGAAAAAGAAAAAGAAGCAAGCATTATGTCATTTTTGTTCTCTTTGATAAGAAATTCGATAAAAGTTTGGGCACCGAAATACTATACACTAAAATTATGTGGAAGCCCCATCTTATATGTGTTAATTCATCACACTCAAATCAAACTTGCGATGCCTTAAGCCAACCTTAGGTAAGTAACATAAGCTTTTGAAAATCCTTTTTCAATACAAAAATGTGTTTTTATTATAAGCTTACTCATGAACGGTTATCATAGTTTTATGCATAACCCAAATCTTTGAGTATCATGGAAATGAATTTAACTTTAAATTTGTTTTAACATAGTCTTTAGTTTAGTATTGCTAAAGGACTAGCAATATGTAAGTTTGGGGGTGTACCCCTTAATTTACACTTGTTAGGTTCTTTATTTATCTATTTCAGTAGATTCTACTTCATTTTCGTGTTTTATGTGTTTTTCACAGGACTTGGACAAAAAGATGATAATTTGGAGCTTTTAGGAGCAAAAGTCTGTCATCCAGTGAGGTGCGCTTGAGCGCACCTCCCTTGTGATCAAGCGCACAAGCACACGAGCGCACTTGAAGAAGGCTCGAGCGCACACATGCACTCGAGCGCATCCCACATACGATCGAGCGCAATTACTCCAGAGGCGGCAGAGCCAGATATGGAAAGAAGTCTCCAGATTCCAAATAGAAAATTAGGGTTTCGGGACACCAAGAGGACCCTATAAATAGCCCTGTAAAACACATAAACCAGACATTTTTTTCTAGTTTCGAAATAGCAAGCTTAGGAGAGGAATTGACGACTCATCTCCCGAGTCGTCTTCGGTTTTATTTTTCCTGTTTTATTTCATTATGTTTAGAATATTTAGTTTAACTAGCATGTATAACTAAACTCTTATAGGGCTCGATTGAAGCCCTAATAATGCTTTTCCACATGTTTATTCATTGATTATCTTTGCTATAGCCTTGTTAGAATGTTTAACTTGATTAATGCCTATTTTTATTTAAATTCCTCATATGTGTGTGTCTGATCAACATATGCATGTGGTATGGATAAGTTAGTCGAATCAATTTGGATGATCGAGTCCTGGGCTCGACATTAGTAACAAGAGATACCCACACCGGATTCTTGGGTTAATCAACATGGGAAACCAGGAGTAGACCAAGCCCTAAGTCCCGTGTGGTTATCGATCTCCACAGCCCTCATGCTCTCTTAGGGAACAACTTATTATACACCCATGCTGAATCCCTTAAGAGAGAAAAGAGTTAGAGTATACACCATGCCTAACTCGTTGCATAGGGAGATCAATAGCCTAAGGTGTGGGCCAAGCCCTTAGGTTGGCAACCATTAAATATTCATGATAAGGCTAGAACATTGACACCTTACTTAGTGGGAAAGTATAATTAGTGGTGGATATCGTAGTCCTATGTTCTCATTATTATTATTCACTCGCAATCAACAACTATTTCTCTTTTTTTACTTTGAAGAAACTAATTCTAAATTGAAATTCACCAATCCCTGTGGAAATGATCTCGCACTTGCACACTATGCTACCATTGACCTTGTGCACTTGCAAGTAAAACTAGGATGGTTATTTGCATATTTATTTAGGTAGATAATTGTAACAACACACTCTCTCTCTCTAAACAACCAGTCTCTCTTGAATGAGTCTCTTTTGTGTTGGGTATCTTTGCATTCCCACACACCATGTGTTCTATTTCACACACATTTACATGTCATTCACATCACATCTTGAATGGCTCTTAGATGACCCTTTATATAAGACAATGACTTTCTCATCCAATCTTTGAGATCAATCTCAACCCTTAGATCTCAAGAACCAAAGACTCATGGCTCTCTAAGAGTCTAAGTAATCCTGTGCGTTTTAACCATGTTTCACACACTATCTCAAAGTGCCCAAAATGAAGCTTCAGGTGTGCCTGGCGCCGCGGCCCAGAACAGGGCTGGCCGCGGCGAACAATAGGGCACACAACCTCCATTCTTCATCCTTGCTGGGCATCGCGGCGTGGGGGAGGCTGAGCCGCGGTGCGGCCTGGAGGGAGGAGCTTCTGGAGCTGCTGGAGGCCGCAGCGCACTGGGTTGACCTAATGCTGAAGAAGCTCTATGCTTCCATCCCGTTTAATCCTTAGACAAATACTAACAGTTAAAAATGCCAATAATGTGGTAGTATCTTTATCACAATTATCAAAATGAAGAACAGCTTCCTGTTATGTTTTTATAAATCTAGTTACTCTAAACTGTTCATTTATTCAGGTCTCAAGCTCCAAATGTTCATATCAGAGTAATATATAATAAACTCCAGAATACATCACAACATTAACAACATTCATCAACAGCTTGGCAGCCATGGCCTGAGGCTCTTATGATTCAGTGATTCCAGAATTTGTCACCTCATCTATGCTCCCAGTCCCACCAATAGATTTTCCCATCACATTCCCTGATCAGTTAAAGTTGATAAGAGAGAAGTGCACAATAAAGAGGCATTTGTTTGATGCCTCAAAGATTGCTGAACTGAAAACGGAAACTGCAAGCGTAACACGTTGAAGCTGTTATTACTCTCATTTGGAAATGTTAGGATTTTTTTACCAAAAAACTTGTGAAAAACTCTCACCAATGAACTTACTCTAACCTAGTGCCCCAAAAAAATCTTCTTCCTTTTTCCTCTTCTTTGACCTCCAAGTATTTTTTCCATGATTCGAGGCATTACCCAACAGGAAATGTGCGATGACTGCATCAAGATCAAAGTTGTGGTCTGTAAGGCCATCAGTGTTATTACAATCTGTGGACTTGGCAGAAGAATCGTATCACCATTGCCTGAAAACACTATTGGAAACCTTTTGGTGGGTTTTCTTGCAGAGAACCAAAAGAGTGAGATATTGAAAGGATTGGTTGGTGAACTAAGGAGGTTCTCAATGCTTCTTTGAGTTCGTTAAAACTGCAGAAGACCTACATATAAAAAGGCAAGGATGCAGACTTGCACGGTTGCACCAGTTGGTGCCGATTCCCACTATATGAAGCTGATTTCGGATGGGGAAAGGCAACATGGGTGGATTTTAGGAGCTTTGGTGACCTTAACTGAGGAAGACATTCAAGCCCGATCAAGTGCTGCTTGCGTTTTCTTGTCCAAATCGAAGTATCTTGAATTCTTGATCTAGCCTCTCCAAAAGAATACCAGTTCCATCCTCTACTGTCTAATTGTACACGAACAGATTCACTGACCTGGCTGCTGCTTCATTTCCACGTTTCTCACAATAAAGAACACCTGCAAGTTGTCTTCTACTACTTTTGAACTCAGGTCAATATCTATTTGCTCATAGCTTCATTTGAATTCTTTTCAGTTATTCCACTTCTTTCTTTCCCTTATAGTGTAATTGTTAGAAGCAATCAAGTTCTGATGATCAAAGCAGTAGTAATTTTCATGTTACATTTCTATATATAATTGGCAAGCAATAAAGTTTTGATAACGATAACCATGTCTGCATGGAAGGGCCAGGTTTCTTCTCTCTTTTGGTAAAAATTCTTTTCCAAAAGGGTGCTGAAAGCGAAATCTTTTTCTGTACTTAAATGCCGAAAGGTTTGATTTTTTATTAGACTACTCTGAGATCATGATTGGTCCTGTTATATTCAGTTGGATGATTGACTTGTACCCAGCAGCTAGTGACTTGAATAAAAGAATTCAAAAATGGACTTGTTGTTTCTTTGGTAACATAAAACAGCTAGTGTTTGATATCTACTAGCGGGGACAAGATGGCTATGTAAATGAAAGATGATCCAATTTAATTTACAAGAACAGAATTCAATACAGATTTTATGCCTACCCGCAGTTGATAAAACTTTGTTTTCAACTGTTATATGCTTGCTTTGTTTTGAACTAGTCAGGTTTTCAAGTGGTCTATGTCCATTTGTTCATAATAGTTGTCTTCTAGTCTTTTTTGTTCTTTTATAAGGTTTATCATTGCAGGTTTGGATCTTCAGCATTTAAGAATTGAAATGAAAATTTAGTTTATTATGAGATTGAATGTCATCAAAACAAATTTGAATTTGAATATTTTCAATTTGATGACGTGACATTTAATCTCATTATGAACTTAATTCCATTTTTAAATAAGAATGTGAATCACATAAGCAAGAAATTAACAATAATGGGGATGCATGGAGGTTGTCACCATCTTCTACTATGTGTTTTTGTTAGATAGAGGTTAACAATACTGGAAGTCTGCAGATTGAACAAATCTGCCAATGCCCTCAATCCCATTGAGCCAATTTTAGAAACTCTTAAAAGGACAAAGGGTCTCCTACAAAGAATTGCTGCTTCTTGTTGTCCTACTTTTTAAGTTACTCTATATTCTTTAGTTTGACCTCTATTTGAACTTTACTCCCACAGTTATTTATTTTTGTTAATGAATTTCATAGTTTTCTCTAGGCATTAGATCTTATATGGATCTTCAACCCAAAGACAATTTGCCTACTGAATAAATTAATTGTTGGAATTCAATTAGAACTAGAACGCCAATCACCTCTCTTTTTTTGCTTTCTAGAATAAGAACTCCATCTACTATGAAAACAAATTATAATCATAACTTTATAGATTTTAATATTGCATACCAAGTAAAATACAAAGGACAGCCTTTTATATCATTTGTAATTAACCAAGTAATATTAATTAATGTTTCTTGTGACTTAATTTTTTTTTATTTAATTCTGTAGGGTATATTCGACATGATTAATCCATATAAGCTATTGTTTTAGCAAGTTGCTTCATATCTCAGACCATTAAGATCTGCAAAAAATAGGAGGTTTTTCTAGGAAATCACCCTTCTTTATATAAGGGAAGGGTTTAGTTAGTATTAAGGAAAGGCTTAATTTCCAATCCCAGAGGAAGCGTACAGCCCATAAATAGCAAAAGCAAAGATGGCTATGGAGATGAAGGTCGAGATCATCACCAAAGAAACAATCAAACCATCCTCTCCAACTCCTAATCGCCTTAGAAATTTCAAGCTCTCTATTGGTGATCGGTTTGTTCCTGCAATTTATGCATCTTTAGTTCTCTTTTACATTGCCATTAAAGGCGATTACAGTGATGGTCAATATGATCCCAATGTTGCTGAAAGATCTCAGAAGCTAAAGAAATCACTATCTGAAACCTTAACTGGCTTCTACCCACTCGCGGGAAGAATCAAAGGCAGTGTTTCTATCGAATGCAACGATGAAGGAGCTGTCTATGTTGAAGCTCAAGTCAATTGCCGTCTCTCAGACATTCTCAAACAACCAGATGTTAAGTTACTAAAACATTTCCTTCCTACTGATGTGGTATCCATAGAGGCAGCTACATGGCCTCTGTTACTTGTCCAAGTCAACTTCTTCAAGTGTGGTGGATTGGCTATTGGCCTCTGCATTTCCCACAAGATCACTTATGCGGCCTCATTAACAACATTCATCAAAAGCTGGGTGGCAACAGCCCTGGGCTCTGGTGATGCAGTGATTCCTGATTTCACAGCCTCATCTATTTTCCCACCAGTAGACTTCTTAACAAAACTGCCTGAGTTGGAGCTGTTGAGACAAAAATGTATCGCAAGGAGGTATGTGTTTGATGCCTCAAAGATCGCCTTGCTTAGAGCCAAAGCTGCAAGTGCAAGCATGCAGCAGCCAACACGTGTTGAAGCTGTTACAGCTATCCTTTGGAAATGTGCAACTGCAGCATCAAGATCAAACTTGGGGTTTGTACACCCATCACATTTAATCCAAGCTGTGAACTTACGCACAAGAATTGCCCCTCCCTTGCCTGAAAGTACTATCGGAAATCTTGTTGGGCACTTTGTTGTGGAGAACAAAAAGAGTGACTTACAGTTGCAAGGCTTGGTTGGGGAACTAAGGCAAGCAATTCAAGAACTATGTGATAAGTACACACAGACACCTCGAGGGGAGAAGGCATCTTCGCTTGTACCTGAATCTATGAAAAAGGCATTCTTTACAAAAGTCAAGGACACAGAAATATATAACTTCAGCAGTTGGTGTAAATTCCCATTATATGAAGTTGATTTTGGTTGGGGAAAGTCAACATGGATGAGTTATATTCCTAATTTAGTATTCAAGAATATCATTGTGTTGATGGATACAAGAGAGTGAAATGGAATAGAAGCATGGGTGACCTTGACTGAAGAAGACATGTCCCTATTTGAGCAAGACCCAGAGCTGCTTGCATTTGCTTCTTCGAATCCAAGTATCTTGATCTAGCATCAAAGGGAACCATATAGCTTACTGTCCATTGTTAATTGAACATTTCCATGGCAGATTGGCAGAGGATATGTTTTCCTTTCACAAGCACATATTCACTGAATGATTGTTGCTTTATTTCCCTATTTACTCAATAAATTAAGAACTACTCCAATTTCTATTCTTTGTCCTTCTGAACTCAGCAAGGTCTATATCCATTTGAACTCTGGGACTAAAGTTCATAATGTTTATTACTATATTTCTTTTATCTTTTGCTTGTATACTGTGATTGTTAAAAAGCTGCATTATATCTGAATGGAAGGGCCAGGTTTCTCCTCTGTTTTGGTAAAATTTCTTTTTCAAAATGGTGCCTCAATAAGAAATTTCTACTCCAAATTGATTCAATAATAAACCTTTTGATGATTACAGTATGTGTGTGTGCAAATCAAAAGCAATATCTTTAGGCAATCCCATATTATTCCTTTCTATAATGCAGAGTCGATTACCTATGTAATCACATTACCTAAACACTGTTGTGTTTGCCTCTCTCACTTCTCTCTCAAAAGACGAGCGCGGCCCTATCTCTCTGCGACGGCCATGGCAACGGTGCTGCGTCTTCATCTTTCCTTCTCCGGTAAGTCCTCTTCTGTTGGTCTTATTGGGTACTTCTCTGAAGTGTTCGATCCATGCTTGGCCCTACGTCCGCTTTGTTTGTGATGAGATGTCACTAAATTGCAATGGGTTTGTGTTGGTCCGAGTCAAAATTTTCCTTCGTAAAAATGAAAATAAAAAATAATCCTCCCATTCATTAGATAGCGAAAAAAAAATCACTAAGATTTCGTGATTGGTTGGTGAATTTATTCCAATTCAATAAGAGATTTCAATCCGAGATCTCTTGTTGAAATGCTCTGAGCATTTCAATATTATGCTTTGAAGAGGCCTTGAACCTTCACACTCTTTTGCACGATATTTTGATAAGAAGATTCATATGATCAACCTGTTAGATCTTAAATATAATCTAAACATGTTGAACAACTTAAATAGCATATAAATTAAATGCGGAATTATAAAGACCGTAAACATACCTCCAGCCATTGAAGCTTTTCACTTACACAATCCGTTATTCTCTCGATATTGGTTCTTCTAGACTCTCAGAACTCTCTTCAATTTGATGGTGTATGAAAGAAAATGAGAAGTACCGAGTCTAGGGACCAAACCTGTATTTATACATGTTCTTCCATCAAGAACGTCCGTCTGTATTCCATACACTTGTTACCACAATCAATGGATAGCCAAAGGGTTAAACATGGACCATATATAGGTTGGTTACATATACCTTATACTCTCAATACAACCATTGAGAATATGTACCAACATTCCTTAAGCATATACCTTGTGTTTTTTCTCTAACACTCTAACTTGCTAACTCTTAATATGCTCTATGGTTATCCTATTTATAGGAGAAATGCACTAAGAATAATTGAATTAATTTGGCCACAATTAATGCTTAGTGGAGCGCATCTACCTCCACTTAATTGCCACAATTAATGCTTGAATTTATTACATCTACCTCCACTTAATTGCCACAATTAATACTTGAATTTATTACATCTACCTCCACTTATTAATTGCCATAATTAATGCTTGAATTTATTATATTCTCCCACTTGGTCCATATGTTTAACCTAACTTAATCCCATTGATATATTTTAAGAAGTAAATACATGAATCATGGCGATACGTCCTCTAAGAGTGAGTATTACCTTCCATGTATTACGATGCATTTAGTTCCTCAAGTATTATTCTTCATGTGGTAACATTTCTTAATGAATAAACCCTATGTTTATTCTTGGTCCTATACATATGAATTTTCTCAAAGAAATTAAGGTGCACATGAATATGAGAAAACATCAAAATATGTAAGAGTTTCATTAATAAACTGTATATATACACTTACAAAGTGGAACCAATTCTCATTTTCTCTACATGATCCTTGAATTTTAAAGGTGGCATGCCTTTAGTCAAAGGATCAGCGATCATCAATTCAGTGCTAATGTGTTCAATGACCACTTTCTTTTCTTTTACACGTTCTCTTATGGCTAAATACTTAATGTCGATGTGTTTACTTCAACTTTTATTGTTTTTAGCCATAAAAACAGCAGCTGAATTGTCGCAGAAAATTCTCAATGGCCTAGATATAGAATTCATGACTCTAAGCCCAGAAATGAAACTCCTAAGCCATACACCATGTGAAGTGGCCTCAAAACAGGAGACGAACTCGGCTTCCATAGTAGAAGTAGCAGTCAATGTCTGCTTGACACTTCTCCAAGAAACAACTCCACCGGCCATTAGAAAAATGTACCCTAATGTTGATTTACGTGAATCAACACAGCCAACAAAGTCTGAATCAGAGTAGCCAATCACATCCAGATTGTCCGTCTGTCTATATATAAGCTTGTAGTCTTTAGTTCCTTAAAGATACCTCATTACTTTCTTTGTAGCTCTCCAGTGGTCTATACCTGGGTTACTCTGATATCGCCCTAACATCCCTACAACAAATGCAATGTCAGGTCCAGTGCAGACCTGAGCATACATAAGGCTTCCGACTGCAGAAGCATATGGAATGTTCTTCATGGATTCTCTCTCAAAATCGTTCTTCGGGAATTGGTTCAAATTGAACCTATCACCCTTCACAATGGAAGCTACACTTGGTGAACAATTAGAAGAGGTGTTGCTGTAATTGTAAGAACTCAATTGATTTAGTGCAGAGAGCTCGGAGGAGCTCACGAGGACATAGGCAAATTGTCGAACCTCGATAACAATTGCTTGTGTTCTTTCTTTGATTGTTTTGATTCCTGTTTTGTTTCGGTTTTATTACAAGTCATTGGGGACTTGGGTGTTTGGAAAGATCACAACCTGGGATTCCACAAGTAGGTGATTTTCCAACATTAACATAAAACTTAAAATACACAACGAAAAATTGAACCAGATTTTCTGGTTATCATAATACACTAGGATTCAGAGAGGCAAATGCTAGCAGCTCTTCATTACGTTCGAATAAGGCCGTGTCTTCTTCACTCAAGGTCAACCATGCTTCTATTCCCCCACCATTCTTTGTATCCATCAATACCACAACATTCGAGAAAGTTGAACTTGCTATACTCACCCACGATGGCTTTCCCCACCCAAAATCAGCTTCGTACAGTTGGAATTTACACCAACTAGTGAAGCTATAGAAGTCTATATCATCTCTTTTGGATAAGGAAACTAATTCTTTGGCAGCCTCACAAATCACCGAGAAACCATCATTTACTTGAAGTTTCTTCACATCATTTTCGCTGAACTCTCTGATCTCTTTCCTTAATTGACCAACTAAGCCTTGCAGCTCTACCCCTTTCTCAACCATCTGTGCTGTATAGCATGACAGAAGATTCCCGATTGAGTTCTCTGGCAAGGGGGGCTCAATCCTTTTCCGCAAGTTCACAGTGTGGCACAGAATGGACGGCTTTGGGAACCGAGAGTTTGATCTTGATGAAGTCATTGCACACTTCCAAATGAGTGCTGTCACAGCTTCAACGCGAGTAGGCTGCTGCACGCTTTCACTGGCAGTTTTAGCCTTAAGTACAGAAATCTTTGAGGCATCAAAAACCAACCTCCTTGTTACACACTCATGCTGCGCCAGTTCTACAGCAGGCATTGTAAATGAGAAATCTACAGGAGGCAAAAGTGATGCACCAATGAATAGTGGAAGTGCAGCCTTGCCAGTGCCAAGAGCAGTGGCAGACCAGCTTTTGATGAATGCGCTCAACGTGGAAGCATCAGCGACTTTGTGTGACATGCTCAAGCCAATTGCCATGCCACCACATTCAAAGTAGGTGGCTTGAACAAGTAATAAACGTCCTGTGCCTGCTTCACTGTATTCAATTTCAATAGGGAGGAAATTCTTCAGTACCTCAGCATTCGGAGGTTTGAGAATGTCTGAAAGAAGACAGTTGACTCGACCTTCAATAAAGTCAACCCCAGCATCGTTGCACTCAATGGAGGAATTATCTTTAACTCTCCCTGCAAGAATATAGAAGCGAATCAGGGTTTCAGATAATGATTTCTTTACCCTATCTGATCTTTCTGTTGCCTTGAAATTGTGATCGACAGTGTCACCATCTACAGGGTAGAATAGAACTAATGGTATGTAAGCTGCAGGAGCAATCTGGTCCAGAAAAGAGAGCCTGAAACTTTTCAGGTCAACAGGAGTTGGGGAAGATGGTTTGATAGTTTCTGTCTTGATGATCTCAACTTTCATCGCTACAGCCATGTTGCGCTCCTGCTACTTTGGTAATTTCTTTGCAGTGTGTCCTGTTACCAATAGACAGTACCTTATAAAGGATAAAATGCTCCCTGTTCTGTCTATGCAAAACCATAAATCGTCCTATGGGGTATGAGCAACAGGGTGTTACAGTCGTATTTAGTCTGATAAATTAAGTCATTGCACAGGAAGAAACAACTGGACTAAAATCTCCAAAACTATTATTTTATTCTATAATGTGATAGTAGCATGCAAGTTTGAATCAATCGCCATCTCATTTGAGAGAAAGGTTAATAACCCGTCTTAAAGCAAATACCTCTTTAAAATCTCATTTCAACCAAAGTTGCCTCTTTGAAGGAGACCCCTTCTCCTTGTTACCAAATTTGTAATGGGATTATAGTAATAGTATATTAAATAATGTCAACTTCCATGCAACCCATTACTGTTAATTTCTTGCATGCGTGGTTGTCATTCTTGTTTTAAAATATATACTCATTTAATTAGACAGTCTAACCAGACAGGGATCAAGAAAACAGCAGAAAACAGCAATGAGAAGCTAACAAAACTATATTATAACAAACCATGTGAGGAAACACTGCAATAAAATAATTTAGGAATAAAAAATTAACAAACCAGTTTCAACAAACCCATGTGAGAAAACAATGCAATAATATAATTTAGAAATAGAGGAGGTCTAACTTCCTCATTCCTCCGATTTTGAACATGCTTATCGTTTGCATGAATAATTTCTTCATCGCTTTCCTGTGAAAACAAAATTTAAAATCCCATAATAATATAACTTTAATTCCATTCACATTCTTTAACATGGTATCTAAGCAAGCAGTCTTGTATATGTGGAAATTTTGCAAAATTAACCAATACTTTCTGTAAACATCCATTAAAATATCAAAAAGTAGAAACGCAAAAAAAATTATTTTTTGTTTTCAAAATTGTGATAATATTACTGTGAATACCATCACATTATGTTAACCAGAAATTGTTGTATATATTTGTATTGTGTGGACTAGCATTACATTTGGTCATTAAGCCCATAATGGGATAGGCCACACTAATAAACATATGGAGGTCATACTCTCACCCATTACTGAAGGAAACTGGCCCATTGAGTTTTCTTATAATGTCTTTGGTCAGCTACTCTTAGTAAGCTGTTGAGACATAACAAAAATTGTTAGGACAGAGAGTAGTTTCTCCATAGAAGAAACTTTGCATCTCCTTGCAGAAACCATAAAGCTAGCATGGATAATTCATCACAAGTTTCTGGAGGTATGAACTCTTAATTTTCCATGAACACATGATTTGATTATAAGAAGAGTTTATCGTATAATATGAACTTCTAACAATTGGTATCAGAGCTCCTTCTTATTTTCATGGTTGTGTTCTTTCTTTTTTGTTTTGTTGTTACCTTTTTATGAGAGGAAAGAAGTGGTTCAAGAAATTAAATAAGAACATCACAAGAAAACTAATAACTATTATACTCTACCAGTTCAGTAAGAACAGCATAAGTCTCATCCTCATGATCCAAGAGAATTAGCACAGCTACAGCTCGTCCTCGTGCAAAAATACTGTACCTGGTCTTTTCACAAAGAAAGAAATATGGTGAAGCACTATTAAGAGCACTACATCAAGTGCTTGGTTACTATTAACAGCACTACCCATTATTCATTGTGCTTGGTTATATATATTTTCCTTAAAGCACTGGTACTAAGTTTTTTTTTATGTTTGCCTATGTCTGCCCATAATGCTTTGTTCCTTATTATTTTAAAAGCACTACATAAAGCATACATAGTTTATATAACCTCCAATATGACATCTGCCCATAATGTCATGTTGTCTTTATTATTTTGTTTTCTTTCATGGCCCACATGTTTTTTTGGTCTTCATAACACATGCGTGAGTGAGATTGTAATGCGCTATATCAAGCATAATATTTTATATAAACTATATGCCCATAATGCGCCTTATTAAATACATAAAGGTTTCAATAGATTAATTAGCTACCTCAAATTCAGGATCTTATGGATTAATGGAACTAAAAGTGCTCTCCATGTGGCAAATAATCCAGCTTAAAATAGAACCCATTAGCTTCCTTTTCTTTACCTTTTTGTTAGAAAATTAACTCCTTCTTTCTCTCTGTTAAGCAGCCTTAGCTGTAACCATATGATATTTCTATTAGAAGAATTAATGCTCCAGCTAGCGCCCTTTTAAGAATATATAAAATTTCGAAGATGTACGGCTTAGCAGAACCAAAGCCTAATGGTCTTACAATGTGAAGGAAAAAGCTGCGCGCATGGTTAGCTATAGGCTATGATTAATTATTCAAATGTTTTCTCTTAGCTGCCATAGCGTGTAAGCAATGTTAATGTATTAGCATAAGCTTAAGATTACATAAATAAATAAATAAATTTTTATTCATATGGATTATGTCATTTTGTTGTAATACCGATGGTTTAGAGTGGCTATGTACCCACCTCTCGTGGAACTAGCCATGATAAATTATCGGAATTGTTCTTATTGATTCTGTTTTCGTTTAATGATATTATACTAAGATCCATACGGATAGTGAATTTGCCTAGTTGGCAAACCATTATTTGGTAGGATGCTTAGGATGATAAAGATAATAGTTAAGTGCTTGACACTTGGTGGCCTAGTCCTATTCTTTCGATAGCAGGTCATTTTAAGTCCTTGTATTTAATTAGTTTTGCTTTATCATGCGTATGAGCCTTTTATGTATCTTGGGCTCTAGCATAGTGCGTAAAAGTCAATTTTGAATAAGATTCTAGCATGGATATAAGATTGCCTAATGGAGACATTTATGGGTGAATGTTTCTTGTTCCACATGCATAATAAATTTTCTTATATTCTCAGCAGCTTATGGCAATGCGGCTCTGTCTCTCTCTTTGTCTGCCATCAAGAGTCTAATTGGAACCAATTATGAGGATTGGTATGAGTCTCTCACCATTAATTTGGCTATTGTGAATTTGGACTTGGCTTTGAGGGTCGATGCGCCTGTTGAACCCACTAATGAAAGTTCTGTAGCTGAAAATGCTCGTTATGAGCAATGGGTGCATTCTAATCGGACTTGTCTCATAATTATGAAGTATACGATTGATAAGTCTATCAGGCAGAGCATAGCTGATACTGATAGCGCCAAAGAATATCTTGATATCGTTGGGAAGAAATTTATTAAGTTTGATAAGGCAGAAAAGGGATCTCTGATGAAATTTCTTACTACCACGACCTATGATGAGGTTAGTGGAGTCCGAGAGCACATCATGAAGCTTACTCATTTCTTTAACAAGCTCAAAGGAATGAAAGTTGAGTTAGCAGATAGTTTTCTAGTATGGCAAGTGCTTGAATCTTTGCCATCTCAGTATGATGCACTCAAGACCTCTTATACTGCTCAGAAAGATAAATGGAGCCCGAGTGAAATGACTGCTATTGTAACTCAAGAAGAAGATATGATGAAAAAGGCCAAGTCTCATGCTGCTTTCATGGTAAGTGTTGATAAAGAGAAGAAAAAGAAGTTCTTCAAAGGTAACAGTAGCAACTCCAACAAGATGAAGAAACCTTGGAGGCCTTTTCAACAAGCTAATGCGAGTGTTCTATCTTGGACGCCTTTTCAACAAGCTAATGTGAGTGTTCCAAATGGGCCAAAAAAGGAAGTTTTTAAGGGAATGTGTAACTTTTATCATTTGTTTGGGCACAAAAAGGTTGATTGTAGGAAATTTAAAACTTGGTTAGACAAAAAAGGTACACATTCCCTACTAGTGTGTTTTGAGTCTAATCTAGTTGATGTGCCTTCTGATACTTGGTGGCTAGATACTGGTGCAACTATTCATACTACAAATTCTTTGCAGGAATTAAGGAACCACAGAAGACCAGTTGATACAGAGTTAGTAGTAAATATGGGCAATGGTGTGAAGGTTAAAGTTGAACACATTGGTACAGTCAGACTTATTTTGGCTTCTAAACATGTTTTGAACTTGTCTGATACTGCTTTATACCTTCCATCAGAAGAAATTTTATCTCTGTTTCTGTTTTGGACAAATGCAGATATGTTTTTCATTTTGGAAATGGAAAGGCTGTGATCTTTTATAACTCTGTTATGGTTGGTACTGCTATTTTATATGATGGTTTGTATAAAATTGACTTGCTTCCTGTTTTAGATCCTGTTTCTTCTAGTGTCTCTGTTGTGAATGCTATAGTTGGTTCTAAATGTGCTAGATCCAATAAAAACTCTTCCATATTGTGACACAAAAGGTTGGGTCATATTTCTAAAGAAAGAATAGAGAGGTTGATTAAAGATGGCATTCTAGATGATTTGAATTTTTTTTATTTTGAAACTTGTGTTGCTTGTATCAAAGGGAAACTTCCAGCAAAAGATTAGTAGAAGTCAGGATGTTCTAGATTTAATCCATACTGATATTTATGGTCCCTTGTCACCTGCCGTTTTGGGGAATTATAGATACTTCATTACCTTTATTGAAGATTATTCTCGCTATGGTTGTGTTGAGCTCATTCGAGAAAAATCAGACTCATTGGAAGCTTTTAAGGCTTTCAAGGCTGCTGTGGAACTTCAGAAAAATAAGAAAATCAAAGTGGTAAGATCGGATAGAGAAGGTGAATTTTATGGGAGATATGATGAAACTGGTAGAAATCCTGACCTTTTGCTAGATTTCTCGAGGCATGTGGTATCGAGGCTCAGTATACAATGCCTGAAACTCCTGAACAGAATGTATTGAAGAAAGAAGAAATCGTACTCTTATGGATATAGTGCGGTGTATGATTTGTCATTTCACTTTGCTTGAATTTTTATGGGGTGAGGCTTTAAAAACTGCTGCATATGTTTTGAATCAAGTACCAAGTAAGTCAGTTCCTAAAACTCCTTATGAGTTATGGTCAGGAAAGAGGCCTAGTGTGAATCATTTCCATGTTTCGTGTTGTAAAGCAGAAATAAGGCCTTATAATCCTTAGCAAAAGAAACTTGGTCCTAAGACCATTACTGGTTATTTTGTTGGCTATTGTATGGGTTCAAGAGGCTCTAGATTCTACTGCCCTTCTAATGTTACTAGAGTAATTGAATTTGATCGAGCCATCTTTTTTTAGGATGATAGTGACAGTGGGAGTTCAGCGCCACGTGAAGTTGTATTTAGGGATGAGCGTGTTGTTATACCGGTTCAGGTTACCCCTCCATTAGTGGCTGCACCACCATTGACGGAGGGAACCAATGTTATTGTCCAGGACCAAGTTGTTGATACTACAGCTGATGTTGATGTGGGAACTGATAATATTGTTTTGAGGAGATCACAGAGAAGTCGTAGACCAGCAATTTTTTATGATTATATTGTTTATTTGCAAGAGCATAAGTTTAATACTGATATGTCTCTTGATCCAGCATCTTTTAAGGAGGCCATTAATAGTCCTCAATCTTCATGTTGGATAGATGTTATGCATGATGAGATGGCATCGATGTGTCAAAATGGTGTATGGGACTTAGTTAAACTACCATGTGGCTATACGCTAATTGGTTGCAAATGGATTTTTAAGACCAAGAATAATTCTGAAGGTCAAGTAGAAAGGTATAAAGCTAGACTTGTTGCTAAAGGCTTTAACCAAAGAGAAGGCATTGATTATAAGGACACTTTCTCGCTTGTTTCTACCAAGGATTCTTTTCGGGTTATTATGGCATTGGTTGCTCATTTTGATCTTGAGCTTCATCAAATGGATGTCAAGATAGCTTTCCTTAATGGATATCTATTTGATGATGTGTACATAATGCAACCAAATGGTTTCCAAGTGGAAGGAAAGGAACACATGGTGTGTAAGCTTAACAAGTCTATTTATGGACTTAAGCAGGCATCGAGACAATGGTACCTGAAGTTTGATGAGATTGTTACCTCTTGCGGTTTCAAGGAGAATCTTGTTGATCAATGCATATATTTAAGGGTCAGTGGGAGTAAGTATATCTTTCTTGTTCTTTATGTTGATGATGTATTACTTGCCGCAAATGACATTGAGCTTCTGTTTGAGACAAAACGCATGTTGTCATCTCATTTTGATATGAAGGATCTTGGTGAGGCCTCTTATGTTTTGGGCATCCAGATTTTTCATGATAGAACTAGAGACGTTCTTGGATTGTCTCAGAAAACCTACATTGATCGTGTTCTAAGTAGGTTTAATATGCATTCTTGTTCTCCTGGGAAAGCACCTATTGTAAAAGGTGATAAGTTTTCTAGGTCTCAATGCCCTCAGAATGATAGTGAAATGACTCAAATGCAATCGGTTCCCTATTCGTCAGTTGTGGGTAGTTTGATATATGCTCAAGTATGTACACGACCTGATATTGCTTATGTTGTTGGTGTACTTGGAAGATACTTGAGTGATCCTGGTTTGGCTCACTGGAAGGCTACAAAGAAAGTACTTAGATATTTGCAAGGCACTAAAGATCTAGTGCTTACATATCGGCGATCTAACGTTCTTGAAGTAATTGGATATTCTGATGCCGATTTTGCAAGTTGTCCAAATGACAGAAGATCCACTTCTGGTTATGTTTTTATGATGGCAGGAGGAGTTGTTTCTTGGAACAGTGTCAAACAGACACTTACAGCTTCCTCTACAATTGAGGCAGAATATGTAGCTTGTTATGAGGCTACACGTCAGGCTATATGGTTGCAGAACTTTATCTTGGGACTAAGTGTTGTGAACACCATTTCGAGGCCACTGAAGATATTTCGTGACAATTCTGTAGCAGTTGCTTTCTCTCAAAACACTAGGAGCTCTTCTCGCTCCAAGCGTATTGACATTAAATTTTTTATTCTAAGAGAGAAAATAATCGAGTCTTGTATTTGTGTTAAGCATATTTCTACAGAGCATATGTTAGTTGACCCACTAACTAAAGGTTTAGCTCCAAAACTATTTCTGGAGCATGTGACTCATTTGGGATTGTTAGAGTCTTTTGTTGTATTTAGTTAGTGGGAGTTTTGTAATCATTGACTGTTTGACTATATTGTTTATGCTCATATTATGTTTTTAAATATAGCAATGTCAATGTATGCTTGAGTCACGCACATTTTGGACAGGGCATACTTTATGTATTGAGACATACTGATTAGTCTCGTGTCTGGGTCACGCGCATTTTGGACAAGGCAATTGTTTATGTAATGAGATATTATGTTTGGTCTCATGCCTGAGTCACGTGCATTTTGGACAGGGCATACTTTATATATTGAGATATATTGATTAGTCTCATGCCTGAGTCACGCACATTGTGGACAAGGCTTATTACCTATCAGAGACAATCTATTTTAGTCTATGCCTGAGTCAGGTGATTGTGAGTATAAGTTTGGTGTCACATATCCTATCGATATAGTCACTACACTGGGTGCTGCAACTGCATTTTGGACAAGGCCTAACGCTTTAAAGACATTCAGATTTGTCTCTAGGGCTTCTTGTGGAAACGAGTGTTCGTCAGTTTTTGATTATTTCCACACTGCACTTGCATGTCATCGACCTGAGTTATGTGATTGCAATTATTGGTCATATGTCGTATGCCTTGTCGGTGTATCGTTCACTAGCATGTAATTGAAGGCACATTTTGAACAAGGTTTTTTTTGTTTTGGGATGCTTGTTTGTGTTTATGTTGAGATTAAATGTAATGCTGTCCAAGTGGGAGATTGTTGTATATATTTGTATTGTGTGGACTAGCATTACATTTGGTCATTAAGCCCATAATGGGATGGGCCACACTAATAAACATATGGAGGCCCCTACTCTCACCCATTGCTGAAGGAAACTGGCCCATTGAGTTTTCTTATAATGTCTTTGGTCAGCTACTCTTAGTAAGCTATTGAGACATAACAAAAATTGTTAGGGCAGAGAATAGTTTCTCCATAGAAGAAACTTTGCATCTCCTTGCATGAACCATAAAGCTAGCGTGGATAATCATCACAAGTTTCTGGAGGTATGAACTCTTAATTTTCCATTAACACATGCTTTGATTATAAGAAGAGTTTATCATATAATATGAACTTCTAACAGAAATTACTGTAACTAGAAGACACCACGATTCAAAATGTAAATGCAAACAGCATGGCTCGGTCCAACACAAACCCATTGCAATTTAGTGACATCTCATCACAAACAAAGCGGAGGTAGGGCCAAGCATGGATCGAACACTTTAGATAAGTACCCAATAAGACCAACAGAAGAGGACTTACCGGAATAGGAAAGATGAAGACGCAGCACCGTTGCGGTGGCCGTCGCAGAGAGATAGGGCCGCGCTCGTCTTTTGAGGGAGAAGTGAGAGGGCAAACACAACAGAGAGAAATGTGGATTTATTAGTGGTTTGGTAATCGACTCTGCATTATAGAAAGGAATAATATGGGATTGCCTAAAGATATGCTTTTGCATTGCACAAACACATACTGTAATCATCAAAAGGTTTATTATTGAATCAATTTGGAGTAGATATTTCTTATTGAGGCACCATTTTGAAAAAGAAATTTTACCAAAACAGAGGAGAAACCTGGCCCTTCCATTAAGATATAATGCAGCTTTTTAACAATCACAGTATACAAGCAAAAGAAAAAAGAAATATAGTAATAAACATTATGAACTTTAGTCCCAGAGTTCAAATGGATATAGACCTTGCTGAGTTCAGAAGGACAAAGAATAGATATTCGAGTAGTTCTTAATTTATTGAGTAAATAGGGAAATAAAGCAACAATCATTCAGTGAATCTGTGCTTGTGAAAGGAAAAATATCCTCTGCCAATCTGCCATGGAAATGTTCAATTAACAATGGACAGTAAGCTATCTGGTTCCCTTTGATGCTAGATCAAGATACTTGGATTCGAAGAAGCAAATGCAAGCAGCTCTGGGTCCTGCTCAAATAGGGACATGTCTTCTTCAGTCAAGGTCACCCATGCTTCTATTCCATTTCCCTCTCTTGTATCCATCAACACAATGATATTCTTGAATACTAAATTAGGAATATAACTCACCCATGTTGGCTTTCCCCAACCAAAATCAGCTTCATATAATGGGAATTTACACCAACTGCTGAAGTTATATATTTCTCTGTCCTTGACTTTTGTAAAGAATGCCTTTTTCATTGATTCTGATACAAGCGAAGATGCCTTCTCCCCTCGAGGTGTCTGTGTGTACTTATCACATAGTTCTTGAATTGCTTGCCTTAGTTCCCCAACTAAGCCTTGCAACTGTAAGTCACTCTTTTTGTTCTCCACAACAAAGTGCCCAACAAGATTTCCAATAGTATTTTCAGGCAAGGGAGGGGCAATTCTTGTGCGTAAGTTCACAGCTTGGATTAAATGTGATGGGTGTACAAACCCCAAGTTTGATCTTGATGCTGCAGTTGCACATTTCCAAAGGATAGCTGTAACAGCTTCAACACGTGTTGGCTGCTGCATGCTTGCACTTGCAGCTTTGGCTCTAAGCAAGGCGATCTTTGAGGCATCAAACAAATACCTCCTTGCGATACATTTTTGTCTCAACAGCTCCAAAAGAAGTCTACTGGTGGGAAAATAGATGAGGCTGTGAAATCAGGAATCACTGCATCACCAGAGCCCAGGGCTGTTGCCACCCAGCTTTTGATGAATGTTGTTAATGAGGCTGCATCAGTGATCTTGTGGGAAATGCAGAGGCCAATAGCCAATCCACCACACTTGAAGAAGTTGACTTGGACAAGTAACAGAGGCCATGTAGCTGCCTCTATGGATACCACATCAGTAGGAAGGAAATGTTTTAGTAACTTAACATCTGGTTGTTTGAGAATGTCTGAGAGACGGCAATTGACTTGAGCTTCAACATAGACAGCTCCTTCATCGTTGCATTCGATAGAAACACTGCCTTTGATTCTTCCCGCGAGTGGGTAGAAGCCAGTTAAGGTTTCAGATAGTGATTTCTTTAGCTTCTGAGATCTTTCAGCAACATTGGGATCATATTGACCATCACTGTAATCGCCTTTAATGGCAGTGTAAAAGAGAACTAAAGATGCATAAATTGCAGGAACAAACCGATCACCAATAGAGAGCTTGAAATTTCTAAGGCGATTAGGAGTTGGAGAGGATGGTTTGATTGTTTCTTTGGTGATGATCTCGACCTTCATCTCCATAGCCATCTTTGCTTTTGCTATTTATGGGCTGTACACTTCCTCTGGGATTGGAAATTAAGCCTTTCCTTAATACTAACTAAACCCTTCCCTTATATAAAGAAGGGTGATTTCCTAGAAAAACCTCCTATTTTTTGCAGATCTTAATGGTCTGAGATATGAAGCAACTTGCGAAAACAATAGCTTATATGGATTAATCATATCGAATATACCCTACAGAATTTTAAAAAAAAATTAAGTCACAAGAAACATTAATTAATATTACTTGGTTAATTACAAATGATATAAAAGGTTGTCCTTTGTATTTTACTTGGTATGCAATATTAAAATCTATAAAGTTATGATTATATTTGTTTTCATAGTAGATGGAGTTCTTATTCTAGAAAAAAAAAGAGGTGATTGGCGTTCTAGTTCTAATTTAATTCAAACAATTAATTTATGCAGTAGGTAAATTGTCTTTGGGTTGAAGATCCATGTAAGATCTACTGCCTAGAGAAAACTATGAAATTCATTAACAAAAATAAATATCTGTGGGAGTAAAGTTCAAATAGAGGTCAAACTAAAGAATATAGAGTAACTTAAAAAGTAGGACAACAAGAAGCAGCAATTCTTTGTAGGAGACCCTTTGTCCTTTTAAGAGTTTCTAAAATTGGCTCAATGGGATTGAGGGCATTGACAGATTTGTTCAATCTGCAGACTTCCAGTATTGTTAACCTCCATCTAACAAAAACACATAGTAGAAGATAGTGACAATCTCCATGCATCCCCATTATTGTTAATTTCTTGCCTATGTGATTCACATTCATATTTAAAAATGGAATCAAGTTCATAATGAGATTAAATACCACGTCATCAAATGGAAAATATTCAAATCCAAATTTATTTTGGTGACATTCAATCTCACAATAAACTAGATTTACTTTTCAATTCTCAAATGGTGAAGATCCAAACCCGCAATGATAAACCTTATAAAAGAACAAAAAAGACTAGAAGACAACTACTATGAACAAATGGACATAGACCATTTGAAAACCTGACTGAGTTCAAAACAAAGCAAGCAGGTAGGCATAAAATCTGTATTAAATTTTGTTCTTGTAAATTAAATTGGATCATCTTTCATTTACATAGTGTTGAAAATCACCTCAAGAATCCCAAGTGGTGACCTTCAAACACCCAGATCTAGAATGACTTGTAATGAACAAAAATCAAACCAATCAAAGGGAAAGCACAAGCAATTGTTATCGAGGTTCAGCAAATGCCTACGTCCCCGTGAACTCCTCCGAGCTCTCTGCACTAAATCAATGAAGTTCTTACAATTACAGCAACACCTCCTCAAGAACCCTCTTGTTCTTGATACATGAAAGAAGAGAAAAGAAAGAGATAAAAACTAAGTGTTTCCCTAGAATTTTCCCCAAGAAAACTCCAATTACAAAGCCCTTGAACCCCACTTCTTGAATGCTCTCTCTCACTTGTAACACCTCTGAAGATTTGAGAGTCTTTCTCTCTCAACACCAGCCACTCTTGGAATAAGACTTTTTCTTGTGCCTCTCTTGTGTTTTGTGTCTTTGCACTCTCACACTTGCACTTGTGTTACTTGTTTGTTATGTTATGATGATTGTTGTTGATGACCCTTTATATAGAGCAACAACATCTTGAACCAATCTTGAAGTCAATCTCAACCCTTAGATCTTAAGGACCAAACAATCATGGCCTTCAACAAGTCTAAGTGATCCTGTGCATTTTAACCAAGTCCCACGCACCATTCCAAAATGCTGATCAGAGTGCGTCAGGTGTGCCTGGCGCCGCGGCCCAGAACAGGGCTAGCCGTGGCACACACAAGGCAGAAACTCCTCCAGGTGTTGGGCGTCGTGGCGCACAAGGACTGGGCCGCGGCACACAGCCCTGTGCCACCTTGTACCGCGAGGCACACCAACATGTGCCGCGGCGCACACCTGGTGGAGGATAAACCCTCTTTGCTGGAGGCCGCAGCTCAAAGCCTGCTGAAGCTTCATTCTTCAACCCATTTAATCCTTAGACAAATACCAACACATAGCCATCTTGTCCCTGCTAGTAGATATCAAACACTAGCTGTTGTATGTTACCAAAGAAACAACAAGTCCATTTTTGAATTCTTTTATTCAAGTCACTAGCTGCTGGGTATAAGTCAATCATCCAACTGAATATAACAGAACCAATCATGATCTCAGAGTTGTCTAATAAAAAATCGAACCTTTCGGCATTTAAGTACAGAAAAAGATTTTGCTTTCAGTACCCTTTTGGAAAAGAATTTTTACCAAAAGAGAGAAGAAACTTGGCCCTTGCATGCAGACATGGTAATCTTTATCAAAACTTTATTGCTTGCCAATTATATATAGAAATGTAACATGAAAATTTCCACTGCTTTGATCATCATAACTTGATTGCTTCTAACAATTACACTATAAGTGAAATGAAAAGATGAAAGAAAGATTGAATTTGCTGGAATGATAATTATTTATATTGAATCGTGTATTTGTACAGGAAGATTTCTTATCATTCCTACAAGTCAAGAATCGGTTACTATATTATAGGTTGTCTAGCTATAAGTCAAGTATTACAATAGGAAAGCTAATATACACAGATCATCTATTCTTAATATGGAAGATATGAAAGTTTGACTTCCTAACACTCCCCCTCAAGTTGGAGAGTGGATATCCTGCACTCCCAACTTGTGAACCATAGGAACAAAGATCTCTTTCCCCAAGGGCTTGGTCAAGACGTCTGCTAGCTGATGTGCAGAATTTACATATCTTGTAGTCACAGAACCATCTTGGATCTTGTCTCTAATGTAATGGCAATCCATATCAATGTGCCTAGTTCGCTCATGAAAAACTGGGTTGGCTGCAATGTGTAAGGCAGCCTTGTTGTCGCAATATAGCAAGGTAGATTCATGATGTGAAAGTCCCAAGTCCCTCAATAGATATCAGAGCCATGTTAACTCACAATAAGCTCCCGTCATTGCATGGTATTCCGCCTCGACGGAAGAGAGTGAAACTGTTTTTTGTTGCTTCGACCTCCAAGATATCAATGAAGGTCCAAGAAAGACACAATAACCAGTAGTAGATCTCCTAGTGAGTGGGCAACCTGCCCAATCCGAGTCACAGTAAGCCCTCAACTTGAAATCACTATTTGAAGATAAGAATACGCCTTGGCCAGGTGCACCTTTTAGATATCGGACAACCCAAAGAACTGCCTCTATATGAAGTTTTCAGGGTTGGTGCATAAATCTACTCAAGATATGTACAACATATGTTATATCTGGCCTCGAAACAGTCAAGTAAATTAATCTGTCGACTAATCTTCTATACTGACCTGGATCTTTGAGCAAGTCACTCTTGTCCGATAATTCCAAGCCTCGTTCCATAAGAGTATCAATAGGGGCTGCGCCCAACAACTCTGCATCCTCAATGATTTCTAATGCATACTTACGTTGGGAAATAAAAATCCCGTTCTTAAAAGCAGAAAGCTCAATATCAAGAAAGTATTTCAAATCACCAAGATCTTTGAGATGAAAATGACTATGCAAAAAAAATTTTAGTTGCGACAATGCTAACAGGATCATTTCCAGTAATCAGAATATCATCAATATATATCAAAAAAGCAGTAAAGGACTTGCCTTGTATTCTGGTGAATAAAGAATAATCGACTCGAGATTGTACATAACCAGCGGAACGAATAGCTTCTAAGAACTTGGCAAACCACTAACGAGATGCTTGTTTCAAACCGTACAATGACTTATGAAGGCGACACACCAAGTTTTCCTCCCCTTGTCGCCGAAGCCCTGGCGACGGAGACATACATATTTCTTCAGTTAAGTCACCATGAAGAAAGGCATTGTTGACGTCCATTTAATGAAGGGACGAGCCACGAGCTACGGCCAACGCAAGCAAGCAGCGAACTGAGATGATCTTGGCAGTGGGGGAAAAGGTATCCTGATAATCGACACCTTCTAGCTGAGTGAAGCCCTTTGCGACCAATCGGGCTTTGTACTTCTCAATAGACCCATCTGAACGGTGTTTAATTTTATACACCCAACTACAGCCAATAGGTGTCTTGCCGGCCGGTAGTGGAGTGAGAGACCAAGTTCCATTGCCTTAGAGAGCCTACAATTTGGAACGCATTGTTTCTTGCCACTCAGGATAAGCGGCGGCTTTTGAATAAGACCTGGGTTTCGTGACATCACTAATTTGAGCAACAACAGATTGATATGCAGGCTTATATCTGGGATATGAAACATAATTGGCCAGTGGATAGCGTGTACCTTTGGTCGAACCTGGTACTAAAGAGATCGATTGGTCGGAGCAAACGTTGGAGCAGACATAATCATTGAGCTTGACCAATGGACTGGTTTGGCGGCTAGAACGACGAAGCAGAGCAAGTTCGGGTTCAGATGAGAAGAGAGGTGACTGTGGAGACAAATTGGGGAGGGGTTTTGATGAGGATTCCGACGCTGGAGAGGGTGAAGCGGATGGTGGTGATAGACTTTCAGAGACGATGAGAGAGGATGGGTCGTAACAATCGATTGGGTCAAAACGATCGGGCAGGTCGGAGTGAGCAGAAGGCTTGGGGCAGCGCGCATATGCGCGTAGGATGGTGGGACGATAGGGAGATGGTGGTTCTGGCGGAGGAAAAGAAGCAGGCACGGGTTGTGGATTTGGAGAAGAAAGAGGCGCGACTATATGATTGGGAGGTGATGTGATTGGATGAGAAGTGTTTGGATTGGAATCAAAAGAATAAGTGGTGTCGTGGACCACAAGAGGAATTGGGCCAGAATCTGTGTTTGAAGGAGAAAGAACATAATTGGGCTTAACAGATGCATAAGGAAAAATATTCTCGGGAAATCTCACATCGCGGCTAGTGAAAACCTTTTTGGTCGACAAATCGAATAATTTGTATGCCTTTTGACCGATGGGATAGCCGATAAAAATTGAGGGTATAGAATGATGGTCAAATTTGTGAGAAGTATGGACATTAGTAGCATAGGCTAAACAACTAAAGACATGGAGATGAGAAAAAGAATGCGGTTTTGAGTATAGAAGTTCAAAAGGAGTTTTGAAAGAGAGAACGGGAGAAGGGAGTCGATTGATGATGTGTACAGCATTAAGAGCACATTCCCCCCAAAATTGGGTAGGGAGTTAAGCTTGAAATTTCAAAGCTTGAGTTACTTGTAAGATGTACGATGCTTGCATTCCACAACCCCATTTTGTTGAGGCGTTTTAACACAAGAATGCTGAAAAAACGACACCATTATCTTGGAAAAAAGAATGAAGTGAGATAAATTCCCTACCATTTTTCACTTCGAAAAGTCTTAATGTGAGACTCAAATTGAGTGAGAACATAACTGAAGAATCGTTTTAAAAGTGATTGTGCTTTATCTTTGTGTCGCATCAAGAAAATCCATGTGAAACGTGTATAATCATCAACAATAGTAAGAAAGTAATAAGCACCAGAAAGAGAAGGGTGTCGATAACAACCCCAAATGTCACGATGAATTATCTCAAAACGTTTTATAGAAGAAATTACACTACGACTGAAAGTTAAACGACTCTGCTTAGCCAAAGGACATATAGGGCAAGCATTATTGGACTGAACTGAAAAATTTAAAAAGTTCTTGGCATTGAAACTTAAACGAGGAGGTGATACATGGCCTAAGCGATTATGCCAGAGATCAGTGGATGATATGGTGAGATTGCAGGCTGGCCGGTTTGTGGGTGAGGAAGAGTTGGTCACGGATTTCTTCGTCGCTAGTGCCACCAAATAGTATAGTTTGTCACGTTGTTTACCCAAACCAATCATCCTCCTCATAGCCAGATCCTGCAAAATACAACAATGAGGGAAAAAAGTTACTGAACAATTCAGGCCTCTCGTCAGACAACTAATTGACATCAAATCAACTTTGAATGTAGGTACACATAGCACATCATGCAAATTATAGACGGAATTCAGAGGCAATGATCTTTTTGCAACAATATTAGCTTTTCTTCCGCTAGGCAGTAGTACGGGAGGCAACGAGCAATTTTTATCTTTGCGAAAAAATAATTTAGATGATGAAGAAATATGATTCGTCGCCCCACTATCAATGATCCAACTGCGGGAAGCGACTTTAGACAAACTTGGCTTAGTTACTGCATTTGCTTGAGAGCTAGATCCTTCATTTTTGTCGTCAAGAAGCGATAAGAGCTGCTTCAATTGAGCCTCCAAAATCCCAACAACTTGGTTTCCATCTTCTTTAGAAAAGCCCTCGGACACATGATTAGCTGCAGGCTTGTTATTGTTGTTGAAACATCTTGGGCCTGAATTATACTTTGCCTTTGGATGGCCCGCTGGATACCCATGTAGCTCATAACAAGTTTGGACCCAATGGCCCAATTCTCCACAGTAGGAACAATGAGGGTGTCCTCTTCCAAAGCCAAAACAACGCCTGTCTTGGTCAAATCGGCGTCCTCCACTGAAATTCTCTGGCGACTTCTCTTGTGATCGAAAATCCTGTTACCCATATGGGTGGTTGGACCACTCGAACCTCCCTGTATCCGCCGATGGAGCGGGTTTGCTGCTCTTGCTTCGAACCACCATGGCGGCGCTGCCGACAGAATCACTTGCAGCGTGCGTTGAGCTCAGAGACACTGTTTTTCTTCTTGAGAGACGGAGGAATAATCTTGGCGAACGGAAGGATGGGGATTCACCAAGAGGATTTGTCCGAGAACAACACTATAAGAATCATTCAATCCCATCAGAAATTGCATCAATTTTTGTTGATCTTGTTGTGCCCCATGTACTGCATCGTTGTAGGAAGCTAGTTTATCCCATAGGCCCTTCAATTTTGTGTAATAGGCAAAGACAGAGAGTTGTTCTTGTCGAAGACAGGCAATATCTCGCTGATTCTCAAAGATGCGAGGTGCATTGCTTTGAGAGAATCACTCACGAAGATCTTCCCAAACTTCATGAGTAGTAGAGTAATAGATCACACTGTCTGAAATTTTCGGACTGAGAATGTTGACGATCCAGGAGTGGACCATATCATTACACCGAGACCAAGCCGCGTAACCTTCAGGATCAGCTTTTTCTGAAGGGGCTTTGATTGAGCCATTGACAAAACCTAGCTTGTTTTTGGAATTTAAGGCCAGAGTCATAACCCTTTTCCAAGCAGAATAATTGTCTTCATTCAAGGGTTTGGAGTGCAGCGACCAAACCAGGATGATCTGAATGATGAGTGAAATAGGGATTTGAGAGATTCGCCTTTGAAGAATCTGTAGAAGTGTTGGGATCGGTAATTTCCTTGCCATGGACAGGAGGCGTTGGTGGTACTTCATCATTGGCCATGATGGCTGAAAATGAGAGATGCTACACGAGAGATTAAAGTGCAGCGATGGGTCAGGATCTTAGGCCTACTCTGATACCATGAAAAGATGTAAGAAATATTGAATTTGCTGGAATGATAATTATTGATACTGAATCGTGTATTTGTACAGGGAGATTTCTAATCAGTCCTACAAGTCAGGAATCAGTTACTACATTAGTCTAGCTATAAGTTAGGTATTACAATAGGAAAACTAATATACACAGATCATCTATTCTTAATATGAAAGATATGAAAGTTTGACTTCCTAACATGAAAGAAATAAATGGAATAACTTAAAGGAATACAAATGAAACTATGAGCAAATAGATATTGACCTGAGTTCAAAAGTAGTAGAAGGCAGCTTGCAGGTGTTCTTTATTGTGAGAAACGTGGAAATGAAGCAGCAGCCAGGTCAGTGAATCTGTTCGTGTACAATTAGGCAGTAGAGGATGGAACTGGTATTCTTTTGGAGGGGCTAGATCAAGAATTCAAGATACTTCGATTTGGACAAGAAAACGCAAGCAGCACTTGATCGGGCTTGAATGTCTTCCTCAGTTAAGGTCACCAAAGCTCCTAAAATCCACCCATGTTGCCTTTCCCCATCCGAAATCGGCTTCATATAGTGGGAATCGGCACCAACTGGTGCAACCGTGCAAGTCTGCATCCTTGCCTTTTTATTTGTAGGTCTTCTGCAGTTTTAACGAACTCAAAGAAGCATTGAGAACCTCCTTAGTTCACCAACCAATCCTTTCAATATCTCACTCTTTTGGTTCTCTGCAAGAAAACCCACCAAAAGGTTTCCAATAGTGTTTTCAGGCAATGGTGATACGATTCTTCTGCCAAGTCCACAGATTGTAATAACACTGATGGCCTTACAGACCACAACTTTGATCTTGATGCAGTCATCGCACATTTCCTGTTGGATAATGTCTCGAATCATGGAAAAAATACTTAGAGGTCAAAGAAGAGGAAAAAGGAAAAAGGAAAGGAAGAAGATTTTTTTGGGCCTTAGGTTAGAGTGAGTTCATTGGTGAGAGTTTTTCATAAGTTTTTTGGTTAAAAAATCCTAACATTTCCAAATGAGAGTAATAACAGCTTCAACGTGTTACGCTTGCAGCTTCCGTTTTCAGTTCAGCAATCTTTGAGGCATCAAACAAATGCCTCTTTATTGTGCACTTCTCTCTTATCAACTTTAACTGATCAGGGAATGTGATGGGAAAATCTATTGGTGGGACTGGGAACATAGATGAGGTGACAAATTCTGGAATCATTGAATCATAAGAGCCTCAGGCCATGGCTGCCAAGCTGTTGATGAATGTTGTTAATGTTGTGATGTATTCTGGAGTTTATTATATATTACTCTGATATGAACATTTGGAGCTTGAGACCTGAATAAATGAACAGTTTAGAGTAACTAGATTTATAAAAACATAACAGGAAGCTGTTCTTCATTTTGATAATTGTGATAAAGATGCTACCACATTATTGGCATTTTTAACATAGAACTTAAAATACACAACGAAAAATTGAACCAGATTTTCTGGTTATCAGAATACACTGGGATTCAGAGAGGCAAATGCTAGCAGCTCTTCATTACGTTCGAATAAGGCCATGTCTTCTTCACTCAAGGTCAACCATGCTTCTATTCCCTCACCATTCCTTGTATCCATCAATACCACGACATTCGAGAAAGTTGAACTTGCTATACTCACCCATGATGGCTTTCCCCACCCAAAATCAGCTTCGTACAGTTGGAATTTACACCAACTAGTGAAGCTATAGAAGTCTATATCATCTCTTTTGGATAAGGAAACTAATTCTTTGGCAGCCTCACAAATCACCGAGAAACCATCATTTACTTGAATTTTCTTCACACCATTTTCGCTGAACTCTCTGATCCCTTTCCTTAATTGACCAACTAAGCCTTGCAGCTCTACCCCTTTCTCAACCATCTGTGCTGTATAGCATGACAGAAGATTCCCGATTGAGTTCTCTGGCAAAGGGGGCTCAATCCTTTTCCGCAAGTTCACAGTGTGGCACAGAATGGACGGCTTTGGGAACCCAGAGTTTGATCTTGATGAAGTCATTGCACACTTCCAAATGAGTGCTGTCACAGCTTCAACGCGAGTAGGCTGCTGCACGCTTTCACTGGCAGCTTTAGCCTTAAGTACAGAAATCTTTGAGGCATCAAAAACCAACCTCCTTGTTACACACTCATGCTGCGCCAGTTCTACAGCAGGCATTGTAAATGAGAAATCTACAGGAGGCAAAAGTGATGCACCAATGAATAATGGAAGTGCAGCCTTGCCAGTGCCAAGAGCAGTGGCAGACCAGCTTTTGATGAATGCGCTCAACGTGGAAGCATCAGCGACTTTGTGTGACATGCTCAAGCCAATTGCCATGCCACCACATTCAAAGTAGGTGGCTTGAACAAGTAATAAACGTCCTGTGCCTGCTTCACTGGATTCAATTTCAATAGGGAGGAAATTCTTCAGTACCTCAGCATTCGGAGGTTTGAGAATGTCTGAAAGAAGACAGTTGACTCGACCTTCAATAAAGTCAACCCCAGCATCGTTGCACTCAATGGAGGAATTATCTTTAACTCTCCCTGCAAGAATATAGAAGCCAGTCAGGGTTTCAGATAATGATTTCTTTACCCTATCTGATCTTTCTGTTGCCTTGACATTGTGATCGACAGTGTCACCATCTACAGGGTAGAATAGAACTAATGGTATGTAAGCTGCAGGAGCAATCTGGTCCAGAAGAGAGAGCCTGAAACTTTTCAGGTCAACAGGAGTTGGGGAAGATGGTTTGATAGTTTCTGTCTTGATGATCTCAACTTTCATCGCTACAGCCATGTTGCGCTCCTGCTACTTTGGTAATTTCTTTACAGTTTGTGTCCTGTTACCAATAGACAGTGCCTTATAAAGGATAAAATGCTCCCTGTTCTGTCTATGCAAAACCATAAATCGTCCTATGGGGTATGAGCAACAGGGTGTTACAGTCGTATTTAGTCTGATAAATTAAGTCATTGCACAGGAAGAAACAACTGGACTAAAATCTCCAAAACTATTATTTTATTCTATAATGTGATAGTAGCATGCACGTTTGAATCAATCGCCATCTCATTTGAGAGAAAGGTTGACCTTAAGCTGTAATTAAGAACCGTAGATAGTTTGCCTATAGAGCTGCATAGAAAACTCATCTTCCACTACAAACAAACCCCCCCCCCCCCCCCCCCCCCCCCCCCCCCCCCCCCCCCGGCGCAAAATAATCCTTGCATCAAACCGTCTTAAAGCAAATACCTCTTTAAAATCTCATTTCAACCAAAGTTGCCTCTTTGAAGGAGACCCCTTCTCCTTGTTACCAAATTTGCAATGGGATTATAGTAATAGTACATAAAATAATGGCAACTTCCATGCACCCCATTACTGTTAATTTCTTGCATGCGTGGTTGTCATTCTTGTTTTAAAATATTTACTCATTTAATTAGACAGTCTAACCAGACAGGGATCAAGAAAACAGCAGAAAACAGCAATGAGAAGCTAACAAAACTATATTATAACAAACCATGTGAGGAAACACTGCAATAAAATAATTTAGGAATCAAAAATTAACAAACCAGTTTCAACAAACCCATGTGAGAAAACAATGCAATAATATAATTTAGAAATAGAGGAGGTCTAACTTCCTCATTCCTCCGATTTTGAACATGCTTATCGTTTGCATGAATAATTTCTTCATCGCTTTCCTGTGAAAACAAAATTTAAAATCCCATAATAATATAAGGTTAATTCCATTCACATTCTTTAACATAGTATCTGAGCAAGCAGTCTTGTATATGTGGAAATTTTGCAAAATTAACCAATACTTACCAAAAAATTAATTAACCAATACTTTCTGTAAACATCCATTAAAATATCAAAAAGTAGAAACGCAAAAAAAAATTTTATTTTTTGTTTTCAAAATTGTGATAATATTACTGTCAATACCATCACATTATGTTAACCAGAAATTACTGTAACAAGAAGACACCACGATTCAAAATGTAAATGCAAACAGCATCAGGTTCAAACACAGCCATGTCTTCTCCACTGAAGGTGAACCATTCTTCTGTTCCTTAACAGTTTCTTCTCTCCATCAACATCACAACATTTCAGAAATTTGAACTAGCAATACTAACCAATGTTAGCTCTCACCACTAGAAATCTACTTCACAGAGTAGGATTTACACCAAGTAGTGAAGTTATAGAAGTTCATGCTCCAATCTCTTTTGAATAAGGTCCCTAGTTCATCCGCAGCCTCACAAATAACTGAGAAAGCATCAGTCGAATTTTATTCACATAATTTTCGCCAAAGTCTAATACCTTTCATTAATTGACTAACCTGTACTTGCAGCTCTAAATCTTCTCCGGAGGCCAAGTCCTATCAGAGAAAGACCTGCTCAACCCTCGGCTCCTAAAATATTTTATGCAACACGTTGGGTCACGCTTGCTTTACTTTGATTACAAATCTTCAGGAGATCAAGTTGTTTATTCTTTGGAGGAGAAAGAGCTAGTTGCATTAAAATAATGCTAAAAGAAACAATACTTTTATTTATTTGGTGAACAAGTGTATAAGGACAAAAACTATATATAGTATAAAAGGACAAGAATAATACCCAAAAATGTATATAATACATATTGGGATTTTTCACCAAAAAATCCATATACGCAAATAAATAACATAGCAAGAGTACAAAACAATAAAGAATGCAAAAATAAAAGAACAAAAGCAAAGTTTTACGTGGTTCGACATCTCTTGCCTACGTCCACGATCCCAACAAAACAATTGTTTTATTCCTCTAATAAAACTTGGCTACAAGTTTTTGAACTATAGGAACTTGTGAAAAACTTTCACCCAATGTCTCAATACACTCGAGTCTTATTCTTTCCCCTTTGAAATAGAAAACCTAGATATAGAGTCCCCTGGTTAGAATGGTTCATCTTTTTAGGGTTTACATCTTATAAATTGGAGTCTCCCAAACCATTAAGACAGCTCTCTAGATTTAAAGAATATTAAGATTCTTCTCTAGAATCTCTAAAGATCTTCACCGATTTGGAAACAGATAAATCAGTCCCAAAAAATCTTCTTCCTTTCCTTTTTTCTTTTTTCCTCTTCTTTGACCCCCAAATATTTTCTCCATGATTCGAGCCATTACCCAACAATTCTCCCCCTTGACTTGAATCACTATTGGAGTCCAACGAAGATTTCTCTAGATCCATCTCCTTATCATATGGACCTTCCTTCCTCTTCACTTGAAGATAGCGAACCTACCATTTGGGCTTCCCTTAGCTCCCCCTCCTAGAATATCATATGTAACTTCAAGAGCAAGCGCCAAACGGATGGGGCTTATCGCCATGCGTTTCATCACAAGAATGTCCTCCTCTCTGCTCTGCCATAATAGAAGTTGTTCCTGCCATTGAACAACTCCACGTGTTTGAACTTTGCATCAAAACTCTTTGCCATGTTGAACCTACTCTAATAACACTCGTGGGGATTTTTCACCAAAAAATCCGCCCAAGATCTACGGAAATAAATAACACAGCAAGAGTACAAAACAATAAACGATACAAAAATAAAACAACAGAAAATAAATAACAAAAGCAAAGTTTTACGTGGTTTAGCACCTCTTACTTACGTCCACGACCCCAACAACACAATTATTTTATTCCTCTAATAAACTCACAGGTTACAAGTTTTTTTATTAATAAAAACTTGTGAAAAACTCCCACCCATAGCTACCAGGAACTCGATACGCTCTTGTTCGCGGTACGGGAACGTGGTACGTTACCCACCCACCCCATACGTGATACGTTAGGGGTAGACTTAAATGTAAATATCATGTATAAAATTAAAATATTAGATATGCGTACAATATAAATAGAACTATGCACATAATAATAGTTTAGAAAATATAAGAGTTTTGACAAAATAGTAAAGTCAACAAATATAATATTAGAAAACATAATTTAAAAATAAAGTATGAGCATTTTCTTAAATCCGTTCTTGTGTTTAGAAATCTTTTCTTTTAATTTTTTGGCTAAAAATCTTAATAAAAATTTGGATTGTCAATTTTAAGAATCCGGTGCACGAATGCACAATGAATCGGAACATAAGATCCGGATCACAGTTCCAGGTGGAGTATAGAGGTCCATGTAACTATGCTCCCACCTAATGAACTCACTCTAACCCAATGCCTCAATACACCCAAGTCCTATTCTCTCCCTTTTGAAATAGAAAATCTAGATTTAGAGCCCCTTTCTTGGTTAGAATGATTCACCTTTTTAAGGTTTACATCTTATTCTTATAAATAGGAGAGTCCCTCAAATCATTAAGGCAGCTCCCCATATTTAAATAATATTGAGATTCTCCTCTAGAATCTCTAAAGATCTTCACCGATTTGGAAAGAGACAAATCAATCCAAAAAAAATCTTTTTCCTTTCCTTTTTCTTTATCCTCTTCGGCCCCAAATATTTTCTCCATGATTCGAGGCATTATCCAACAATACATGAGGGTTTCTTTGTACCAGTTGTCCTCTAACTGGTGTGGTATGAGATTGATAACCTTGATTCAAATCTTATGAGCTCTTTCATGCCTGGTGGGTTGAAGGAAGAACCAATTGCTGGAGTGGTAAGACCAAGGCCCTCGCAATAAGCTACTGAGACCTCCAAAGCATAATTATAAAAGTCAGCAGCACCCATCTCTCTCTTTTGAAGGAGGAATAAAATGCTTTCAGCACCGCAAGAGCTGCCACACTTCATATCAATGGCATGGAAAAGGGAATAACCAACAAGTCAGACAAGCTGCCCATGTTGTCAGAAAAAAGAAACAAATGTTGATTTACAAAACACAAATTTTAGCAGGCACCCAGACAGAGGGATAAAAAAATTCACCTGCTGTTGAAGGACATTCATAACACCTATTCAGCAGATCATTATAGTATGCTCCCAGAGAGAGAGAGAGAGCAGACTACTGTGCTATTGCAGAGGAAAAAAAATTATGACATTATTTCCAATTAACCCCGTTAAAATTTCAGTATTTGTATAAACAGGAACCCAGACAAACAAAGGGTTTCATATTTAGCAGCAATAGATATATGATACATATACATAAGAAACGACATCAAGTAGTTCATTAAGTACACGATAACTAACTGAAATAACACAGCTTCATATAAGCTTCAAGATATCAATTATATGAAGACCAAAATTACCAGCAATCTCTCCTCCATTCTGAATGCATAACGCAGCTTCTAACATCCTCCACTTGCTCAACCATGTTACATGGTATCTGTGCAAATACCAAATTTCCAGACTTCACGTGGCATAAAAGCGTTCTTGATCATCAAGATACAACCCAACAATAGGGGTGCAAGTAGCAAAGAGTTCAGACGGGAATCCATGTGCCTTTGATCTCTTAAAGCACATTAATCATCTTGTAGCTCCCACACCAATCAACAAATTTAAGAACTTTTACCTGTACAGATATCCCTCCATTGCTAGGTCGAAGATGTTCGGGTGGGAATCAAATGAGGAACAAGAACTGCTTCATTACTTGCACCCTTCTTTGCAGCAATCTCCTCTAAGCACTTCCATGTGGCTTCATGTTTTGCTTTGATCTCCTCCACTTTTGCTTCATCTTCCTGGAAGTTATCCAAGCACTCCTCAAATAGTTCAGGATCAATATCAGAAAAGAACTTGCGGACATTAAGTGTCAAGCTCTGGACCACCTGATTCCAGTGGATGCGACCATTTTTCTCCAAGGCAGGAAAGATAATGGGCAGTATTACTTTGCGGTTTTGTCTGATCAGGTTCTCAATATGATCATTGTTCCACAAGTACAAAGCCCTCTCTGCCACCTGTAGAAACAAGAATCAGTAAACTGAAATTTTGATTAACCAACATTTCAACAGAAGGAAAACTTAGATCCTAATGGACCATGGCATGGTAGTACCAATTCCAAGTCTCATTTGCCAGAACTGAGTTCAATATGAAATCATGCCAATCATCTTTCTTCAACATAGTAGGAAATTGAAACATTTTTTTACATTAGATTGCCCAAAACAAACTTGAATTATTGTAACAGAGAACATACTTTGCCTGCCCATTAACCAATATGCCAAAATCATCCTCCAAAAATATCAGCAAAAAAAAAACACTAACATATAGCAGTACATCAGTTAATTTTTGGTTGATCCTCCCTGGTAAAACCGCGCATTTACTGGCACACAGTCCCAGAGACATTGTCACACCCCTTATTAAGAAGAAAGAGTATAATGAGAGATGACAGACAATTCTTTTTAACATGTCTAAAAACCTACATACTAGGTCAAGGAAAGATACCATGCTTCTAGAAAAAAATTTGACAAATCTCTATATCATTGCTCTAAAAGCAAAAATGTAATTGTCAAGGTTGAACTTAAGGGAAAACAAAAATAACAAATTTTGGACTTGAAATATAATTTTGAATAAAAAACATATTTTTTGTGCACAAATGAACAAGCTAAAGCTTCATCAAAGGGGCACTAAACACTTCAAAGCATGCTAAAAAAATGGCCAGCGCAATTTGAGCAAAAGTTAGAAAGCAATCAAAAAGTGGATAAAAGACCAAATACAGATGGCTCATTACCTGAAAATGTGAACTGCTTAAACAACGAGCAATTTGGCGAAAGAGGGGGACCATACATCTTTGGAATTCTGCTGGTTGAGTTGCTTCTAATATTTCCTCCAGCTCACTGAGGAACATAACTTCCTTCGAACTATTAATGATTGGCCAATACTTTAATAATCCCCTTATAACAGTGTCTGCAAGTTTGCAGTCTTTCTCCACGAACTGTGTGATGCTATACGATAACTGCTGATGGTACATCGACAAGCATTTTGGTTTGTGAAGGGGAATCAAGGCCCGAACAAGAAACAACTTATGTTCTTCTTTTAGTGGCAAAGCAAACCCATTGATAATACTGCCCAACACCTCTAAAAGCTCAGCAATCCCATTATGCTTCTCGGTTTCAAAAATAAACCGGAAGAAGATGTTATTGATAGCTTTCCTGATATATGGGCGATGAACCATAAACTTTCCATAGATGCGATGTAGGATTGTTTTAAGGTATTCCCTCTCCCTGGGATCCTCAGAATCAAAAAAGTCTAACAATTTGAGAACAAAAGAGTGATCAATGTATCTCTTAGCCAACTTCGCATCCGCCTCGGGAGATGCAATAAACCTTAGAAGGAATTCATACACAATTTGCAAGTGAGGCCAGGCAGTGTCCATCAACGGCTCGTCATCTTCCAAGTCAAAGGCTTCTAAAACCTTGTTCTCACGAGGTTGTGGAGTAAGCGACCTAAACAAATTTACAGAAACCATCTTTATAGCTTCCTGCATGACAGTTTCCGTAAACTTCCCATTGGTCGAAGAAACATAATCCACAAGCTCAAGTAGTGTCTGCCTCTTGATGTCCTTTTCTTTCAAGTTCTTTGTAGGGTCAGTGAAGTCAAACACAACACAACATAAGTTCAGCTTTCTAATAAACAAGTTCTGCTTCTCAGAGCTTGGAACGTCCCTAAATCCAGGCAATGCTTCAAAGGGAGCATTAGCCGAACCCCCATTCAGTATCTGATTTACAACCTGGGAAAGTTTACTTGCATGACTGTACCCCAAATTGGAAGTAGAATTAGGGCCTGCCAGAGGCATATTATCCAAATTTACCAGCCTATTATTATTCAAAAAATCACTGTTCCTTGCACTTGTGGAAGTACTTGAAGGAGCAGCAGATGAATTCCCAAATTCACGATTCTCAGATGACTTAGAGGGCTTCTTAGGAAGCCTACCAAGTATCTGCTTAATCATAGCTCAATAATCGCAAAAAAAGAAGTGAAATTCCAATTGAACTCAGCTGTGTCTTGAGGCTCTTTTAATGAAGAACCGAGCCCATTAAAGAGATAAGAACCTCAAGGTTCACAATCAGGGAAGAACAACAAGATGCATAAAAGTCATTCCAAGCCAAAAGCACAAATAGACCAACTTCTATAAACTGAGATCCCAGACAACCAAACCCGCTTAGAATCAAGTATTAAACAAACCCCAGTAGCATATCTCCAAGAATCAAAACAACAACACTTTTGATGCATCATCCTATACAAAATATTAATCTCCACAACAGGAATTGACACCCTTTGACTCGATCTCAACAACAACAGAAGCAGAAATCGAAGAAACGTCACTTCAAACTACGAACCAGCAAACAAAACTCGGCAATTTAAATTATCAAAAACACACCAGAATCTCCTGTTTGCTATGTTCTTCTTCACAGTCACATCTTTAGATTCTTCTCTCCGCTAGTAGCAGCTAACAAGGCTTGGTCAGATAATAAAAAGATCTGGGTTCGATCAAAAACACGAATGTAACATTCTTAATCAACAAAATCATTGCCAAAATAGTAGATGAACTAAAGTAGAAAATTATAAAGTAAATAAAAAAAAAATCAATACAGGGTAGAAGATGAAGCAAAACCCAGATTATAGGAAAAAAAAAACACGAATGATTGATGATACTTACATGAGCTATAACTTGAAAGAGAAGTTGAGAAAGAAAAGCTTCATATTTTACTTTACTTTTGCTCCATTACCTTGGGGCAGAGAGAGAGAGAAAGAACAAACTAAAACAAAGCAGCCCTTAAAGATAGAGATCATTCACTGCCCGTAAATGGAACACCAGAGATGATAAAAAAGTTGACAAAAGAGTCTCGAAAAAGAAAGAAGGGCTCTCTGTCTCTCTCTGTCTCTCTCTCCTAAACTAATCCAATCTAATCTAAATCTGGTACAAGTCAACAAATCTACAAGAATATCAGAGGGTAAACTAAACTTAAGTATACTAAACAGCCTTAACTAAAATCAAGCTTAGGAAAGAAAAAAGTAAAACAAATTATAGATATTTGTTGGATGGGATGGAGGTTGCAATGAGATTTAAATATTGAATATATGATTAAATAATTTTGGTATATGCTTTTTATACAGATAATAAGTTGTAACAACTGTACCACATTTGCCAAAAGCAAAAAGTACTGTAATTAACACGGTTGGTTCATTGGAACATTTATCACTTGCTTTTTCCGTTTTATATTTTTTTTATCTGATTGTATTATTTATTTAAATAAATAAATAATTTTTTAAAATATTTATTTTCCTTTTTTTTTTTTTTGGTATTGTCACATCAAATATTTATTGTCTCACCTTTTGCCTCTACCCCCAATATAAAAATAAAACATTTTACATGAAAAATTTACAGAAACATTCAAAATATTTTACACTTTCGTTAATGTATTAGTTATAATTTATGTCTATTTCTTAACCAAGTTGTAAATTATTTAGATATTCATTTTATAAGCAGGCATAATTGTCAAAGGAATGAATTAATTAAGTTAAAAGCTTAACTCTAACACAGTCAATCATCAAACCATTTTTGACATTTTTTGTCACCGACCAAATTGAAAAGAGCTTGCCTCACAATCAAAAGATCGTGACTCATTGCGGAATTGCAACCATCAAAAATATTGACAGCCTTTAGGATAACGTATTATTATATAAGTATCTTTTATATTTTTTAGAAGTTGTTGCATCCGTCTGATGTGATTAGCAGGGCAAAAAAAAAGAACTTTTATTATAATATATTTATTTTCAATTAAAAATATAAGCAAATACCAAAAATTTTATTGACTGAAAAATAAGACAAAATCTTTTTTCTTTTCTTCATCCCAAATATCTTTTATATCACTGCTCAACACAACCATTGTACTCAACCGACAAAAGAAATTGAGTTTAATTACATGATTTTTAAAAAAAATTATTTATGAAAAAAATTCTACCAACAAAAAAAATATATGAAATTCACATAGGAGAATTCATTAAAGTGAGAAGGTGAATATTTAGAATTTATTAGTAGAGAAGAAAAAAGAAAGTTTTTTTTTTTTTTAAGTCTCTTGAGAGAAAATTCTTATGTTAGATAACTTATAAAAAGCAGAGAAAAAGTTTTAACTAATATATGTTATATTTGCAAATATTGCATCAAGTTTATGTTTTATCTTTTGGTAGAGTGTTTGATGACTTGGAGTTTGTGGGAGATGATGACCTGTAAGATTTTGAGAATTTCTTTGATGCTAACGAAATTCGTGAAAGATGAAGTTTGAGTTTGAAATGAGGTGTGAACGTTAAATGAGAGGTTAAAAAAGATTTTTTTGTTAGTTCTACACTAAATTTTTTTTATTAGTGTGGAACAAGAAGAATCATAAAGAGTTCGATTGTAGTAAGAAATCTATTGATTTTATTAGAGATATAGTTAGCTCAACATCCTTAAAATTTGGATCAAACTTTTGAATTTTATAAATTTTATCTCTTGTAAATGAGCTTTAGCTTAAAATTGTACCCTTTTGATTATTTGTTAATACAATTTTTATTTATAAAAAAACAACAAAATAGAAGCATTAATAATGAAGAAGCTTCAGTATCAGCTCAAATCATCAGATCTACCCAGGAAAGCTCATGATTTGGAAAAAATACCCACTAGATTTTGGTGCGTCACTAGCGCTAGCCTAGAATCAGACATGGACTAAAAAAAATAAAAAAGGAAAAAGAAGCAGAGGAGGAGCAGCCCCAAAACCCAAAGTGGGGAAGAAGGGGAGAAAATCCTACGCAGGAGAAGAAAGAGGGAGAACCAGAGGAAAAAAGAAAAAGAGAATGTTGCACAAGAGAATATTCATATTTAAGCCCCCTTATTTACACTTGTTAGGTCCTTAGTTATGTTAATTTAGTTCATTTTACTTCATTTGTGTGTTTCACATGTGTTTTATAGGTCTTGGAGAAAAAGAGGCAGTTTTGGCACTTAAAGGAAGAAGCCTGGAATTCCTGGAGCAGCCCCTGGACAAACTGCGATCGATCGCACCATGCAATGCGATCGAGCGCACATTGCGATCGTGCGCACACAAGAAGGATTGAGCGAATATTCGATCGAGTGCACGACGCGTGCGATCGAGCACACATGTACAGGCGTGAACAGTAAACTGCAGAACCCTATTTTGGAAATAAGAGAGTTTTTACGGTTTAGGAAGTCTAGGGTTTCCTGCACCTTCTAGGACTTCTCAAGCCCTATAAATACACCTGTAAAGCATACACAACTGTAGCTCGAGGTTTCAACCCAAGAGGGGGGGTGAATTGGGTTTTTAAAAACTTTCGCGGAATTTATACAAGTTTATAAAAACTGATAAGCAACAAATAATTAATACAAGTAGAAAGCTGTAAATAAAGAGTTTAAGGAAAGAGGATGCAAACACAGTTATAGTGGTTCGGCAATATCGGATTCGTTCCGACCCTACGTCCACTCTCTTCAAGGAACTCCTTGAAGTAATCCACTAAGAAAGCTTAGTCGCACAACTTAGCCGGGTGTTGCACAAACCGTACACAAGCAATTTACAGGAATTGCTTAAACCGAAAAATCCCCTTCCTTTCGGAAGTTTCCCCTTCCTCTCGGAAGTAATCCCTTTACAAAGATGGTGTAAAGTAAAAGGTAGAGAGACAACAATTGAAAGCTTATTACAACAGAAATGTCTCTCTTTCAAAGTAAAGCTTGAAGAAATGGCTCAATAAGATTATTTCAAAGCTTTTTGTGTTTCAAGAGTATAAAAACTTGATTATATGAGATCAACTCTTTTTGAATATGTGCTGCTTGTTATTGAATGCTTTGCTGAGAGGGTTTATATAGCAATCAATTAATATGGCCGTTTTGGACTTTAATTTGAAAAAGATTTACTTTAAAACGTTCAGATTTGGAGTCCAACGGTCATATTTTTGAACTACCAGTCGACTGGGTCGAGATACCAGTCGACTGGGTTCACTTGAAAAATATACGTTTTCAGACCTTCTGGGTATCCAGTCGACTGGTATATATCATCCAGTCGACTGGGGACTTTCTGTCCATTGTGCCAGTCGACTGGGTTGATTCATCCAGTCGACTGGGAAATTACTGGTCAAAGTACCAGTCGACTGGGTTAATTCATCCAGTCGACTGGGTACCTTCTGACCCATATACCAGTCGACTGGTATATGTACCCAGTCGACTGGGTTGTCTTCCAACCCAGTTTTTCTTCTGTTTTTCATTAAAAACATTTTAAAATTAATGGTTTTAGAAAAACCATTTGTGTTTGAGCCATTAAACAAGCTAATACAATGTATGAGTGAGACTTACATTGGTTCTAAACCTTAAGACCTATACTAGATCTTCAGTCTTCACTTGATACTTGATTTGGTTCGAGTTTTTGCACTTTGTTCCTTGGTTGAATGTGTTTGATCCTTAATACAACTTAGTTTAAACATGTTAGTTAAATAACAGTTGTGTTTTGCCATCATTAAAATACGGGCGAGGGTCAACAACAACATATGACCTCTTAGAGATCACTTTTATCTTTTGCTTAGCTCGGAGTTTTAGGCTTTGGAGAGGATTGACAACTCGTCTCCCTAGTATTATTTGGGTTTTATATTTTATGCTTAGTTTATATATGATGTTTATTTTAGACAGCATGTGTAACTAACTTTCTTATAGGGCTCGATTGAAGCCCTAGTTATGCTTTCTCATATATTTATTCATTGATAAATCTTTGTCAATGGCCTTTATTATGTTGCTTAACTTGACTAATGTCTGTGCTTATTTAAATTCCTCATATGTATGTGAATGGCCAACGTATGCATGTGGTATGGATTGGTTAGTTAGATCAATTTGGATGACCGAGTCCTGGGTCTAACATTAGTAACAAAGGATATCCACACCGGATTCTTGGATTAATCAACATGGGAAATCGGGAGTAGATACCATGCCCTAGGTCTCATGTGGTTGTCGATTTCCATAGTACTTATGCTTTCTTAAGGAACAACTCAAGCAGATACCATGCTGAATCCCTTAAGGAAGAAAAGAGTTAGAGTAGATACCATGCCTAACTCGTTGCTTAGGGAAATCAATAGCTTAAGGAGTAGATACCATGCCCTTAGGTTGGTGACCAGTAGGTATACATGATAAAGCTAGTGCACTGATACATTATACAATTGGGAAAGTATGACTAGTGGTGGATATCAAAGCCCTGTGTCTTTATTATTATCAAATCACACATAACAGTTATTTATTTCTTTTTACTTTAAAGAAACTAATTCTAAAACCGAACTTTACCATTCCCTGTGGAGATGACCTTGCTTTCGCACACTATACTACAATGTTGACCTTGGGCACTTGCAAGTAAAACTAGTACGATTATCTGCTTAATTATATAAGTATATTGTCGTCGAACAAGTTTTTGGCGCCGTTGCCGGGGATTGCACTAAATTTCATTTTAGGATTACTTTCGTTTAGTTTGATCATCGTTATTATTTTATTTACCATCTTTATTTTTACTTTTCATCAAACCCTAATCAATTTCTTTTTTGTTTCAGGTACATCAAACCCTAATCAGTGGTTCTGTAATACTTGCGATCGATCGCAACCTTCTGTGCGATCGAGCGCAAATAGGACAGAGAGTTACCCGAGCAACTGAGTTTAATTGCTACACTGAAGCTGTTTTACTTGATTCATGCACGGACGTCGATCCCGACATCCAACAGTCTTTCCCCTTGATCCCGAGCTTGAGCGGACCATCCGACAAAATCTTAGAAAAAACTTTGAGGAAGAAGAAGAGGAATTCACGAAAGAAGCACCAATGGCGGAACAGCTAGAAATCCAGCAACCACCTGCACGAAGACCAATGAAGAAATCCTTCATCCCACAGAGCCTCAACCATTCTTCATGCATTGCATATCAACCTGAAACAGAGGGCAACTATTACATATCCCCGCAGATACTCAATGCTTTGACTCACTTTAGGGGTACACCAGCAGAGGATCCACACTTGCACCTTCGGGAATTCTTTGATCTCTGCAAATTCCAGCACATCCAGGGCCTAGACCAAGAAGGAATAAGGTTAATTCTATTTCCCTTTTCCTTAAAAGATAATACTAAGCTATGGTACAATTCTTTGCCTGCAGTTTCAATCCACACTTGGGAGGAGTTGGCTGGCAAATTCCTAAGGAAGTTCTTCCCAGCCCAAAAGACGAGGCAAATGAGGAAAGAGATCCAATCCTTCCAACAAAGAGATGGAGATCTGTTCTTTGAGGCATGGGGACACTTCAACGAGCTACTACTCAAATGCCCACACCACAACCTACCTCAAGATGAGCTGGTACTAGCCTTTTATGAAGGTCTAAATGACGTGAATAAAGGTATTGCTAATTCTGGTTGTGGAGGTGTGCTGATGGAGAAGAGCCGCGAAGAAGTCATGGAGCTGTTTGAGGCATTGAGTGAGCATACCCAACAATTCTCCTCTAGAGGTAGACAAGGAATCAAGAGCAAAGGTATATATGAGGTTACTCTGAATGGTGGACCCTCTGCCCAAATAGCTACTTTGGAGAGGAAGCTAGATATGATTGTAAAAGCCATGTCTACTCAAAACATCTCTCCTCGACCACAAGCTACACAAAGTCAGGTATGTGCTTTATGTTCTCAATTTGATCACATTATTGAGACTTGCCATTTGAATTTATCTACAGATCCCAAGCAAGCAAACTATGTGGGACCGAACAGTGTATATGTAAATACATACAACCCTAGATGGCAAGACCACCCCAACCTCTCATGGAGCAACAATCAAAACGCCTTGAACCTTCAAGGGCAACAAAGGAACTTTCATAAAGCAGCCCAACCAGTTCCAGAACCCAAGAAAGATGGTCTAGAAAGTCTTGTAAAGCAATTAGCCACTCAACAACAGCAACTAATGACAACATTGATGACTTCATTAGATCACCAAAAACAAACCACTCAAAGGCTAGAAGAACAAATAGGGCAATTGGCTAAGGAGCTAAGTGAAAGAAAGCAAGGTGAACTTCCTGCACAAACACTACCAAATCCAAAAGGACATCAGCAGTTGAAAGCAGTTACAACTCTCCGAAATGGTAAGATCATAGGAGTTAATGAGCCAGCTCAAGCATCTCAAGCTAAGCCATCCACATCCAAGGTAAGTGAAGTAGAGAAGTGGAATGCACCACCCTTCCCTCAAAGGTTAGTAACGCCAAAGAAAGATAAATTGCTTGATATTTTTGAAACTTTGAGAAAAGTAGAAATTAACATTCCCTTATTAGATGCAATTAAACAAATTCTTGCTTATGCTAAATTTTTAAAAGATTATTGCACTAATAAAAGAAAGTTTCAAGAACATGAAACAGTGGCTCTAACTGAAGAGATAAGTGCGGTATTATTAAGAAAACTACCACCAAAACTAAAAGATCTGGGAAAAAAAATTATCGTAAAAAAAAAAGAAAACTTATGCCATTTTTATTGATTCTAATAAGAATTTTGGTGAATTTTGAGTCATCGAAACATACACGTTAGAATTATTTGGAAACCTAATCTTTTATATGCTAGTTCACCACACACCAAAGTCAAACTTGTGATGTCTTAAATTGCCTCATGAAAGTGATTTGCGTTCAAAACTCTTATTCATTGCAAAAATATGTTTGTATCTGTTAAGCTTGCTCATGAATGCACATCATAGTTTTGTGTTAATACTTAAACTTTTTTGGACACTATGAACATTGGATCTATCTGTGTGTTGTTATTTTTCATTTTAGTTTTGTTTAGTATTGTTAAGGGACTAGCAATATGTAAGTTTAGGAGTGTGATAGGTGCTTAAATATTCATATTTAAGCCCCTTTATTTACACTTGTTAGGTCCTTAATTATGTTAATTTAGTTCATTTTACTTCATTTGTATGTCCCACATGTGTTTTATAGTTCTTAGAGTTTTGGCACTTAAAAGAAGAAGCCTGGAATTCCTGGAGCAGCCCCTGGACAAACTGCAATAGATCGTACCATGCAATGCGATTGAGCGCACACTGCGATCGTGCACACACAAGAAGGATCGAGCGCACACTGCGATCGAGTGCAAGACGCATGCGATCGAGCACACATGTACGGGTGTGAACAGTAAACTACAGAACCCTATTTTGGAAATAAGAGAGTTTTTACGGTTTAGGAAGTCTAGGGTTTCCTGCACCTTCTAGGACTTCTCAAGCCCTATAAATACACCTGTAAAGCACACACAACACATGACCTCTTAGAGATCACCTTTATTTTTTGCTTAGCTCAAAGTTTTAAGCTTTGGAGAGAATTAACAACCCGTCTCCCTAGTATTCTTTGGGTTTTATATTTTATGCTTAGTTTATATATGATATTTATTTTAGACAGTATGTGTAACTAACTTTCTTATAGGGCTCGATTGAAGCCCTAGTTATGCTTTCTCATATATTTATTCATTGAAAAATCTTTGCCAATAGCCTTTATTATGTTGCTTAACTTGATTAATGCCTGTGCTTATTTAAATTCCTCATATGTATGTGTATGGCCAACGTATGCATGTGGTATGGATTGGTTAGTTAGATCAATTTGGATGACCGAGTCCTGGGTCTAACATTAGTAACAAAGGATTTCCACACCAGATTCTTGAATTAATCAACATGGAAAACCAGGAGTAGATACCATGCCCTAGGTCTCATGTGGTTATCGATTTTCATAGTACTTATGCTTTCTTAAGGAACAACTCAAGCAGATACCATGCAGAATCCCTTAAGGAAGAAAAGAGTTAAAGTAGATACATGCCTAACTTGTTGCTTAGGGAAATCAATAGCTTAAGGAGTAGATACCATGCCCTTAGGTTGGCGACCAGTAGGTATACATGATAAGGCTAGTGCACTGATACATTATACAATTGGGAAAGTATGACTAGTGATGGATATCAAAACCCTGTGTCTTTATTATTATCAAATCACACACAACAGTTATTTATTTCTTTTTACTTTAAAGAAACTAATTCTAAAACCGAACTTTACCATTCTCTGTGGAGATGACCTTGCTTTCTCACACTATACTACACTGTTGACCTTATGCACTTGCAAGTAAAACTAGTACGATTATCTGTTTGTTTCGAACAAGAAATGAGTCCGAGTGTGAGTGGAGCTGGGTCCATCAACTCAGATCTTGGAGCTAATGGGCCGAGCACGTGTGGAGCAATTCATCTGCTTGGCCTTGGAGAGATAAGTCTTAGCATGAGTGGAGCTAGGTCCATCAGCTCGAATCTTGGAGCTAGTGGACCGAGCACGTGTGGAGCAATCCATCTGCTAGGCCTTGGAGAGATGAGTCCGAGCGTGAGTGGAGATGGGTCCATCAGTTCGGATCTTGGAGCTAGTAGGCCGAGCCTGTGTGGAGTAATCCATCTGCTCGACCTTGGAGAAATGAGTCCGAGCGTGAGTGGAGCTGGGTCCATCAGCTCGGATCTTGGAGCTAGTGGGTCGAGCCTGTGTGGAGCAATCCATCTACTCAGCCTTGGAGAAATGAGCCCGAGTGTGAGTGGAGCTGGGTCCATCAGCTCGAATCTTGGAGCTAGTGGGTTGAGCCTGTGTGGAGCAATCCATCTGCTCGACCTTGGAGAAATGAGTTTGAGCGTGAGTGGAGCTAGGTCCATCAGCTCGGATCTTAGAGCTAGTGGGTCGAGCCTGTGTGGAGCAATCCGTTTGCTTGGCTTTAGCGAAATGAGTCTGAGCGTGAGTGGAGCTGGGTCCACCAACTCGAATCTTGGAGCTAGTGGGTCGAGCTTGTGTGGAGCAATCCATCAGCTCGGCCTTGGAGAAATGAGTCCGAGCGTGAGTGAAGCTGGGTCCATCAGCTCGAATCCTGAAACTATTGGGCCGAGCCTGTATGGAGCAATCCATCTGCTCGGCCTTAGAGAAATGAGTCCGAGCATGAGTGGAGCTGGGTCCATCAGCTCGGATCTTGAAGCTAGTGAGCTGAGCTCGTGTGGAATAATCCATTTGCTCATCCTTGGGTGTGCGCATTATGGCTTGGCTGTGCGCACTAATGCTCGGCCTGTGTGCACTAGTGTGTATAGATGTTGGATCCGTCCAAGGGTGTGCGCACATATGCCTTTGCTCGGCCTTGGGTGTGCGCACCATGGCTTAGTCGTGGGCACTGATGCTGGGCCTGTGTGCACTGATGCTGGGTCGAGGCCGAAGTTATGCACCCATGTGCCTTTGCTCAGCCTTGGGTGTACGCACCATAGCTTGGTCATGCGCACTGATGCTCAACCTATGTGCACTAGTGTGCACTGATGTTGGGTCGAGGCCGAGGGTGTGCACACATATGCCTTTGTTCGGCCATGGGCGTGTGCACTATAGCTTGGCCGTGCGCACTGATGTTGGGCCGAGGCCGAGGGTGTGCACACATATGCCTTTGCTCGGCCTTGGGTGTGCACACCATAGCTTGGCCATGCACACTGATGCTCGGCCTGTGTGCACTGATGTTGGGTCAAGGCCGAGGGTGTGCACACATATGCCTTTGCTTGGCCTTGGGTGTGCGCACCATAGCTTGGCCGTGCGCACTGATGCTCGGCCTGTGTGCACTGATGCTGGGTCGAGGCCAAGGGTGTGCACATATATGCCTTTGCTCGGCCATGGGTGTGCGCACCATAGCTTGGCCCTGTGCCTAGTGCGCACTGATGCTCGGCCTGTGTGGACTAGTGTGCACTGATGATCGGCCTGTGTGCACTGATGTTGGGTCGAGGCCGAGGGTGTGCACACATATGCCTTTGCTCGGCCTTGGGTGTGCACACCATATCTTGGTCGTGCGCACTAGTGCTCAGTGATGCTCGGCCTGTGTGCACTAGTGCGCACTGATGCTCGACCTGTGTGCACTAGTGTGCACTGATGCTAGGTCGAGGCCAAGGTGTGCACACATATGCCTTTGCTCGGCCTTGGGTGTGCGCACCATAGCTTGGCCATGCGCACTTGTGCGCACTGATGCTCGGCCTGTGTGCACTAAACAATTGCTCGGACAGGGGCGTGTACACTAGTGTGCACTAAGCAATTGCTCGGACAGGGGCGTGTGCACTAAGCAATTTCTCGGACAAGGGCATGTGCACTAGTGTGCACTACGCAATTGCTCAGACAGGGGTGTGCGCACTACAGCGCTCGACCGTGCACACTTAGTAACAGCTCTGACAAGGGCGTGCACACTACTGCTCTTGGCCGTGCACACTTAGCAATCGCTTGGACAGAGACGTTCGCACTACGGCGCTCGGCCGTGCACACTTAGCAATGGATAGGACAGGGACGTGTGCACTACGGCGTTCGGTCGTGCACCCGAAACTCCAAAGTGCGCAACGTGGGGTCGGACGGCTTGGCATTACAACAGATAAGTTCTTTAGATTTTTTCACTTCTACTGTTTAGCGAGAGATGGTGAGTTCCCACGGACAACGCCAATCTGTTGGTGCCAAAAAACCGTTGGTGCTGACGTGGCGTTGATGCTGTCGTGGCGTTGATGTCCAATGACCTAGGCTCGGCTTCTTGAGGTCTGCACAAGTGACAGGGGTGAACTAAGGGACCCTCGGGAGGAAAGGAGGGGGAGACCTCCAACGCTCTAGTTAGGCCGAGGCCGAGGGTTAATTTTAAAGTAAATCAGTGCAGATTGTGTGGAATATCAAAAAGTGTTTCATCTTGGACTTGCATACCTCAGGCTATTTATAGTCGTCCGAGTGGAGGTCGCCCACATGGGGGAGAGATGGTCTCGCCCCTGTCATCCCTATTCTTAGGAGTTAAATCTTAATCGCATGATCAGTAAGTCGCGTGTGTCAGGGGTTGAGTGCTTCAATGAGAGTTAGGTCCGCTGATCTTGCTTAGGCATGGCGGTCATGCGTTCTGGTCACTCCACGTGTGCTTTGCTGTGCCGTGGGGGCTTGACACGCGTCATCACCCTATTAGTGGTGCCAAGATCCACGTGTTGGCTTCCAATTAGACCACGGTTTATTGGGTCCCATCAATGGGTATTTATTCAAAGATATTATGAGTAATTTTAAAAAATCAGACACATGACATCAGTATTTTTTAAGAACGGTAATTTAAAAAACTTAAGTAATATCAATGTATTGTGTTATTTCTCGAGTTTTTTAAAATTTATAATTTAAGTTATTTATATTACCAATAGACAAATGATAACACTAATATTAGTTGTATACCATAATGTAAATAAAATACCTGCATATATTTTCCCAAAAATTTTGGTTTTCGGTCAACTTTTCTTTTTCTTTTTCTTCTTGGGTTATTTTTCAAATATAAGTACTAAGCCAACTATTCAGGCATTACTCACCCCAATGGTCCAGTCATAGGTAGTCCAACTGAGAATATGATTAGTCTTGTGGACCAATGGGCTCCGACTAGGCTAACCCCAAGAAGCCCATGTTAGGTAAATTGAGTTTGAGGGTTTTGATTATTTGATCCCCAAGTTAGGCTTATCCTTATTCTACAAAAAGATGCAAAAAAAAACCTCAAAATTTTATGGAAAAAGCAAAAGATTGAAATCAAATCCTTTTATCCCAACATTTGTATAAAGTTAAAGCTAAGAATGCCAAGTCTACATTACTCCAATGTCTCATGAAGATTGTAACTTATCTAAAATAATTGTTTTCATTCTAAAAGTAGAATATAAAATACATTTATTTTCCAAAAACTTCTCTATCAGAATCGCATGAAAATATAACTTTAATTCTTTTGTTTGAGTCCGTGAACATCACATTAAAATATATCTAAAGAGTATTTAAAGAAAAACAAAATATACCTTAATATTTGTACATAATGGAAAGTGACAATAGTTATGGAACAGAAAGAGTATTAAACAATCCTCGTACTTATCTCAAACACTGATCAAAAAGTTATTTAGTGTAGGTTGCATCATATACATAGATGGGGTACCTTATGATTGTCAATGATCATGTACCCTTTTGTGAAATAGATCATCTGCTAAGCCAGACATTCATAATGAATACATTATGAACTCAAAGCTAAGCTTCTTTCAAATGTCCCCTGGCATCAATGCTTGGCAATTTTCAAGAAATAAACTCTAGATTCAAAAATAGAAAAGAATGGAGTCGTTGCATGTTTTAGACATAATCCTATCAAATAACCAAAAGGCAAAGAAGCATTAACACAAGGGAGAACTGCAAGTATGTAAGACAATCCCTGGCCAATTGCATCAATTCATCAAACATTTTGCAAGATTGATCCTGTCAAAGTCCAATTTGAACATAAATTTGAAGGGGAAGCATTAACCACATTCCATGCACTACACTCATGCATGCCCAAAATTATTAGGGAAACAAAATATGAAGCATGTAATTAAGGTAGATTGTCTGACTTTAGAGGGAGGAGCATCCGAGAGAATATTGCATTTGCTTCTGAGTTGGTAGCTGATATTATTAAAAGGAGTTTTGGTGAGAATCTTATTTTGAAGCTTGACATGGTGCTGATATTATTAAAAAGGAGTTTTGGTGAGAATCTTATTTTGAAGCTTGACATAGTGAAAGCATACGATTATCTAGAATGGAGTTTCCTTTTACAGGTTCTTCGTAGTTATGGTTTTTCAGAGCAATGATGTTGTTAGAATTTAAGAGATGAAATGAGACAATACAAAGAGAAGAATTGTATTGAATGGTGTTATTTACTTACAAGGTAGCTATCCTATTTATACAAGCCAATAGGAGAGGCAAAGCTATACACAACCAATGTGGGACTAAGCCCATATAATACATTAACATCCCTCTTCAAACTCAAGGCGGTAAGTGGGAGGTGAACTTGAGTTTGGAAACCAGAGAGTGAAAACGTCCGGGTGGATGAGCCTTAGTGAAAATGTCAGCTGTCTGATCGGCTGAACTGATGGATTGTAGACGAACCGTGTTCTAGAGAATGTGATCACGGATGAAGTGACAATCATTCTCGATGTGTTTTGTATGATCGTCGAAGACATCATTGTGAGCAATCTAAATAGCACTCCTGTTGTCACAGTGTAGGATAGTGGCAGCAAGAGAAGAGATACCCATGTCAGCGAGTAGCCATGGAAGCCATAGAAGTTCTTGAGTTGCATCAGTCATGGAACAATATTCAGCTTCAGTACTGGAGTGAGCAACCACAGTTTGTTTCTTACAACACTATAAAATAAGAGAGTTGCCCAAAAAGAAACAGTAACCAGTGGCTGAACGTCTATTGGTGGGGTCTCTGGTCCAATCAGCATCAAAATAGGCTTGTAAGATGGGGGCAGACTGTGCTGAGAAATGAAGCCTATGAAATAAAGTACCATTGACATACCGAACAATGCGAAGAACAGCCGAGTAATGGGTGGTCCAAGGAGCGGACAAGAACCAACTGACCTGATGAACGGCATAGGCAATGTCAAGGCGAGTGACAGTAAGTTATACAAGACTTCCAACCAGTTGGCGATATAGAGTGGCATCCTGAAGAGGTGAACCATCGAGTGAGGTAAGTCTGATGTTTGGCTCGAGAGGAGTAGTGGCAGTGGTTGAGTCAGTGATCCCAGCCTTGGAAAGGAGATCCGAGGCATATTGGGCCTGAGAGAGAAAAAATCCGTCAGAATTAGTTTAGACTTCGAGGCCAAAAAAATAGGTGAGCACGCCAAGATCTTTCATCTCGAATTGGCCACTGAGAAACTTTTTGAGTTCAGAAATACCATGTAGATCATCTCCAGTAATAACCATATCATCCGCGTATAGTAAAAGAAAGATAACACCGTTAGTAATATGGCAGATAAACAGAGCTGAATCATGAGCACTCGGTGTGAACCCAAACTGATGAATGGTAGTGCTGAATTTGGCAAACCAGGCACGTAGAGCTTGTTTCAAACCATATAGGGCACAGCGAAGGTGACAAACTTTTTTTTGAGGGGCATCCAAACTGGGAGGTGTATGCATATAGACTTCCTCATTGAGAAATGCATTTTTGACATCCATTTGAAACAGTGTCCATTTTCGAATGGCAGCGACAGCAAGGAGTGTACGGACAAATGTGAGCCTCGTCATTGGAGCAAATGTCTATTCATAGTCAATGCCATATTCCTAAGCAAATCCCTTGGCAACAAGTCGGGCTTTATATCGTTCAATAGAGCCATCAGAAAGTGTCTTAATCTTAAACACCCATTTGTACCCAATAGGAGTTTTTCCAGGGAATAGATCAACAATATCTCAGGTATGAGTTTTAGCTAGGGCCTGAAGTTCTTCATCCATTTCTTTCAGCCAAAAAGGATTAGTACTAGCCTCCTTATAGGATTGAGGCTCATGCAGATGAATTATAGTGGAAAAACAACGATAATCACAATGATAATCAGCAAGATGAGAAGGAGGATGAGTTACCTTGGTAGATCTGCGGGGGTGATCTAGAGGATGGCTCTCAGAGAGAGTCGGTGTAGATTCATCAGACATAGGAATATCCTTGGGCACGATTGATTGAATTGGAGAGGTGTGGTCAGCTGATGGTTCTGGAGCTGGAGCTGGGTCTGGAGAGGTAGGATCAGCTGATGGTTCCGAAACGGAAGGGGTGATATCAGCTAGTGATTCGAATGTGGATTCAACAGTACCTGAAACTGGATTCTCAGGAAATAACTCAATAGATGGATCAGTAAAGAATCTGGAGTTAGTGATGGTTGACATGTCAAATGACCGTAAGGAAGAGAATATTTGATGTTCCCAAAAAATGACATAATGAAAGATACGAAGAGTTTTAGAAATTGGATCCCAGCACCGATACCCCTTATGTTCAATACCATATCCAATGAAACAACACAGATGAGCCCTTGGTTGTAATTTTTTGTGTTCATGTGGTTTGAGAAGAACAAAACAAGCGCAACCAAAAACTCGGAGGTTAGAGTAATCAGGAGGTTTACCGAAAAGACACTCGAATGGAGACTAATTTTGGATTGTATCGGAACGGACACGATTGATTACGATTGATTGTGTACACTGCGGTTACGGCAGCATCACCCCAGAAACGTTCAGGACATGATGACAAAATGAGTAGAGCACGAACGGCGTCAAGAATATGTCGATGTTTACATTCGGCTTGTCCATTTTGTTGGGAGGTTCCAGGGCACGAGTGGTGGGGGAGAGTGCCATTTTTGTGAAGTAGGTTTAGAAATGCACGGTCTTTATATTCTATTGCATTATCTGAACGAAAAATTTTGATATTCTGAAAGAATTGAGTTTGAACCATAGAAGAAAAATCAAAATATATTTGAAAGAGTTCAGATCTGCTTTTCATAAGAAACAACCAAGTATAACGAGAATAGTCATCCACAAATATAACAAAATAACGAGCACCACCCATTGATGCATGAGGAGAAGGCCCCCAAACGTCAGAATGTACTAAATCAAAAGGTGCAAGGGAAACAGACTGACTCTCATTAAAAAGTAAAGCTGATTGTTTTGCAAGTTAACAACGAATACAATGAAAAGACTCATGCTGAAGTGCACCTAACTAACCACTATAAATAAGAGAACGTAGAGGATTGGATGAAGTGTGACTTAACCGAGAGTGCCACAATTCCACGGATGTTAACGTATTATATGGGCTTAGTCCTACATTGGTTGTGTATAGCTTTTGTGCATTCCCAAGTTGGCTCAGTGAGAGCTAACTGGTTCCACATGGCAGTCATCTGAGATAGAAAACTGTTGACAGTTTGTCCAGGTTCTTGGTGCATGCTATGAAGGGTGGAAAGAAGACGATACCGATTTGAGATGTCTGCCCTAGTGTAGCGGTGTTGGAGAAGATCCCAAGCTTCTTTAGCTGTATGGAGTGTACCAAATTGAAGTTTGATTTCTAGGATAATAGTGGCACGAAACCATGTGAGAATCTGGTATTTTTACTATCTCAATCCTCTAAACGGTCAACATATTTTTCAGCATCTTTGTCGTCCTTCTTCTTGGGTTCAGTGATATTTCCAGTTACGTAACGCCACAATTTTCGCCCACGGAGGAAACCAGACATTTTTTGAACCCACACAACATAATTAGATTCATCCAGAACAGTAGTAATAACCCGGGGTAAGTCCGATTCAGCCATAAGAGCAAAGAGGAAGGTGAACCTCCAAGAAACCGATGACATGGCGATCAACTGATGATGTGGCGATCAACGGGTGACATGGCGCTGACGTGTCGTTGATGTGGCAGCAGCGCGTCTGAAACAAAAGCGGCGGGCGAAATGACGTCGATGGAGAATGAGACTCCGACTATAGTGATGACCCGACAGGTATGAAAATGATATACTAAAAGTTTTTCTGATGTGAAGGATGCACTAACAGTAGCAATCACAGAGCATACCCAACTCTTAATATACCAAGAACCATTAAGGCTCTGATACCATGTTAGAATTTAAGAGAAGAAGTGAGACAATACAAAGAGAAGAATTGTATTGAATGGTGTTATTTACTTACAAGTGAGCTATCCTATTTATACAAGCCAATAGGAGAGGCAAAGCTATACACAGCCAATGTGGGATTAAGCCTATATAATACATTAACAGATGTGATTTAATTTATAGGGTGATTTTGAATTGCTAGTACATTGTACTTCTTAATGGTTTTTCTCATGGTTTTTCAAGGTAACCCTTTGTCACCTGCTTTATTCATTTTAGCAAAGAGTTTTTTTATCTTCAGTTTCTTTTAATCAAAAACCAGATCATCTTGTTATGCCTTGTTCCTCGGGTTCATTCTCTGTGGCGTCCTTTTGGAAGTTGATTCACCATCCTAATAATAGCTTCGTGTGGCACCAACGTTTATGGAATAAATGGCTGCCCCGCAAATTGCCTTCTTCATCTGGCGTATATGTAACGGTGTTGTTCCTGTGGATAGCCGAATCAAACGTTTGGTATAGCTTTAACATCAAAATGCAGCTGCTACTGTGTGCCTGCAGAGGAGTCCTTGGTGCACCTTTTTGTTTCTCACGAGCTTGCTTCGAAGGTATGGTTTTACTTTGGCAGATTGCTTAATGTGCCCATGGTTAACACTTTGCACAGTTTGTTTTCGAGCTGGTTTGGTACCGAATCCAATAGCTCTCAATTTAGTTTTGTTAAGGGGCGCATTTTATGCTTGGTGTATTGGGAGATAGTGGCTAGCCCGTAACTCTTGTATTCATGACAGCGTTGTCAAAACTCCTCACAATATTATCCTACGGGTGACCAAGCAGGTGTGTGCTTTAGTATCTTTTTTTAAACCAAAATGTAATGCCAATTTCCATTCAATGATCACTTTCCAAGCTCTTCATGTCCCTATCAAGCTTCCAATGGTTAAGCTTGGTCGTTGGGTTCGCTGGGAACCTCCTGATGATTTTGGATTTAAATTAAACACTGACGGTTCAGGTAGGAATGGTATTTGCGCAGGTGGTGGGCTAGTTCAAGATCATAACGTCGCTGTTTTGTTGGCCTTCTCCCATTTTTATGGTCCTGGTACTGATATGGACGGTGAAGCTCAAGCGTTATCGGGTGTACACCTTTGTTTCAGTCATGGTATTGCCTTAACTACTGTTGAAAGTGATTCTAGTGTGCGCACTGACTGTTTTAATGATTATCATCCTCCTTGGAAAATTCATTACATTATTCAAGACTGCAAATTGCTCATACCTTCTAATTGTTTCATTGTTCACATCTTCATAGAGGCGAATCATCCTGCTACCTGCTACCTGCTACTTTAGGCGCCCATGCTTCACTGCAAAATATTTGTTATTCGGATCTAAGACTCATAATATTTACTGTAACATTGCCTTATTTTACAACCCATTTTAGCAGAGGTTCTGTTTATTTTACTCCTCCTGGAGATTGTTTTCTTATTGAGATTTTTGTCCATGCCCCCCTCTTTGATTGTACTTTCTTTCTCTTTTGATAAACAGTCAAACCATCATAACAGGTGTGTTGCTATAAAAAAAAATGAAGCATGTAAGGCAGCATTAAAACACCACCCCTGAAGACATTCTCTCTACTCCTTTACACATTATTATAATATACAACACGAAGGGGCGATCATCACACCATCTCTAAGCATTTCATTCTAATCATTCATTTTTTTGTCCTTAACCATTATATGCATGTTTCTGGATATCAAATAGGTGGTAAACTTGGTAAAGAATTTGGTAGTTTAAGATTAAAGGGATCAATTTCGCAAAATGTTTACCAGGCTTTGGTAATCGGCCAGAACCTACCTACATCATATCTTGGATTCCTTCAAGCAGGTGAGAAGTTAATATGCATTTCCAACCACCTTAATCGGTTCTGTGAAACCCATCTCATCAAATAAATGACTGATACAAATCTTTCTCTCGCTAACCAGAAGAAACACATGGAGGTGCTTTGTGGGGAACAACCATTGCTTCATTGCTTGAAGCTTTCTTTGCAGCAAGTTCTTCTAAACGTTTCCATGTGGCTTCACGTCTTGCTTCAGTCTCAACTTCCTTTGATTCATCTTCCCGAAACTTAAGTAAGCATTCGTTGAACAGTTCGGGGTCAAGATCATAGAAAATCTTGCGTACATTTAAAGTCAAGCTATGTACAGCCTGATTCCAATGATTTCTAGAATTTTTCTCCAGGGCAGGGAAGATAATTGGCAGTATAACCTTACGGTTTTGTATAATTAAGTTCTCAATGTGATCATTGTTCCACAACAACAAAGCTCTCTCTGCTACCTGCAAAGCAAGCATCAATTTTATAGTCATACTCAGGGATCAAGATAGCAATGAGTTTACAGCAGAAATAGTGAGTAATCATATTCACAATATCAAATACCTCAACAATATGCCATCCAGTATTTGTTACATAGAAGCACACATATCACTACTATTTTAGGCAGCTTGATAAACAAGAAGTCCAACTAATACAGTGGTCCTAAGTCAAGGTCATAAAATACAGTGGTTCTATTTTATGTCCAGAGATGATCAGCAAAGACAAAGAGGCTAAAAATTGAGTGCCGTCTAGACGAAACGATAAAGTGGTCCTAAGTCGAGCACTTGATGCAACCAATTGCTCTATTTTATGCCCAAGGAGGCTTAGGAAGAAAAAGAGGCTAGAGCTTGAGATCAGTTTGAAATAATTATAACTTATGCACCAAAATCTTTATGGAAGTGCACTTAATTATGAGCATTAAATTTATAATCAAGGAGATGATAACAAAAACAGAACGAAAGAGACATTTGGCCATCAATTCAGTTCAAGAAGGGATAGATGGGGTTCAGAACTAGGATAGACCTTAGGTCCAGTATTAGTGAACAAGAGGAGGCCAGCAAGAAACCCCCTTTAGGGAGCAACAACGCACACATAGACACTCACCCAAGAAGAGGGGAGAGAGAGAGAAACAATACTAAAAATTCATTTTTTTGGTACATTGGCGGGAAGGGGGACCGAACCCGGGTCTCTTATATGCTTGAAATTCTTTCATTATACATGACCTACAAGCTGACCAACTTTATAAGAAGAAAAATGGTACCATATATAATTTTTTTTGATAAGTACCAATGACAATATAATTTTAAACTTGAGATAAGATGCTTCTTCCTCATGTCCACTTCAGCATGTCTGATAGTGATATGAACAACAAAACACAAGTGCACAGCGTGTGACTCTTCTGCCCACTCAATGACAGAGATGGACGGAATCCATCAAACTTTAAGGCTTAAATTGCAACAAATAAAAAAGGAGGGTAGTAAGTGCAAGTGTGCAACTACCCCCCAAAATCCAGGGTAGTAAGTGCAACTTCGACTAACTACCAGATACATTATACATAATAAAGATTGAGCTTTAAACTACTCTCACAGTCAGTGATTATTTGCTAACCATTCGTAGGCCTTTGAACACTACATACTAACAAATGTACATAATATCTATTGATTCAATCATACCATCAGTCACATAGATGCTTACGCACCATTTTCTTTTTTTTCTCTCTCTTCAAGGAATCGCTCATATCTAATCCTTACCTAAATTGGTAAATTATAAACAAAATGAAAACTTATTCACACAATGGCTTCATATCTTCCAACTGCATCAACGTAAATATCTCAAGACAACTCAACAGAGTTGAATTTTTTCAGACAAGATATCAAAAATTAAAATGAGGTAAGGTGCAAACAGCAATGAAAAAAGAAAAGCCAAGTAATTGAGATTAAAGTTCCGTTGACTTAAATTCAAAATCAAACAGTTAATACCACATTCAAGGAGTTGCTATTATCCTTCTAAGATTTAAAACCATATATGAACTCTTACACGAGTAAAGCCAGACAGGTCAAACAATATAGCAAACAATAAAGCAAGAGAAAAATATTGATAAAATGATAACAACCGATTTCCAACAACTAAACTAATCAAAGATGGGAGTAAAAACAATGTTACATATATTCAGCGTCTGTACATAATAAAAGTTCAGATTGATGTACAGATCATATTTCCAATACTGATTAAATCACATAACAATGCAGATATCTCTTTCCAGTTAAAATGAAATCACTGCCTATGATGAATATCATCACATCAAATACTTGAAACATGTTTAGAGAATGAGTATGTTATGCTTCTAAAAGATTAAGAAACTTAAGTAAAACATCAAATTTATATAAAAAATAAAAAAAAATAAAAACCTTACTACCTGAAAGTGCAAACTGTTCAAACAACGAGCTATCTGTCGAAACAGGGGCATCATACAACGCTGGAATTCTGGTGGCTGAGTTGCTTCCAGAACTTCGTCCAACTCATTTAGGAACAAGACTTCCTTTGAACTATTTGTGACTGGCCAGTACTTCAATAGGCCCCTAATGACAGCATCAGCAAGCTTGCAGTCTTTCTCAACAAACTGTGTAATGCAGTAAGATAACTGCTGATGGTACATCGCCAAGCATTTAGGTCTGTGCAGAGGAATTAGTACCCGAAAAAGGAACACTTTGTGCTCTTCTTTCAGCGGCAAAGCAAACCCATTGATAATACTGCCCAAAATTTCAAGAAGTTCAGCAATCCCATTATGCTTCTCAGTCTCAAAGATAAATTGATAAAAAATATTGTTTATAACTTTCCTGATGAATGGGCGATGAACCATAAATTTTCCATAGGTGCGATGGAGAATGGTCTTCAAGTATTCCCTTTCTCGTGGATCTTCAGTGTCAAATAAATCTAGCAACTTACTAATGAAAGTTTGATCTATTTGTCTCTTGGCCAATTTTGCATCTGTCTCAGGTGATGCAACAAACCTTAAAAAAAATTCATACACAATTTGCAAGTGAGGCCATGCAGGATCCATTAAAGGCTCCTCCTCTTCCAAATCAAGGGCTTCCACAACTTTGTTCTCACGTGGTTGAGGATTGAGAGTTCGAAATAAATTCACTGATACCATTTTTACAACTTCTTGCATAACAGCTTCAGTAAACTTCCCATTCGCCGAAGTCACGTAATCCACTAGCTCTAGCAATGTTTGTCTCTTGATCTCCTTTTCTTTGACGTTCTTTGTTGGGTCAGTGAAATCAAATATAACGCAACACATGTTCAGCTTTTTTATAAATAAGTTTTGCTTCTCTGAACTTGGGACATCCCTGAAACCTGGCAGTGCTTCATACGAAGAAAAGCTTGCATTACCATTAGGCTTTATATTTGCACCTTTCCGTCCCATATCTGAAGCAAAATTAGCAGCTGGAAGAGAACTAATGTGGGAATTTCCCAACTTGCTAGTCCCTAAATCACTGCTTTTTGAAGCAGTAAAAGCATTAGAATGGGTCTTCGACGACTTGCGCGGAAGCTTACTGAGTATCTGTTTGAACATAATTCACATAAATAAACAGAAAGCCACCCTCTTAAGGTCACAATACTGATTCCCAAAATCCACGCAGTATCCCTCCAATACTAATCAGAATCCATCAACTAAAACCAAACCCACCTCAAGATAGGTATTGCACAAACCTAATATCTTGAACCCAACTAGAAGCAAAGCAAAAGGGGGTAGCCAAAACCCCCATCTCATCACAAAAAGAAAAAACAAACTGAATTATGAACCTGAAAATCAAACCAATCCCAGAAATCTCCGATCTCAATCAACCTAACACAAGCCCTTATCCAACTTTAAGCCATTGCCACAACACTACAGAACCCTTCTCTCTTCACCAAAACCCAAATTAACAAAATCTGAACATCTGGATTTAAAATATATAAGCCAGAGGTATAAAGCCACTCAAAAACATAAGATCAGCAGCAAGTTCTCATATTAAATTGAGAAAGGCCTCTTTCTTCTCTGTTTCTTCCACTTTAATAAAGATGAATTTTTGAAGCATATTCACCCCATTCCGTTTAACAATTATCTCCCTGAATAAATTTGAAACGATCTGGGTCTTATTTGCATTAAAAAGTAGACCAAAAAAATCAGAGATTAAAATTTAAAAAATTAAAGAAAAAAGGCATGCAAGCGAATAGAGCACTAAAATAAGGTAAAATTGATGAAAGAAACCCAGACGAGAAAACAAGAAATAAAGGGTTTTTGAGACTACTTACGGAGTATGAATTCAAATTTGTTCTCGTGTTCCTCGTTGTTTTTTGTTGACCATAGAAAGAAAAAAAAAATTTTGTTTAATTTATTTTATGTTCTCGTGATTCAGTTATTCTTCGTTGATAATGATAAACTAATAACTAGTCAATCCTTATTTTTCCTACTCTTTTCTGGGCCGCTAGAGAATCCGACTCGAATCGATAACGGGCACAAGAAACCCGAAACTGGCGTCCGCAAAATAAATCATATGGGCCGTAAAGCACAACGACATTCATAATTTTTGAAAAATAATATCCTCTTCCAATAGTCATCCTTTTAGCCACAAACAATATATATCGGGTAAAATACGATTTCTTCATTTAATTTTGATCATAACTATAAATTAGTTCCAAATTTTTGAAAATAATATTTTCCTCCAATTTTTATTTTTTTTATATTTGAGTTATCAAAGTTTTAATTAATGTAACAGTTACATCTAAAATAGCTCACAATTATAATATAAATTAATGAAAAATTATTTTTCTAAACACCATGTAACAAGGTATTTGTGCTGCTTCATTGAAACTTGAGTGATCTATTACACATTAGATATAAGATTCATTTTTTTATTTTTTACTATATTTCTTAATAGAAAGGTGAATTTATTGTTTTCTTTTAAATTTGAGACTTAAATTGTAATTATCATCAACTGTAAGGTACGTAATTGTACTTTACGTTGTATATCTTTTTCAATGGTACAAAAATTCATTATGAACTTTATACAGGCAAAGGCCACACTTCTTCACTTAAAAAATTTGAAATTAGGGTTTTTTTTTTATATATATATATATGTTACAAAAAGTTTGAGCTTTTACTTTCTTTCTGTTTTTGGTAAAGACTCACTGGGTCAATAAATTACACCAAAAAAAATATAACTTTCTCACATTTCTATCTCTTAATCCTTAATGTGGACAAAGTTCGATAATAAATCTTGTGTCACAGTAAAGAAAATTTCAATTTTATTTCAAAAAGAAAGAAATTTTTTTTAACTAAACCAATAGTTACCCACAGATCGATCGCTACCTTCATCGACCAAAGGAGAGAAATTCATGGGTAAAACAGTAGAACATAACTACAATAAAAGGAATTTTTTTCCCTATTAGCCAGTTTTAAATTCTGCAGTGAAGTCTGATTCGTCAATCTTGAATTCTTTTTATCATTTGTTAAAAAGATATAGCACCCTTCAAAATTAAACATTAAGAAAAGCATTACTATATTTACATGGCCAGAAATGATAGGTGCTTTGCTTACCTCTCCTTGCCCTTTCGGTAATTCAATCCAAAATAAAACTGAACCCAAACCACGCCTTTGTTACAATCCCAACAGTAAAATGACAAAGAATGGCATCCTTGGATTCTGCTTAACCCTCTCAACCATGAGGACAACTTGACTTTCGACTGCTCCAACATGACAATAATGTTGCCTTTTCAGAGACAAATACGTTTCTTTTTTATGGTATCCTATGAAAGAGGAGGAAAAAATTAGTTTTTCTTCTTTATGGTGCAATTGCTGAGTTCTAAAGGGACAAATTTAAACCAAAGGAATTTCATTCAACCGTGCCATAGCTTGCAAAGCAACCAGTAGCAACTGAAGCAAAAACAGGTAAAACATAAATTTGAACAAGATAAATGGTGGAAAACACATTCATTTCCATTCATTACAAGCAAATTTGATGGCTGGCCCACAATCCATCAAGCTATCAATTTAGTGGGTCACTTCAAAAGCACAAATCCGAACTCATCATAAGTAGCAAAAGTTCTTCAAAGTAGCAATAGATGCATTTTTTTCTTCGCTAAAGAACGGACAAATCACTTCGCTTAGTGGTTACCTTTGGATCTTTCATATAAGAGACCTGAGTTAGATCCCCTCTCTGCCAATATACCAATAAAAAGAACAATAGACAGGATTGCATTTGCAGTAGCTGTCACTGCCAAAGGATAACTATTTTTTAACAATTCTCTTCCCTACTTCGGTAGGAGCAAAACAATATCTAAAATAAGCTGATCAGCATGAAGATTAAGCAGGCCAGCCATGAAATCAGCTACGCAGGAGATCCCAATCTGAATTTGCAATATCTGCCACACCATATGCACACATGATTTTCAACGGTGATAGCAGAATTTACCTGCACCATTCATATGGGCTCTTGGATATCTAAGTCCAAGTATTCTTTCAAAAACTTTAGCTAATCACATTCTTGTTCATTGATCATTCTGAATGCAAATCTAGCCCTAATATCCATAACCAGACAATAGGTGTTAGTGAGACTTGACAACAAAACATGAACCCCACATCCTTTCATGCATGGATTATAAATTGCATGTATAATCCAAAGGGCAATGTGTCTCTGTGTGCAAAAAGGAAATCGTACTTTTCAGGGGGTATAATCCGCAATCATCAATAGAAAACATGAACACTGATACCTGATATGTATATATACAAAACAAAAATTGAACATTCATAACCTTTACTAGCAACCAACAAAAGAGGATGCTGCGGGCGAAATTCTAAAAACATTTATCAAGCACTAAAGGCTGTTCTAAATATTATAGAATGACAAGAAGGCGTTGCCATCATTTTTTAGCATGAAGGCTTCTATTAAAATTTTGATAATTTCCACCAGCCACTAGAAATGCAGGATGCTATGTGGATTTCAACTTGTGGTAACAAAAGGTTTGAAAATTGAAATTACCAAGACCCCCTCTGCATCACAGACTATATTCAGCTTTGCTATCAACAAAGGCTTGAATGGTTGGTTCTCTTCCAAGAAAATCTGTGAGGACTTCAATAGGATCCTTGGCTCCTCCTGGAGCCAATACCTGCCAATAAATTTACCCAAAAAATTAAAAATACTATAAGTTGACAATATTAGCTCAGTTTTTAGTCCAGGCAAAGTTGTCAAGGCAGATAATTATCAAGGATACCACCCAAACTTAAGAAACTAGAATGTAAACTCAATAGTTAAGTGGAAAAAAAATCCATCTCTTAGCTGGTGGTTATTTCACTGACATAACTAACCTTATTCCTGAACTGCATGCCAGCATACTGGTTCAAAACGCCATCATGAAATTTCGAGGCAAATATATCAGCTGCGAAAACCTATGAGTAATATTGAGGCATTAGTAATGATTCTTGGGGCTCATAGGTGAACAGGAAATAAAATCTCCATGATAAAAAGTAACAATTTCAGCAAGAGGGCATGAAGAAACAATTGCAGAGGATAAGATGCTCCAGAAGATGAAAGTAAAATCAGCAAGCTAGAGACTGTAGGGCAGACAAGTCAAACCTCACTCCAAATACGACTGTAACAAGCACCTTCAAAACCAATGGCAGTACGTGGGAAAGATGAAGCAGGATTGGTCCCCTCCAACATTGGCAACCCTAACATTACCTGCGGAGACCAAAATAAATATGATAACTCTACCAATAAATGCACTTACGTATGAAGTAATTACTGAAGAAAGTGCCTTACCTTTGGATGGAGATGCTTGAATAACTCAACAAAGTCAACATTGTCAGCAGAATGTATAATTTGATCAAAAAGACCTGAAAACAGACACAATTCAACCCAAATTAAGATAAGAGTAACTATTATCCCAACATTCTAGCTACCTGCAGTTTCTAAACAGCACTGCCAAATGTTTCAGCACGGACTCTGGCATAAGAAGATAATTTTGCTTCTTTTCTTCACAAAGAACATTAAGCACCTAGATACATATTGCAAAGACGTTTTTGAACTTTTTATGGTGAAGACATAGTCCATATCCATTCAGATTCCAGAACTTCCACTGCAAAGCTATATGCGCATGACCAAGGAAATGAGGCATCCGATTCAAGAATATTGCACACAAGATAAAACTAAGTCCCAACTAAGCAGTGAACCAATTTCTCAGATGACCATAGAAGGACATTCATATCTAATATTATAATGTACATGCAAAAGCACCATTGAACTCAAATCAATGAAGCCTTAACATGGGTTATGACTTATGAAGTGACGATTAGATCATGAAAAGAGAAAAGTTCAGAAGAACTAGATTACATATGTAACTAAATGCGATGCTTAAACTCAATTAAAGGTTCTTATAAAATAATCTCAAGGGATTTAATAAAGAACTTACAATAAAGAACTTCTTGCTTCAACTTAAGCGCAGAAAAGGAACATCGCCATCGTTTAAGTGATTTACATACTTCATCCTTAACGGGATTTGTAATATCCTACAAGTAATAAATGTCATAGAGAAAACCTCCAGTTATAAAATTATTCTGAACAGACATCTAAAAGGCAATATGGTATAACCTCAAACATTGAAGCAGGTAGAATCACACCCACTAGATTATATAACAACTTCAAAGTCGTAAACACAATCATGTTGCACAAATACATACATGTATAAAGAGAGATAGTATATTAGAAGTTCAGGCTAAAAAAGATACAAAAAAGTCACAAGCAGTTTTCACCTGATGGAAACCAGATATTAACTTCAGTGAGAAGCTTTCGTAACACCTAGAATTTTCCAAAAGAATTGCTAGGTAAGTTTTTGTTCGTCTAATCACAATATGAACCAAAAAAAACAATATGGAACAACTTCATGGTTTACTTACCAGTTTTCTAGGAGCTGAGCAGGGATCTCCACGAAGTCAGGATCAACGCGTAGCCCAGAAAATCTTGCGAATGATGCACGATTGCAAATATGTTGGACCTATATGCTCATTATCAGCAAAAGAAAAGTTATTTCTAGATAACACCATACCATGTAGACATACATATTTAGCACAAAAATAAACTTTGTTGCTTGTCAACAAAACAAATTAAGCGAACATACCACATGGCCGAACTCATGAAAAAGATTGACCACTTCAGAGAATCTTAATAGCCCAGGATGACCACCATCATCCTTTTGAAATTGAGATATCAACAATGCCACTGGGATCTAGTTAGAGAAAACCAAGGATAATAAAATATTAATTTCAGGTTTTCAGTACAACCATATTTGTATATTATTCTACATGCATGAGTTATGAAATCAAGAATCAGAATTAAGATGTAGGAGAAACTATTGTGGGTACACTGACAGAAAACAGATAAAAAGTTTCAAGTTTATAAAGTCTGAATAATGCAATGAAAAGGTTGTAATAGTCACCTGACGTGCACCATTGCATGACAGTGCACAATTCTGAAGAGCCACCACACAGGTATGACCATACTTCCCTTCCCTGTCATTCAACAAAAACCCATTGCCTTCTAACTTGTACAAGTGAATCACATACAAAAAGGAAAAAAGGAACAATCGAAGAAACCAGTGAACCTTGTGTACATATCGAGGAAGAAATAACCCAAAAGTTCACCAGAACTTAGGTCGAACATCGAAAAAACTTGAACATCACTATGCCAAACCTCAGCATCTGCAATTTCCTCAAACCTTAAGCCTGCATGAAATGAAGCGATGGAGTATGATGTACAGTTTATCATAAAGGTTTGAAATTTTACATAAGCCCAAATGCTAATGCAAAGAAATTATTTAGAAGACAAACTAATTTTTCAAAAATAGATCATATATAGTTACCAAAAAGGTCTTGAGATATTTTAAGGATCCCAGATAGGACCAAACTGACAGGAAAGTACTGCTTAATAGCTCCAAAATCCAGATCAAACTGCTGCTCTTCAACCCTCTTTATATAGTACAACAGATCCTCAATGCCGAATGGAAGCTCTCCTTCCTCTTTCCTCTGAAACCCATTGAAACCAAGATCAATAACACATGAAATAAAGCTAAGCATAGATAAAAACATACCAACAATATTCTGACCTTTAAGTCTTTCAACATCGCAAGTTCTCTAGTGGCCATGTCAGTTAAACTGGCAGAGATGTCCTCTAAGAACTCAAATACCTGGACACAATAGGAACATCCATAAGAATGAAAATAAACTTCAAGAATTAAATGTTAGATTTCCATTTCCTTGACATTCTCTCACCAACAAAGCAACAGGGCAACTCATTGAACAACAGTTGCAATCTCCCCACTTTTCAACCCATTTTAACTCAAAGCCACAAAAAGGGAGTTCACCCGCACTCAAAAAACCAACAACATCAATCATTCACTATAATATGAGATCACCCTTTAAACAGAGAATTTACTTCACAAAGTTTTGATTGAGCTTAAAAGAATAAGTGGAACTAAGTGAATTAAATTCTTCAATCTTAATTATTTACGTAATAATTACTGAGAATTATGTAAATTCAGGCATAAGGGCCACCAAACAGCATACTTACAAGAATAAGTGGAATTAAGGGAATTAAATTCTTCCATCTTAATTATTTACGTAATAATTACTGAGAATGATGTAAATTCAGGCATAAGGGCCACCAAACAGCACACTTACAAGATAAGTGAAATTAAGGGAATTAATTTCTTCCATCTTATCTCTCTGTGTGTGTATTATTCAAACAAACACGACGTAGGTCAGTAAACCTCAAGAAAATTTCAAAAATAAAATTAATAAAAATGGCCAGTCATTGAATTAGTTGATCTACTACTTGGATGAATAAAATATTGAGGAAAACTTCAAAGTTCAAACAAGCATAGTTGATAACTAAGAAGAAACACACTTTCACCTGTTAACATCCAAATCACAAGGTGACATCATACATTATTATCATTTTAAGGACATGACAACCTTACACAAACCTTTGAGGATGTCTTTGCCATTCTAGGATCAACAACATAGTTGGCATAGTTTGGATAGCCAAGTAAACGAGCAAATTTATGGCGCAGTTGAACCTAAATTATAAGAAGAGAATATCAATAAAGTCATTTTAATTTTATATTATATTTTATACATATCTATACTATTAATAATATATATTAAACCAAGCTTAGGAATGTTAATGGTTTGTAAGTTGACTTCTCATTGGAATATAAATATTTTGCGTCTCAAAAAGGGAAATGCACTATTTACCAAATTTTCCAGGACAGAGAGATCGACTTCTCCACACCTCTTTCCATATGCCACAGCTACTAACCTCCTTGTTGTCCCTATCTAAAAAGGCTCAAAATGAAAACTCCAAATCATCTAAATAAACATTTCCGTACAATGACAATATCATATAGAAACTATATAAAAGTACTAATTATAAGCCAAATATAAATAAGCTGAAAGAACTAAAGTACTTCTATGAAGGGCCATCATAATAGTAATACAATTGGCTAGGTCGTCCGCTTGATGCACATTCAACCAGAGTGCATATTATGGACGCTTTTGTCTAATAGATGCATTAATTTATAGAACCCTTTATTTTCTAAGTTTGAGCCACTACATACAAGATATTTGAGAAGTCTAATAGATATTTTTCTGTATGCATGCATCACTGTAAAAGATCTGTCAGCCAGCCATCCAGAATTCAGATCTTCATAATTGGGCCTTTTAAATTTGTTCCTTTTGCGGCTAAAGCACTATGTATTTTCTTTTCCTAGCATAGTGCTTCCTAAACTGATTTTAATCAAACAACAGCAATCTCCCTTCCCCCAACCCCTCCTGATTTTCCATTTAGAGCTGAATAAGTTTGACCTTTATCCAACATGAGCTATACAAGCACACACAGCCACCACATCTTTCAGCCTCATAAAAGTGATGTGAAATTAACAAGGGCATAACTGTTCTTATTAACCAGCCTGAAGCACTGAATATATCATGGCACATTACTGCCAAATGGTTACTAGGACTATCTAAAGTACTCCTTTAAGGATTGAAGTATTACCCTGTGTGACAATAGAGCATGTCAAACCTTAGGTCGCATCATCTCCACCTGCCATTGTGGAAACATCATGTACTCGTAACCTACCATGAATAACATATAGCTCTTCTATTTGTATAGAGCTTATGAATAACAATTTTTTTAGCATAGTCTAAAATCCCTTATAATGATAATATTCTAGATTTAAGAATTAATTTACTACCTTAAGTTATCCAATAATCATTGATTTTAATCGAAAGAACATATAGCATCAAGTCAAAATAAGTGATCGTCAAAGATGTTGAGAAGGATGCAGGAAGAAAATATTTTGAATGCTTTTTGCTCTGTATGCAATTCTATTTGTTCCCGAAAAAAATTTAAATTTAAATTAATTAATGAAACCTTAATTTCCTCTCACATAGCTTGTCATGTAAATATAAATGATTCAAAAATAACTTTGAACCCTGACGGCAACAGACCTAGCAACAAATAAATAATAGGTTAACATAAACCTAGTACAGGGTGAGAGGAATAATATATTTTTGATAAGTAGGGTGAGAGGAATAATATTAATCAACCCAGAAGATCATACCTTGCATAGCTCTAGAACTGCTACAGCGTGATGACTTTTCAGTGTGACTTTGAATTTTCCACTTTTGGCTTTCTGTAAACTCTGGACAGGAACAAGTTCAGTCCAAAATTAGCAATAATAACCAGGTGACTTATTTAGAGACAACAAAGAAATCAGTTAAAAATTAACTTATAAGAAAAAAAATGACTTTCCTATATTGAAGTTTGGATGAATTCATAACAAGCGGTTTCATCTAACAGGTAGCAGCCATATTTGAATTATTCCACAAAATGGTGAGAGCATTCAATGACGCCATGCACAGTGCCTTCGTTTAATTAAACTTACGACCAAATAATTAGCACTTTAAGCACTCATTTACCCGAACACTAAATCAAATAACACTCATCAGTTAAAGCACATTATTAAAATTTTAAGTTGAAAATAAGCAAAACAAAATGAAGGCACTATAACACGATTTCGTAAGTATTTATTTGTACTTTTACTATAATCATTGCCAAGGTTATTCCATCAACCAATCACTGACCATATCAGCAAACGGTACATATTTTTGAGTTATGATTTAAGCTAAGGATAGAATATATTCTAAATTATCATGCTAAGAGAATTCCCCGCTAGCAATATGCAGTAAAAATTATATCAGTCGTGAAAATTAAATACATAGTAATAATTAATTTTTATTGTACGGGAGGGATGAGATGAGAAGTGCTTTATGTTCTCCTATGTGAACTACTTATAAAAAATAACAATAAAATAAAAGGCTTCCCTACGTGAACTCTTAAATCATAAAGTAATTAATTAAAAAATTAGAACAATAGTATCAGAAAAATAATGTAAACCTTGAGAAGTTCTGGGGGTAAACCAGCTAGTTCAGCCTCACTAAAGAGGAGAAAAGTACTATCATCATTCAAATTTCGGATGTATCGCAAGCTTAGCTCATCAATTTCAGTTCTCAAACGCTGTACTTCGTCTCTCTTGGTCACAGTAAGGTTCAATCCACTTCGCTCAAAGTCTCTGACCTGTCACTGGTAAAAGATAAATCAACATTTGGATTGAACTTATTTATTCAGCTAAATAAAACCTTTCAGAAGATATCAAGCAACATAGACATGATGTTCTTAGAATAATTCTGATTGTTCAATGGGGGGCATGCTTTGAGACTTTAAGTAATCTTAAGGCTAGCTGATCTGCTGTATAATTATAGGTTCCAGGATATTGTCACAGATAGTTGACCCCAGATCATGTTATAGGCAATAAACATATGGAAAAGGTATAAATATAAGTTTCCTTACCAGACACTCAATATAGCGTTTAGCTTCAGGGCTCAGTCGTTCCCCTCTTGCAGCAACCGCTTTGATGACACGGTATACATCTTCCCGCTTACTGGTCAGCTTGCATAAAATAGCATGATCTTCAATTCCGTACTCATTAAAATGGAAAACCAGGTATATAATAGGGCTCTACCACTACCTCAGGCAAACAAATCAGATGCACTCGAAACATAGCATAAAACTGCAAAAGATGTCAGATTGATTTCTCGACCCAACTAACCCTTAATCCAAACCTAGATATGTATACATACTAAAAAAATATATCTGCAATATTATGATATCAAAAATGCAATTATATATTTTTATGAGAAAAATAAGTCTAAACAGCTCATAAATATTTGTTATTCCCAATTCCCAACAACTTGCTCCAGCATGCAAAGCCCATCAAGTGCCCATAGGCCATTTAGAGAGGAGGCTGTTGAAGAGCAAGAAAAGGCATGCTAGGAGAAGAAAAGAAACATATAAATAATGAAACCTGCATGTCAGAGCATGAGCATCTATCTTCCGCTCTGCTTCAGCACTCGCTTTACACACATTATCTGAAGTGGACACCAACTTTGGAAACACACAAGACTGGATAAGTGGAAATTGCTGCGATTCTAGTTCTGCTAGCGGTGAAATAACATTTGCATATGAAACCTGCATAGGTTAACAGAACAGAGATCAAATGCTGCTAAAGAATTAAACTATATTTTTTTTAAAAGTGTTTATCAGTACAACGATAATGAGTTTTACAATCAATCCAAGCCAAGCTATGACAATACATAACTGTTTAACAATATGTATTTAGCTGCCCCTTGTTCAAAAAGGTATAAACGTATCGCCAATGGCATTGCTTTTTCAATTAACGTATAAACCCCAATACAAGTCATCTAGATTCGCAATTGAATAACAGAGCCCTACTAACGAACAGTAATTACACTCTTCTATGAGTCTCATAAACTCAAAGCCAATCTTACACGGGCAAAGCGATCATCCAGTAACATGCAGTTATAAAGGCATCCTTTAATTTTAACCCATAAATCGCATTATCCGACAATATACATCGTAATTTGACATACCGGCTGATAACTTGATTAACAAAAAAAACTAAACCAATAAGCAAATTAAGAACGAAAATCATTTGGATTTCAGATTAAAGAAATATTGCATAAAGAGTTCCAGGTTCTGTTTATACCTTGTCAAGTGGAACAGAAGCGACGGCATCATGAACCTCCTTAGACTTGGCAATAATTCGGTCAGCTAGTTTGAGAATCTCACTCGCCGACAGATTAACGCTAACATTAGACCCCGGGAGATCTAAATTAAAGTCGAAAAATAGTAAAAACAAACATGCAAATAGTAAGATTCAAAAATGCATAACCACATCTGCAAACAGTGACACTTATAACTGATGAACACGACAAAAATTCGCGAAGGGGTGAGTGATTTCATGAAAATGGATGACGTTGGTGTATAAGGGTAGGAAAATTTAAGTGAAAATGAAATGGAAAGAGAAAAACAAGAGGGGACCTTTCTTATTGGCTTTTTTCTTGCGGGAATTGAAGGCGGTGATAGCGAGGTTGACGGCAAGAGCAAGCAGAGCAGCAGCTCCCGTGAAAGCGACGAGGTTCCGTTCTCTCTTCTGTTTGGTCATTTGCTCGCCCTTTCCTGCACTTTCCGTCATCTCTCCTCGGTCTTTTCTCGCTCACCAAACGGCAATTAGGAGGGAAATTTGTGTCAGGGCGGAAAAAGAAAAGGAAATTTGACCTCTTTATTATTTGGATCCGGATGATAGACTGGCGAAATTTGCTCAATCTTTTTTGAAATATTTTTTGGGATATGACTTTTGTAGCTTATCGGGCAGTACAAAAGACAAAATGGGCGGCCCTTGATTGCTCGCAAAATTTAAAGAGGCTTAATGGTAATGGGCTATGCCTATTCATGGACATGGAGCTTATATCCTCTGTACTATTTTGGATGTCTTCATTTGTTTTTCCAAGACAAACGATCAAAACATTTATAAATTGTCACATTTTTCATGCTTTGAAAATAAATTAAAAAAAGTCCTATCAAATAAAAAGTAAAATTGAAAAGTAAATATTTTGATGAAAAATAAAAACATAAAAATATTCGACTTAAAAATTCATGACATTTGGACGAGAATAAAGTCCAAAATTTAAAGTTTTGGGTTGAATTCATAGCAAAAAAAAATAGAAGGAAAAAATTATTTATAATTGATTTTAAAGTATAAAATAGGGTAATATGTAAATAATTTTCTAGCTAAATACTTATTTTGGTAATACAATTATTGACCGGGTTTTATTATGATAACACTACTTTCAATTGTATCAATCAAAGTCTACAACTTTATTTGGTTTCCTAATCTTATCCTTTTGTTGAATTTTGTTTTAAAATCTCATCAGATTTTTACCTCAGCACTAGCTCAATGCTAAGATGGTGTACGATTCCAAGTATTTTGTCTTTTGGAATCCAACGAGATTTTAAGACCGAATTCATCAGAATGATCGGATTAATAAATCAAACAAAGTTATAAGATATGATTGGTACAATTAAAAGTCGTTTGACTAAAATAGAACCCAGGACAATAAATGTATGGCTAAAATATGTATTTAACCTAATTTTTCACTCTTTTACAAACAAGTTACGTGATAATATGTGTTTTATTTTTAAAATGGAGAATGTTGATATTTAAACTTATGACATTCTTTTTACATCACTGTTTTTTTTGTATCGTAACTATTTCAACCCTTATTTTTAAAATCATTCAATTTGATCTCTATGTTATATATGCATATATCAAAATTTCCTCACCGTGTCATGTTTTCGTTTAAATTTCAATGTAAAAACACATGCGTGGCAATTGATCGACATTACATGTGATTGTATTTGTATTAAAAGTGTTCATGTTGCATGGAACAAACATATTATGTTTTCCATCGAGACATTGGCAAAAATGTGACCAGGATGAATACTTTGATACACCTCCATAATACATAGACTAAATTGATCAATTTTAGAACTAAAGGAAGAATTTGAAATATTTATCTAAATATAACGAGGGAAGTTGAAAATATCCTTTTTATATGGTAATGTACCAAATTTAGTTCAGATTTTTATTATTACATTAAAGATGCTTTTTGTTTATTGACAGTATTACAACGTGTTAGAATTAAGATTACAGTAAAATATAATTAAAAATGATTAAAGTAAAATTATTTTAATTCTATAGTTTGTTCATAAAATTTCAAGATTTGAATTTTAATTCTACGGTTTGTTTATAAAATTTCAAGATTTGAATTAAAGTAGGATAACAAATATAAAAATTAAAATACATTTTTTTTATTATAAATTATTATTATTATAACTATTATATATATATTACAAACACATTTGTATTATTTTTTGTGCAACTTTCCATTTTCTGGACGACAACCTTCTTTCACACCCCATCTCCAATTCAAACATCACTGTCGACGCAGGCATTCCTTGATGGAGTTATGTGAGAACGTCATTTTCTTCAACAACGTCGATGGATGAAGACGTGAACATATGGTGGTTCTGGAGTGAGACTAACCAGACCTTGTCATTCGGAGTCAGAGACTGGCGGTGGTGCTGGGCAGTGAAGGTCGAGCGGTCCTCGGATCTATGCTCAGATCTACACTTGTTGGGGTTTTTTGGTATATTGATGGTTGCTTGTGAAGAAAAATGGAATGTTTTTACAATTGGTCATGGAATTATCTGGTTTTGTTTTTTGGGCATTGATTATTTTTTTGGTTTTGTTCTTTGTGATTATTGGGTATTTTTTTGTGGTTATTTAGGAATTTTTTGGGTTTGCCACGAGGAGGAGAATGGTCTGCGGAGTGAAGAAGAAGATGGTGTGCGAAGTGAAGAAGAAGAAGAAAGAAGCGTGTGCAAGAGGGGTTAAATGGGTTATAGGAAAAAAATTAATCCCAAAGTATTGGGATTAAATCTGTCCCAAAGAATGAGATAAAATTCATGGGATTGAGATTAATTACGAATAATTAATTATTTTAATTAAACATAAAATTAACTGTTTTTAAAAGATTAATCTAATCTATCTGAAGTTAATATCAAGTACTAAACTGGCCCAATATATATTCCAAAGAATTATCAATTCGAGCTTATTGTCTTGGTCCATCTCCTACCGACGGGCCATTACAGTTGTTAGTTGGCACCATAACTGAAAAAATAGCCATAACGCCCAAAAACGACGGTTTTCGGATCATTCGGCCCACTCCTGGCCCTTGCCCAATTCACCTCTTAAGAGAAAACCGAAGATCAGCAAATAGCAGTATAAGAGCACCAAGGTTTCCACTATAAGCCAAAACCCTGAAAATTATTATCAAGTCTCGTTTTCTCTCCTCTGTTTGGCATACGGGGAAATTACCGTTTCACATTCAAGAAAATCAATGGCTCCTAAACCAAAAGAAAAACCAAAACCCTCACCATCGCAGCCTCCTCCTGCAATTGAAGATCTTTTTACTTCTCTCAACAGACATATTCAGCGATCCGAATTCGAACAAGCCGTTAAAGTCGCAGATCAAGGTCCAATTTTCACTTTCAAAATTACATATTTGGCTAGTCTATTATTCATTTTCTGTGTTGCATGATACCTTTTTTTTCTTAAATACAGTTCTATCAATCGCACCTGGCGACGAGGACGCAATTCGATGCAAGGTCGTGGCTTTGATAAAAGCAGATAACATTGATGATGCTCTCTCAACCATTAAATCCTCTCAGAGGATTCCTATTGATTTCAGTTTATTCAAGGTCAGTAAATTAGACAATTCTGCTGCTACATGCTTTTAAAAAAATCAATTTTTGTTTACTAAATTTGGCAACACGAGACTCGCATCCACTGCATTGTATGAACTCTTTAAAGCATTAATTTATATCATACCAACAAGAAACGAAACTGAGAAATTTTTATTTGTATAGTTGCATGGCCTTTATAATTGATATCGATATGATCGAGCTTGTAGTTTTGTTTGGTTTACGTGGGAGCTACAGTTTTTACCTAATGAATCCAATTCAATTGTTATCGTGCGACGATTGTTAGTGCTTGATTATACTTTTTGGCCAATGTTACCAAGTTGCATTCAATTTGCTTATTTTATATTCCATGGTTCTCCCATTAGCTTTATTTGAATTCAATGACTCGTTTAATGTCTCGCAGTTTTATCTAGCTCAGGGTTTTCTTCTCCAGATACCCATCTCAGTTATATGCTGCTTTGATTACTTCAAGAACTTATTTTTTTTCTTATACTATCTCTAAATAGGCATACTGCCTATACAGACAAAATAATTTAGATGAAGCTTTGGAGTCTTTGAAAAGCCAAGAGAGGAATTCTGCAACCATGCTATTAGAGTCTCAGATTCTATATCGTCTAGGGAAAATGGATGCTTGCGTGGATGTCTACCAGAAGCTTCAAAAATCCAAGATTGACTCCTTAGAGATAAATGTTGTTGCTGGCTTGGTTTCGTCTGGAAGGGCTTCTGAAGTGCAAGGAACACTGGAGGCTCTTAGGATTAAAGCAACTAGCAGCTTCGAGTTGGCATACAATACTGCCTGTTCTTTAATTGAAAGAAATAATTACGCCGATGCAGAACAACTCTTGCTGACAGCCCGAAGGTACCACTACTACATTATGTTTATGTATGGAAAAATGGAAACTAATTATGTAGGGGAAATTTCTGTTGTTACTTAATGATATCACAATATAATGACTAATTCTAAATATTATCAGTGGACTCGAAGGTTTCCTGAAATTGTTTATTGATATGTTCTGAAGAGCATCACAAGAGAAAATTTATCAGCATATCCATATGGTGCTTGTGTATTTTGGATTGCGATTTTTATGGAACTCTGGTTGCTTTAAAATGTCTTGACTAGTAAATGAAATCATATGTATTTCATTATTCCTAATAATGCCACTAAATTTATTTATCTCATCTAGTATGTGCACACTACCTAAAATTTTACAATCTGTTTGCATTCTGAAACCTCTCAATTCACTATGGAAAGAAACATTGGGTTCTCCTTATGAGCGAATGTGTTAGGGGCAAGAAGATTTATTCAGTTAATCTTCAAGGATGCTCACTTTTCACTTTCTGCTGATCTAGATCAAGCTGATTGGCGCTAAAAGGATCATTTAGCCAACCTTATAGATTTGATTCTAAGGTTGAGTTTTACCGTCTGAAATTCGTTCTTGCTCATTTTTGCAAATGTTTAATATTTCTTTCTTTTGCATTATGGTTGTTCTAAATGTCTATTACTACATATAAAAGCGGGAAGTGATGGTACTTTCCGTTTCAAATTTTACCCTCATCAAACATTTACAATTAGAAATAGCTTATGCCAGCTGTTGTGTCATTGCTAGGTGTCAGTTACTACTGTTTTCCCTCTCTTCCCAGTCGGTTCCATCATATTTTTCTCTATCTCTCTCCTGTCTCTGTCTCTCTGAAAGCCATCATTGTCCCTAGCCACCAAGTTAGTCGTTGGAGTTCTTCACTGGCCAGGCATCCCTCTCTCCTTCCCTCTTTTAACCTTTTCTCATACTCATAACAATCATCAACCACCAGATGGCAGGAAGATATTGTAATATCCATGGTAATATAGCAGTGCTCAAAAGTTCTGTTGTGTATTCAAGGATTTATAGTTGATCACTGTATTACCATGGCTTATGTTATTTTTATTCAGAATCATGTGGGCTCATGAAACAGTGCTACTTTATTTTGGTTTGACTATTTTCAGGGTAGCAATTTTTGGAAACTTTTTAGTAAAATATAGGTTTCATCTTTTAGCTGGAACTTTAATGGCAAATAGAAGTTATAGAACACACTCTCACCTCAAAAGAGGCTGAGCCAATGTGACCACTAATGTTATAAAATCGAATTATTATTATTTTTTATAATTATAAAGTGCAAAAATTTAGATGTTTTTGGACATGATATAGTACTTATAGATTTATATTGAAGCTTGATTATTGTTCACTAGGACTGCAAGAACGCCAACAATGCATTGTGACGTAGAGTAGCCAAAATTCAACTGTTGTTTTGTACTTTAGACAGTTGAACTGTTACTAGTATTTCTTAATGACAATATGTCAGATTCTCAATTATTTATTGTTTGTTAGAATTGAAGGATGACTGGCATGTATTCTTACATACATTTTATAGTGGGTTTTTGATGATTTTTCAACACACGTGTGTACCATAAAAATATCAATACATATTTTTAGTGGCATTTTTAAGTAGATTGTGCTTCTACTTAATATGTGGGTTTAGTGTAGTTACATAATTATATAGTGAAGCTTTTTTGATACAAATGAATTATTTTTCACCTATACTGTTGAATCCATAATTCAATAATTAATCCTTAGAAGGCTAATGTTATGGAGCCTATGTATGACAATGTAAAATCTTTAATTGAAGTATTAAAGTTTGTTTTTTTCCGTGGATATGTATTTTACTTTTTGTTGATGAAAACTCACTAGCCACATGGTTTGATTATGTTTATTATATGTAATTTCTTTTAAAAAAGGGTTGGAAATGTAAACAAAAATGTTTGTCATGCCTGTTGATGCCCAAAATAGGAAGAATCTTGATTTTAATTCTGCAAACTGTTCAGCATGTAAAAGAGGTGCGGAACATGTTCTACCTACTAGTATTAATTGAGAATTTTATAATAGTATACAAATGAGCTTGAGTTCCTGAATATATGAAATAAAAAAGTAAAATTGAACTGTGTGGCTTGTATTGCTGCCTGCTGAGTGCTTGGGACATACATAAACTTGTAAAATTATCTATGATGCTTATAAGTTATTTTGTCAAGTTACAATGTATGTCACTGTTACTTTTAAAAAATGATATATGTCAATGTTGTTTTACCATTTTATTTATGTAGCTTTCCAGAATGGTTAAGATGATAAACTCACTGGATGTTAATATCACTGCTTTCTGTAGAATTGGTCAGGAAACTCTTACGGATGACAACTTTGCCGAGGATGATGTAGAGATTGAACTTGCTCCTATTGCTGTACAGTTAGCCTATGTTCAGCAGGTACAACAGAAGCATAATTGTTTTACCATATTTGTTTGTTTCTTTTCTTCTTCCCCTCTCAGCCAAGGTATATATCATTGACTAGTAATGGGAATTTTATCAGCTCCTCGGGCAGAAAAAAGAGGCAATTGGAGATTACACAGACATTATTAACCGAAATCTGGCAGATGAATCGTCACTTGCAGTGGCAGTGAACAACCTCATTGCATTGAAAGGTCCTAAAGATGTTTCTGATGGCCTAAGGAAACTTGACCGGCTCAAAGAGAAAGACTCGCAGAATTTTCAGCTTTCTCATGTACTTGACTTGAAGCTTTCACCAAAACAAAGGGAAGCGATATATGCTAATCGGGTTCTTCTACTTCTTCATGCAAATAAGATGGATCAGGTGTTTTACTTTGTATCTAGCTTTCTTCTCTTTGTGATTGACCACTTTTTGCCTCTACTTTCCTGTGAACTGTTACAAAACAAACTAATGTTGTTCTCCAGCTCTCCTTACAATCTATGTTTTGCTGCTGAAATTCTACAGGCTCGAGAACTTGTTACTGCATTGCCAGGCATGTTTCCTGAAAGTGTGATGCCAGTACTGCTTCAAGCTGCTCTTCTGGTTAGAGAAAACAAGGCCGGGAGAGCTGAAGAAATTTTAGGGCAATTTGCCGACAAGTTTCCTGAAAAGTCCAAGGTGGTTCTCTTGGCAAGGGCACAGGTCGCTGCTGCTGCTGGCCACCTTAATTTTGCAGCCGAGTCCCTCTCCAAGATTCCTGATATCCAGCACAAGCCTGCTGCTGTTGCCACCCTTGTGGCTCTCAAAGAGCGTGCTGGAGATGTAAACGGTGCCGCTGCTGTGCTAGACTCTGCAGTTAAATGGTGGTCAAATGCCATGACTGAGGACAATAAGCTCAGTGTTATAATGCAAGAGGCTGCTTCCTTCAAGCTTAGGCATGGGCAGGAGGAGGATGCTGCCCGTCTATATGAGGAGCTTGTGAAAAGCCATGGAAGTGTAGATGCATTGGTTGGTCTGGTAACTACAGCTGCACGTGTGGATGTTGACAAAGCAGAAGCTTATGAGAAGAAGCTGAAGCCATTACCAGGTTTGAAGGGAGTTGATGTGGACAATTTAGAGAAGACTTCTGGGGCAAAAAATGTTGAAGGTGCTTCTCAGTCTGGGGTTTCTGAAATGCATGAGGAAGGTAAGAATAAGGAGAAACCAAAGAAAAAGAGAAAGAGAAAGCCAAGGTATCCCAAAGGATTTGACCCTGCAAACCCGGGTCCTCCTCCAGATCCAGAAAGGTGGCTCCCCAAGAGGGAGAGGTCAAGTTACAGACCCAAGAGAAAGGATAAGAGAGCGGCTCAGGTGCGAGGCTCTCAGGGTGCAGTGGTTAGAGAAAAACATGAAGCTGGTACTTCTGCTACTAGTTCTAACATTTCTAATTCAAAATCAAACCATGCAACTAGTTCCAAAGGATCCTCACAGAACGCAGTTGCAAATCAATCCAAGGCTTCATCCAAGTCGTCAAGAAAGAAATCAAGGAATTAACTGGGAGATAACCCCCTTTTATATAATTTTTATGGATAAAGATTTCTCAAATTAATTCACATTTCACTTTTTTGTTGTCTTTGTTAAGTTGAGATTTTGTTTGTTCTTCTTTGATATCTTCTTTTTCTCTGTTTAGGTTTTTTAGTAAGCGAAAGAAACAGTTGTGTTTAATTTAAAACAATCAAAATACTGAGGTTGGCCCAAATCATGAGTCATGTGTCCGTGGAATGCTGCTTTGATGTTTTAGTTTTAAGAGGCTGTGGAAGTATTGGGGTTGAAATTTGTGCCTGATAAAACCAGTACTTTGTGAGAATTCACCACAGACCAAGGATATGACAAGAAGCATCTGAACGAGTTGTCATTGGTTGCTGTGGTTGTTGCTGCGATCATTATAAAACTGGAGCACATATTTCCTTTTCAGTTGTTAGCGCGCCTCTTTACATTTGTTTTGTTGTTGTTGTTACTTGCCTCTCCTCTTTGCATCGCGTCCAAGGGGAATGAAAGGGAGTCTCTTAGTATAGCAGAGACTTACTTTTGTGGAGGGGACGGTTAATGGGTTATCTGGGTATCATCGTTTGCGCTGCATATGGTAATAGTGATCAAGAGCCGAATGCTAATTAATTAAAGGAATTTGCACTGGGGAGAAAACATGAACCCATTGCAAGCTATTAACACTGAACTTCTGGATTTTGTTTCTTGCCATTTGCAGGACTCGAGCTTTTAAGCTAATACTTGGGATTCATTGTGAAGCATTTGGAATTTTCATGGCTGTTTTGGATACGTATCTGATTATTTATTGCATGCTAGGGGATGGGTGAGGCCGTTCTTTATGGTCATTACACTGGCAACCATGAGTGTTGGTCATGTTTGATTGCTTCTGTATTGCCTGGTGCCCTGTATGCTGGTTCTATCTTGGTGGGTGTTTGTTATTGTTCCTCACTGGTCGCTGATGCCTACAATTGCTTCCGAGATATTTGTTGTAGGACATATTTGTACCATATACAATATCATTACCATAGCCAATCCTGTTGGATCTTACGTACTTAATGTCCCATAAAAGCAACTAAAACTATCAGTTTCTTGGGTCGCTTAATTAAACATCATTTAATGTGTGATTCCTACAAACCGAAACCTAATAACTAGACCTTCAATTCACCTGCATGAAATTGGGCTGTAGTTATGAGTTAGGCAGACGAAATACACTATTTTTTTGGCTTGAAAACCAAAAAGCAAAATTGACTTTAGGAAGTTACCACCAAGGGAGACCAAACCGTGAATGGTGCAAGCCGTTTGCTTACATCTTAAGGGAGTACTTTTGTTCTTTCAATGTTTCAGATATGGATTCGTAGCTTAACAAAACAAGATTCTTAACTAAAGCAACATCATTTGTTTAATTGTCTTTTAGACTTTATTAATTTAAAGGTGAAAAATTATTCCCATAGTTTAATGTTTTTCAAAACAACTTTGAATTCAAAGTGCATACTTTGCTCCATTAAAAACAAAAGGTTGCATAAGTTGTTCTTACTTGCCCATCAAACTTGTCATTTTCAAATTCATAAAACCAGCATGGACAAAAAACCTTTCCACAAATCATAAATTATGTTATACAAATGGTTGATAATTTTTTATTTTAATTTTATGGCATGTTCAAAAATTTAAAAATGTCAATCAAAAAAAATGGGAGAAAAAAAATAAAGATACACATATAAATATTACACGGGTTAAAGAATTAAAAATGTTTAATATGATTAAAAAAAAGAAATAGTTAGGTGAGCATAAAATAATATTATACCTGATTTTTAAATGGTTTAAAAAATAAGAAAATATTTTTTATCCATTTTTTGACCTATTTTGAAGATAAAGATTGATGAGGGATAATTTTCTTATCCAATCATATTACGACACGTGTCATCTTGAATGAAGATACTAATATCATTCTAACTCATGAAACCCTAATTCTATTAGGCCACTCCAGACTATAGGAGTTTTAATTCTACTATAACACTCAGAATTAATTACTTTCTTAAATAAACTCTACCTCTAAACACTATACAAAGAAACTCTCATTATCACAGGTATAAAATTCACTCTCAAATTATCCATCTCTTTTACTTCGTACTCTTTTAAGTCTTCAGTTTCTGCTTTTGTGTGGACAGGTACCTCATTGCGTCCGTCTGTTCGTCGTGCAGATTTTCGACATTAACAAAAATATTTTGACCATCACAATTTTAGTACTCTATTCCATCAAAGGTCAAACTAAACATCGGAAACAGAATATAATTAATCATTTTGCATGCATAATTATTCGCAATAATTAAATTACAATTCTATTCTAATCCAATTTTATTGTTGTAGAAATCATAATTTTGTTCCACTTAATTCGATTATAATCATGTTTGAGTTCTATTTAAATCTGGATTTAACCAACTTTACTTAAATCTATAAAAAAAATTAATTTAAAAAATGACCAAAATGATAAATTTAATTTAAACAAAGTTATTTAAATTCGGCTGAAAAGAGAACCCAAACATAATCTCTGTGTACATATACCCAAAATAACCCAATTAAATTTTTTGACATCGTTGTTAAAAAAGAAAAAATTGACCACACATGTTGGAGTTGGACTCTTCCAGATAAGACCAAATCCACACCGCTGTAATGGGCCCACGTAAGTAAGACATCAAAAAACGCTGACACGTAACTTAAAGCTTTTGACAGATCCATTCCACCAATCACACAAATACTCACACCAAATCTTATCCTCTACTTCATCCAACGACCGCTTGATAACACTAATCTCCAATTCCTATCAGGGTAACCCCAAAAACCGCAAGATTAACGGTCACAAAAGCACCAATGACCTTTAATTATCATCCGTCAAACCGTAGTTAAATTAGAGTTAATTGCAAAAAAGGTCATTGAAGTATTGTTTTTTAATATTTAAAATTTTAAATTATGAATTTAATATAAAAAAATTTAAATTTTTAAATAATTGTATTGTAATTATTTTATATATTACTCATTAATAAAATTATTTTAAAAAATTAATAATATAAAAATTTGATCATGTGAGAATTTTTTAATGTTGAATTGATTTTTTTTACTTTAATATTAAATATTAATAAATTTAAAAGAAAAATAACAAATTAATGTAAAATTTTCAAAAATTGTTAAATGAACTTCAAGTAATTTATGAAGTTTATTAAAATCTTTACGTAACGAATTTAAATATTTCAAAATAAAAACTATTTTAATAAAAAAATAATATTATAATTAATTAAAAATTTAAATATTTTAAATATTATATTAATAATTTAAAAACTTAAATACTAAAAAAAAAACAATAGTTGATGTACTTTTGATGCAACTTTACCCATTAAACTAATAACACCGAGACATTAGGCGGTGGATTTCGTCTCCCGCCACTGCCACATCTCACTGCGCGGAAAGAGCTTACAAAAATTTTGTACATAACACGTGTCGGTTTCCCCCGTAGCCATCTCTCTTCCTAAATTAGACAATTCACCATTAACCTTCACTTTCTCTTTCAAAAAGAAAATTTCTTTTTCTTATTTTCCTTTCCCATCTTCTCTCTTTGGATCGAATTATATCACCAGAGTGGGAAAAAAAGGAAGAGAAATCTTGTTTTTTTTAGTGTTTTTTCAATTCCAAAAATCGGAAAGGAACAAAAAAGAACAAGAAAAAGAAAAAGAAAGAGGTTGTTGAGGGAGGATTCGATGCCAAGGGACCTGCCGATTGCGTACGTGGGAGGGTGAGTTAGGGTTTTCTTTGGTGGTGATCATAATCTTATTTTGATTTCTGATTATCCTTGATTCAGGTTCTGTTCTCTCTATTCGTTATATCTCTTGTTTGGTCTATCCCCTTTTTTGTTACGCTTTCGATTCGTTGCAAACCCTAGTTTTGATTAGTTTAATTAACAAAAAAAAAGAAGGAAATTTGTTTGATTCTTTCATTGTGTTGATATATCGGTAACGTTACAGTTTCTGATCTTATTCCAGTTCTTGCTCGTGTTAGGCTCCTTTCAGGAAGAACTCTGTGAAATTTTTGGTGCGTTGTTTTAGTTTGCCATCCAAAATCGAGGGTGTTCTTGTTAGATTAGATCTTCCACTTTTCTTTTCCTTTTCCCTCATTATTTCTTTTTTCTCTTTTATTACCATAAAAGAGACCCCAAACAAATTATAAAGACAAATTTGAGGGTTTGCATATCGAAAAGCATTTTTTTTTAGGTTTTGCGTATCCTATTCTGTATAGAGAGATTGTGTTAGGGTGTATATAGAATGGCCTTGAATTTTTCACACAGACCCATCTTTCCTGCCCATTTATCTGAGGAAAATTTGGTTTCGCCTATGAGGATTGCTAATGGGTACGTGGTTGAGGGTATTCCGGATAAGACTGGGGATGGGTTTGCTAAGCCTTGGCATTTGAATCGTGATATGGATGATTACTTTGATTATGGAAGGGATAGAGATGATCAACGTGGCTCTCAGGAGCCTGCTCCCAATGACATTCTTGATCTTTTGCCATCGGATCCCTTTGGCATGGATATCAGCACCACTTTTACTGCGATTACTGGTTGGCTTGAAGATTTGGAGGTAGATTATGGCGGGTATGGAAAGGATGAGCTGGGGACCAATGATGGCAATTATCAGTTATTTGTGGGATTGAATTTTATTTGGAACAATGCAATGAGGTTCCAGGAATTCTCGAGGAATATAGGGTTTAATTATAGATCAAATTTAGTGAGTGGATTTGGTGGGTACTCTGAGGAGGAGGAGTTAGGGGAAGCATTTTGTCATGGTGCTTTGGAATCAGCTTGTGATGTGGATGGCATTTTGAGTTTTGGGAATGAGAATAAAGGTATTGTTGGTCAGCAAAATGGACTTCAGGAGGTTTGTGGGATTTGTTCTGATGGAGATGTGGGGTCTCCTCATGCAGCTTTGATCTTTGCCCTTGGTTATCTGGGCGTGCAGGATCTGCTTGTTGTTGAAAAGGTTTGCAGATCTCTACATTCTACGGTTCAGAGTGACCCCCTATTGTGGAGGAGTATTCACATTGATCAACCATTGAATGAGAATTTCACAGATGATGTTCTTTTGCAATTAACTAATAGGGCTCAAGGTAACCTGCAATGCTTGAGCCTGGTGGAATGCTCGAGGATTACTGATGATGGTCTGAAACGTGTGCTTGAAAGTAACCCAAGGCTAACCAAGGTTTGTTTTCTTCTTGTTCTTGCGTTGGTTTCTGAATCTATGTTCTTATCCATTATGAACTATGTAGGATTACAGTTATTTCACTGTATCCAAGATATGATCATCTCATAAGCCTGAGTAAATGTCTTAAATACTTTATTTAAATTGTGAATCTATGCTTGATGTTGTTCTAAACTTCTAATAGTTGCTTCTTTTATTTCATTCATCATTTTCTCTTAAATTTTTATTAAGAACACATGCCCTTTAGTGTATCATTTATATTTCCTTTATTAAAGATAGTTTTAGTTTCATTGTAGTACAGTAGTTTTTATGCTTGGATTTTTCTCCTGTGGATGATGCATCCTCTCGTCCCTTGTTCATATGTATGCTTTTTTGTTGTTAGTGTTGATTACGTTGTGTCATGCTTTAACAAAATCAGAAAGATGGTTATAGATGTAAATACAAGCATGAGAAGAATGAATGTACCAGGTCTTTCTTAGTTTCTGTAGAAAGGTTGCACCCCCTTGGTACTTGATTAATATAATCTTTTACTTATAAATAAAATAGTTTTCTGTAGAAAGGCGGGTTGTAACACTGTCAGTGAATACTTTTCTCTTTTCAACTGATTCAGGATACAAATTAATTCACACAGAAAGGAGTGTCCGAATGCAATTTACTTGTGTAGGTTCAACTCTTATTTGTTCGTGGATATTTTAGTTTTTGTTCCTTAAACTTTGTAGGTATGCGTTAGGTGGAACCGACATGAGCTAACATGATTTTAGGTTAGGTTTGCTGGAGCTGGATGCCTTGGCTTTTATTTTGTTAGTCTAGTTTTGAGTCTTTTGATGACAATATTATAAGTTCAGAACAATATTATCAGTTCAGAAATGGTTTTTGCTGTTACAAGCAGGACAAGTTGCGTTTTGTAATAAATAAAATAATTGCCTGTGATGTATGGAAAATGCAAGTATTGGAAGAAAGAGACTAATACCTATGATTGGTGACATGGGTTTGCATACTCAGTTTCTGAAGGGCATAAAATTATGTTGCACACTTATACCTGCATTTTTACCCTCTTTTCCTGAGACCTATATTGTATTAGTTGCTTAGGAGAATATATTTGGGTCTATTGCTTTTGGTTGTAAGCTGCTAAATCTTTTCTTTCTTCTGCAGCTGAGTGTGCCTGGATGTACAAGGCTCAGTATCGAGGGCATCGTGAATAGCTTAAAGGCTTTTAAAACCATGGCTACACAAGGGGTGAAGCATTTAAGGATTGGTGGGCTTTATGGTATGACACAGAAGCACTTTGAAGAGTTGAAGTCCTTGTTAGGCACAGATGACCACATGCAGCAGAATGCCCTCAAGCCACATTTTTATCAGAGAGGAAACTTGTATCTGTCATGTGAGGACGATCGGGCTATTGATGTGGAAATGTGCCCAAGATGCCAGAATCTTAGGCTTGTTTATGATTGCCCTGCAAAGGGTTGTCAAGGGAAAGACCATACCACTCAATTATGCCGAGCATGCACGCTTTGCATAGCACGGTGTGTTCAGTGTGGTCGGTGCATTAATGATAGTGAATATGAGGAAACATTTTGTCTGGAGTTGCTTTGTTCTGATTGTTGGAAGCAGCTCTTGAAGCGCCAAGAGGCAGGATAGGAAGATTGCTCCCTATTCACCCTGATTCAAGTGGCCTCTGTCTTCATGGCTAGATTGATATTTGCATGTGTTCTGGGTTCATATTTTGGTCAAGGAGTTAATATTTGGAAAACGTAGGGCAGCCATCTAAAATTATGGTTTCCTTTCTCTCTTATGAACTTCTTTGTCTGCTAACTGCATTATCAGGTTCAGCCTATGGGTTGACGTTTAACTTGGGTGGCTGCATTTAGGTTCTGAGCCCAGGGTTACTGTAATCTGGAGAATGTTTAATAAAAAAAGAAAAAAAAGGAAAAAGTAAATGAAATACTATTCAAGAGAAAATGAAGAAGGCGCGAAGTTTAAGTTTGCTGGCTCAGCATGTACTGATCAGGACAGACGATCTCATGTCCCATTGGTTATAGAGTTGTTTGCTTGTGGATGTTGGGAGCTGATATGACAGTTAGTACAGAAGTGGGATGATTTTCGGCATTGCTGGCGATGGAAGGATCATTTTGTTAAGAGTTGTCTGTCGTACTATGACATCAGTAGTGTTCTCATTTATCTGTCACCTCTGAAGCAGTGTATGACTTCTCTTATGCCAGGCTCTTTTGTAGTAATCATTCCTGGCTCCACGCCTCTGCTTTGTGACGCAGACTGCTGCATCAGAATAGTATAATGAATCACTGTTACAGCATTTTGGAAGGAGCCACTTGTTTGCCTGGTATTCTCCTTTGAACTAGGGGAGTCTTGAGGTCGGTCTGTGTTCATCACTTGTCATCAGGCTCCCGGTTTTCCTCCTGAATCATACAAGTAGCAATTTATTCTTAACTTTCAGGCTTTAATTGTGTATGGTATTATCTCTGACAGGATGGTCTTCTACTTTGTTTTTTATAGGTCTCATTTATGGATGTTAAAACTGTATGCGTTTGCTTTTTAATAAAAAACAAAGAAGCCTTTTCAGTCTATGACGATGCTTTATATAAGAGGATAAATGCCTTTTCTATTGATGTGGTTTTTTGAGTTACTTTCTCTGATATGATTAAATTTGATAAGCTAGGCTGCTGCCTGCTGGTTTTATTTACCCTGTTTGTGCAAGCTTAGGGTGTGTTTACTAGCAAAGACAAGTGATCGAATGAAAAACAAAGAGGTTAGTACATGTTTGGTTAGGGATTTTAAAAAGAGTTTCGGGTTTTCAAAAATTGAAAATAATTTTCAAAATGCACAAGCATGTTTGGGAATCAGTTTTTAGATATAGTTTTTGAAAACTCTTTCCAAAATAAGTGTTTTTGAAAACTCTTTTTTGGTGTTTTTAAATTTTTTTCTTTGGTTTTTATTGTTTTCTCGTAAATGTTAAGAGATACTAAACAATATTTTCCTCTATTATTTTTGCTACCCAAACAGGAAGAACTACAAATCATTGGCCTCTCTTTATCTCATCAAGTTTTTGTTCATTTTTTTTTCCTTCTCAAAATCGATTATGAATTAAACAAAGAAAACAAAATTGGAAAAAAAATGAAATTGGAAAGCAAAAAGACTTGGGGTCGCGAGCCCAGATTTGGATCTGTCAAAGGAGAAGAAGAACGATGAGGAGAACAATGAAAAGGAGGAGAAGGAGAGGAAAACGAGTCTAGATTTTAGAGGAGAAAAAGAGAGAGAAAAAAAAAAATGAGAGCAGCATGCCTTCTACTATTATGCATTTTTTTTTAAAAAAATTTGTCCAGCCTTAGTTTTTAGCTTTTTAAATCCAAACAACTTTTCACAGTTTTTTGTTTTTAAAAATTATTTTCAAGTTTATCTAAACACGTGTTCTTCAGAAAACATCATAAAAATGTTTTCTATTTTCACTTTTGAAAATAGATTTCGAAAACTATATCTAAACACGTCCTTAATATTTACTAACTACTAAGAGGAGGGCAAAGTGAAGGAATGAAAAACTATATTGATATCTTTTTTATGTTTAGTAGAGTGAAAAGTGAGAGGGTAGAAAATGTAGTATCATTTTTATCATTGCATTTATAATGTTAGTAAAAAAATAAGACGAGAATAAATTAGTAAAATGATGAATTTTTTTTTTCATTTTTCACCCTTCAGTTTTCTTAATTTAGGAGATTATGATGTCTACATGTAAAAGAAAAATATACATTCTTTTAGTTTTTTTTTTCATTTTTTTCTTATTAAATAAGAGAAAAATGCATTTTATTTTATTTTATTTATTTTCCTATTTTTCTGTTTTTTTTATGAGAGAGTAAAGGAGGTAAAACAAAGGTTTTAAGTTTCTAAAATAATTTATATTATAAACAATCCAATTTGTGGTGTTAAACAGATTTCACATGTAGGAGAGTTTGGGAGATGTGGGAACCTACAATACCCTTCTCTTTATGAAAAAACTAGGTTACTACTCGTTCCCTTTCCCTTAGTGTACCTTCAACCTCCTTTTACACACGTGTTAACCTAGTTTGAAGAGCAAACAGCAATTGGGTTGCTTTAGATAAGGACTTCATCCTCTTCTTCTTGGTGTTTTTTTACAAATAAAATAGTAATGTTTTTATATGTTTGATCGAAACTAGCTTTTAAATTACATTGTTTATTAATTTTTAATTATTCGGAACATTAAGAAAGATGGTAGAGTTATCAGCATTATGTGAGCTTCTTCACAAGAATTTATTCATGTCAACTACTAGATTACCAGGCAAAGTTTGCCTACTTCACAATGGTAAAAAGAACCTAGACGCTTTTAACGAGGAGAACAAGCCTCAATTTTGTTATCAACTTCCTTTCGAAAACTCCTAAATACAAAAGATGTAGATAAATTATTTTACCTATTCTCATCGCTACAACCATTGGCTATCTGAATTCACTGCCCCAAATTGAAAAAAGAAACTATAAATTGCCAACTGAGCATGGCCTTGCTAATGTGATTGGTAAAATGAGCTATGGTTAGAGTGGCTTATCATTTCTTTTGTGTATTAGAACTGCAATTGATGTCTCTCATTGTTAGTATGCAATCATATGATAAAAGCAGTCTTTTAACATCCTTGGTACTTGCCTACTTGGCGCAAAAACAGTCTTAGACATGCTTGGATCTAGGGAAAACAGGAGAGAAGAAGAGTACTCTAAATTCTCTTATTTTCTCTCGTATACTCCACTTCAACACACACACTCTCTCTCCAAAACTCCCAAATAACATAGAATTAAAACGTTTAGAGTTGTGAGACATTTGAAAGGATAGATATACCCTTTCAAATTCTTAAGATTTGTTCACTGAATTCACAAGTTTGTTTTTATTCAATTGTAGCGAATACTCGTTGATATGTGGATCATGATTTTCTCCAATTGAGAATTGAAATGAAGTCAAGTTTATGGTAAAATTGAATGTCATATCATCAAATGGAGAATATTTAAATTCAAATTTATCGTGATGACATGAAATTTTCAAATGAAGAGGATTGTGATAACTGATATGTTAATAAAGAAAAAGCAAAACATGAGTACATCTTTCAAGTTCATTAGTAATTGTTATGATAACTTTGTTTTAAAAAAAATCTCGGGGCTAAATGGTAAAGACTGTAAAACATAAGGGATGTAATTATATTTTACTCTATAGAAAAATCAATGCTAAGAAGGTCAGGAAGAAAATTAGTTGTAAATCATCCAAAATGCATCTTTATTCACGTTATCAGTACATTTTCTCTCTCATTGATGGATGATACATACATACCTTTGTATCATTTGCCATTTTGAATAACTGTCTCATCTGATCAAACAAAAGAAGCAAGAAAGAAGTACATCACTTGAATCCTTTTCCAAAATTTTCTATAAAAGATAAAAAGCAAATTTTATTATTAAATCATGAATAGGGGTGATAAAAGCTTAATGGTAGAAGAAAAAAAGTATGAAGACAATTGGGATGGTGTAGTAAAACTTTTTCACATTTGCAGTAAGATCATTTCTGAGGTTTCTTGCGGAGGTCTTTCATCCATTTGAAGCTTAATATTTGCTTCCCAGTTTTGCTTTTGCTTCCATCTTTCCCTTTCTTCTTGTCATCCTCTGATGATGACTGCGGTTGAGGGTCTGGGTTGTAATCCCATTGATCAGCCCACGATAGCCCGGAATCCATCTCTCCTCTGTTTCTTTCTTTTTTCTCTCTCTAGGTTTGCTTTAATTTAATGGAGGTTTTAGAAGAACAGGTTTATTTTGCTAATTTTAACTGTGTTGTCCCCTGGTTACTTTCTTTCATTTCAATCACGGAATAAGTTAGGCAGAAGTTTGTTATTTTGGGTGAGCAGTTTTTAGAAATTTGCCTTAACAACCATTAGTTTATTTTAACGAAATGCTTGCTGTGTTATTCATTTCTTTTCATTGGATTGGAAATCGTCTGTTTAAAGGATTAGTTATTATTGGTGAACAGCTTTTTATTTGACTCGAGAATAAATTTCGTTAAAGAGAGTTATTTTTGGAGAGAAATCACATGACTAACATTCACAGACATGACAGAAAACCTTAATTTTAATTGATTAGAACGAAAATAAAAGAAAATTATATGTAAGATTGACAACAGGAACCAGCTCTAAAATAACAGTATCCGAGCATCATGCAACAGGCCAAACTGAAAGAAATGGACTCTTGACGATAACTGTATGATGCGAGAAAGTAAACTATTTTTATTCTGATAATTCAGACAGTAAACAATTTGATCTATATCAGAAACAGTGTTAAAGAAGATCATAAACATACAATGGTAATTAAATAACAACAAAAAATACATGGGGAACCAATGGTTCACAGACGAAAAGAAAGAAACACGAAACAGGGAGATAAGCCAATCAAGATTTCAATAAGGGCCTATCATCTGAAAAAATCAATATATCAGGAAGTGTTAAAGATCACAAATATACAATGGTAATTAAATAACAACAAAAAATACATGGGGAACCAATGGTTCACAGATGAAAAGAAGGGAACATGAAACATGGAGATAGCCGCTCAGGATTTCAACAAGGAGGCCTATCATCTGAAAAATTCAACATGACCAGCAATCTCCCTACATATCAATTTTGCCTCACCAGCCAACTGTATGCTCTTGACAATTGCAAGTCCTGTTTTTTTATGGGTAGATGTTGGCTTATATGACTTTGCCCCCTCTTCCCTCCCCATCAACAGTGATTCCCTAGCAGGAATCACGTTTTCCCACCAAAATTCTCGCAAAATGCCATGGATTAGCTCCCAATAACCGCGCTCCCTACACACACGGAAAATTGTGCTACCATTTGGTGTCCAGCAATACAGGTCAACCCATTCTCTGTCCATTATCTCCATTTGACCCTGCACTTGAGGCATATAGTAGAAGGGCATGGTTGACCAGGGTAAAGCCGTCTCAGGCTTCCCCTTGTTATATGGACACTTCACTTCCAGGATGCCACCTCCTGGAAAGCAACCAAGAAGACCATCAGGGGATGCACCTACCCAATCAAATCGCTCCTCGGAATGGATGGCAAAGCTCATTGAACTCACTTCACGACCTGTTATAGTTTTGTAGCGGTCTATAGCTGCTGCTTCATTGAGCACACCCCAGTCCATAGCATACCTTTTAGGACCTTCCGCGACCTGTGGCTCTGATACATACACCTTCTCATGCCAGAGCTCAAAGCGACGATTTCCCTTCCAGAAACCCAAGGCAGTACTGAAGGTGCTTGTGGTCAACTTGTCCCTCCGAAGGGCAAACCATTCATCTGAGCGTTGGGGTGCATCAGATGGAGTGAGGCAGGAAGCCAACACTAGTGATGAGGGGGCATGAACAACAAGAGAGGCAGTTGGAGAGATTAGTGGTGAGGCAGTGGAGAAGGTTCTGCAAGTTCCATATCCGCACCTTCTCCTTGAGGATAGTGGTCCCACTGCTTTACGACGAACAGTGTGGAATCTAGCAATGCAGCAACTGCTCATTGCTGAAAGAATAAGGCTCTTGACAGCAACTTTATTTGGCTGAAAGATCCTACAAAAGCTACACGCTGCTTGAAAGATTAGTTGAAGGCTCAGGCAAAATATATAATAAAGGAAACTTTTCGTTACAGAATATTATTGTCTACCAGAACAGACTATGGTCATAAAATCAGTATAAAAATACATATAAAGTGTTTGCTGGTCATAGAAGGCAATATATGCTGTTTCTTAACTCCAATAAAAGAATGTCACGTGGAGTCAACAAACATTACAAATGACTTTTGATTTTCCCCTATCCAGAAGTGCAGCATATTTTCCTAGTTAAGTAATTGAAATTATATCTTGCAAGAGGAGGGAAAATTAAAACAAACCCAAAAGTAGTTACAGCTCACAAAACGATAAAAGTCCTGTGGGATAATCAAGAATGCATGTGGAATCTTTTAATGGAATCAAAGAATTAAGTGTCGACCCATTCATCTTGAAAGCATTAGCCAGTGCCTTGTGTGTGGGATGGAGAACAAACTAGGAGAAGAATTCATTTCATTTTATAAGTAACTACGAGAAGGAAACATTGATGCTGAACTTATGATCAGTTCAATGCCTGATGAGGATATCTTAGTTGGTTACTCTGGCACTTGGAAGTTTGGAACAGTGAATGTCGTGATTTTCCCTCTAAATTATTTGATGCAAGATTTCTCATTATAATATGCACCATAAACTAAATAACTTTAACAAACACAAACTACAATGTATTGCTTTACTTTGCTATTTATAACCATATGAAATTATGAACAATGGCATGGATTTCTTATTCTAAAGTATGCGGCTTTATATTTTAAAAGGAAATGCGGCTTTATATTTTAAAAGGAACGCCCCAAGACCAAAACAAATTGAAAATCACTTATAAGATAAATCGATTATGTATTCTTTTTGGTGATTTATTGTACAAGATATGTACACACAGATGGTATCATATATAACAATCGATACTGTTGTGATCTAATTCCATTTTTTTGCAATTTTGTTTTGGATGATTGGGATATTCTGTATTTTCATGTACTATCAAGATTTCCATAAACAAAATACTCTTCTGTTATCCCCTCGTGAGTTCTATATTCTCCAATTTCTTGTGTGTTCTCATTTGTGTTAAAAAAAATAATAAGACAGTAATTGGATTACGCAGACCTGATGCCTTGATCAGAACAGGCATACGGTGCCGACAAAATTGATGCAGCAAAAAAAAAGTAAACATAAATTTGCAAATCAAAATTTGTGTTGAAGTACACAAAACATAACAATGAGCAATGGAATCAAAGTAAAGTTCTCAGTTCTCAATTAAATTTCAGAATTTCCGTATTAGTTTCAGCAGGTTTTATTTAGAACCAATAACTCATTTTAACATGCCCAAAACATAAAAAACGAAAGATGGAAATGAAAAAGTGAAGAATATTACATGAAGAAGAGGTGTTTGATAATATACCTGAACGAGATCTTGAGCTGCAAAAACTAATATTTTGGGTAGAGAGAGTGGATAAGGGCCTAGTCGCTATGACGAAAGCAAGAGAAGCTCTAGGTTGAGTGGAAGATAGCTTCATCATCTTATCATATCATACCATATTTTGTTTATGGCATGTTTGCAGAGATAAGATTTTGTATCAATTGTAGCCTTTGTAGCACCTAGGATTTTGGCTCCAGAACAAATGCTGACATACCCTGCAGCTCTGCAAATGAAGACGGACAGAGACAGAGGGAGGCGACTCGCACTAAACGCCGCCGTTTATTAGTTCTTGTGGCTTTTGCTTCAAATCTACAACCAGCAGTCAGCAGATCTCTTATAGGGCTTTCATCAAGTCTGGCCCACTTGAACGTCCAAGCCCTCTTTTGATAAGGATACAACTTACAACTTCTAAGCCCCTTAACATGTTTGGTTGGGTAGAAGGGAGCGAGAGTAAAAGCACATAAGCATTTCTTTTAAAATTGATTTGGTTATTCTGTATGCACAATCAAACGTAATAGTGAAATCGCCGTTTTATTTATTTCATATAATTCATTTTTTTGAACCAAAGGTGTCGAAAAAAATTGAGTATGGATGCCTCACTCTCCCTATGAACTTGTCATTTTGGTTTATTGATATGTGATGAAACAAATATATGTGTGTTTGTATTAGTCGCAAAGTTTTGAGTTGTCACAGTGAATCTAACTATACAAGCCTCTCTAAAAGAAACACTATACAAGCCCCAAATCAAACCATCGTCGTACACAGGGTTTTGATGGGCTAAAATTTGTAGCCCATGACTGGAAGGCTCTCTTATCCTCTAAAAGCCCAGAACCTTTCCTATCTTGGCTGGGCTGGGCTAGTCAATACTTACAGTTCAATTATATACAAATCACAGTTTCACAGATGAGTAGTTGGATTGTGCTATTTTACAGTTTACTAGGTAAGTAGATTGCTTACTCAAAAGAGAAGAAGAAAAACTAGGAAAGTAGATTAGAGACAGAGAGGTCCACTTCAACTCATGTTGTCATGCCTCAATCCGCATTCACTAAGCTTTTAATTCACGCTCTCTCTGTGAGCTAAAGAAAACAAACTCACTCACTTTAGCAAAACAAAAATCAATCCCAAAAAGCTGTGTCCGAAAGAAATCGAATCAAATCCACCTGTCGACAAACAACACTGAAAGCAAAAACCCATTTTACGAATGATTTCTCTTCTCTTCCTCCTCCTCCTCCTCATGAAATCCCTCACTCTCTTCAACCCAATATCCTTCTAAAAACAGCAGTAGCAACAACACAAACACTCTATTTTCTACTCGAATAAGAAGATAAAAAGAGCCTCGCCCCATAGATTTCTACAAAGAAGAGAACATCGCCACCTCTGGGGACATGATGATCGAGGTCACCACCAATGGTGATTTTCCACCTCACCACCCCCATCACCCCCACCACCCGCAACAGCAGCCCCACCAACAGCAAATGATCGTAGGTGACAGTAGCAGCGAGGACCACGAGGTTAAAGCCCCCAAGAAGAGGGCAGAGACCTGGGTTCAAGACGAAACCCGGAGCTTAATTGGGTTTCGAAGAGAGATGGATTGTTTTTTCAACACTTCCAAGTCCAACAAGCACTTGTGGGAGCAGATATCGGCGAAGATGAGGGAAAAAGGGTTTGATCGATCCCCAACTATGTGCACCGACAAGTGGAGGAACTTGTTGAAGGAGTTCAAGAAGGCTAAGCATCAAGATAGGGGTAGTGGGTCGGCGAAGATGTCGTATTATAAGGAGATTGACGAGATTTTGAGGGAGAGGAGCAAGAATCCGCAGTATAAGAGCCCTACTCCTCCTGCAAAAGTTGATTCTTACATGCAGTTCTCTGATAAAGGTAAATGTTGATTTTAATGATATTTTGAATTGGGTAGTGCAAATTTGGGGTAAAATTTATTGGGTTTTGTGTTTCTCTTTCTGGAATGTGTATTTGGCTGTATAGTGTTTGATTCTTGTTGCTGAAAGTATTTAATATTTATAGCGGATTTCGTTTGCAAATGTTTGTGTTTGACTTGCGAAGTGCTACTATATCTGTATTCTACGAAATGAAAATGCTGGAAACTTGCACCCAAAAGAGTATGATAAACTGATGAGGAACAATGCTGGAAGTCAATTTGATTAGAGTTTGATACCTGCTAAGCAGCTAAAGGCTTAAGAGGGGTGCTTCTTAGGAAGGTAAACTCTTTGAATTACTGCATTTAGCGCCTTTTACCGTCAGGAGTTTTGATAGGTGTATCATGGATTTGCTTGAATAGCTAAATATGATATCCAACGTAGGAAATAAGAGACAAAAAGTCGATATGTACCTGAAGTTACTTGTCCCGATGAGTGTAACCACAATGGCAAGAAATGAATATTCAGTGTTCTCGAATTTTGGTAAGTGTATCATGAATTTGCTTGGATAGCTAAACGTAATATCCTAAGTAGGAAATAAGAGACAAAAATGTTGATATGTAACTGAAGTTACATGTTACGTGGAATGTGAACCGCAATCGCAAGGGATGGATATTCAGAGTTGTCGGTTTTTGGTCAGTGTACCATGAATTTGCTTGGACAGCTAAACATGATGTCCAAAGTAGGAAATAAGAGACAAAAAGTAGATGCGAAACTGAAGTTACATGTTACGTGGAATGTGAACCGCCATTGCAAGGGATGAATATTCTGTAAACTCCTTAAATCAAGATGTCCAACCGATGTTAGGCTTCTGTAGCTTACTTAAAACCAAAAATTTTGTTAGCAAGTTATTGGTATATTGAGAATTTATATAAAAAATGTAGAACATTTAATCTTTTAAGTAGCTATGTTGTTGAGTTCTTCTTTTTGACCCTTTTCTGCTAATAAACTTTCTCATTAGGTTTCAATTTATCTTCTTGTTTTCTTTACTAAAACGAGAAATAAAAGACAAGGCAAAAAGATTTTTTTTTATAGCTTTGGTCAAAGATCGGTGCAATCCAGTTATACTCAGAAATTATGTTTTGTTATAAATAACCGAAGTATCTGTCCTATCTCCTCTTGGTCTTTGTTTTTCCTAATCCTAGCATATGGTGACATTGTTCGTCGCTAGCTGATTTCCAAGCTGCGCATATGAAGTCCCCTTAGTTTCCTGTTGATAGAGGATATAGTATTTTATCCATTCTTTAAGCATCTGTTGGCTAGGTCGTGTGTTGCGAGAACCATGAACAGAGCTAATCTAATAAATTGGACTCAGGGATAACTGAGGCTCAGGTAATGTAGGTGCAGCTTAACTATTGTGAACTTCATGAATCAATCATGATAATTAACTGAGGTATGCTGGCATTGCTTGCTGGAATGCTATGAGTAAGAAAACATATGTCCGTTGAGCAATATGGCAAATTTTCATCTTCAGAAGTATAGACGATTATTTGAAAAGTGGATTCATGCACCCATGACGAGCTGATAAGTTTCAGAAAGCACATATCTGACGGCGACTCAACGTAGTAAACCCAGATGTACTAGAAGTAGTCATTAGTTTTTGAAGTATGATTTTGATTTTTGGTGGTGTCTTGACTCGAGAATGCATCAGAAAGTGAAATTTCCTTCTTATGAACTTCAAGGAAAATCCCTCATATAAAAGAGTCTTCAATATATTTAAGTAATGCTGATACCTGACTGGCCTTCTGTTTATTCTTTCCCTCTTTTGGGGTGGTGGGAGTGAAAAGGTTGTGTTGTGGTACACATTTATGAAGTAGCTCATGTTTTTTATGCGAATTCTGAGATACGCAGATCTATTCTTCTCTGACTTGGGGCACAACTTTTCTTAAGCCACCCAAAGTGTATTATGTTCTTTAATTTTGTCATTCTAATGTCTGAAAAGTCGCTCCATATGATATATTTCCGTGATATATATATTTCTGGATATCCAGTAGATGTTTGGTTGAATGTCCTTTAACTTAACTTCTGATTCCTTTTTTTGTGATTACATCTGATATTGACATATAGAGCTGTTTTGCAAGTCACTTGAACTATTGTACTGTTTGTTTCTTAGCCATCTGTTATTGAAGGTCTACGTGCCATAGCTTTTTCTGGTTTATCATGACAAATTATCACGCAATAACTGCTTGAACTCGTGCAGGTTTTGAGGATAACAGCATATCATTTGGACCTGTTGAAGGTATGATTGTTGTCATTTGAGTTCTCAGTAATGCAGTTTATATTTTTCCTCTATCACCTAGTTAAAGCTTGTGGTGTGAATTCTTTTGGTGCGTCTGTCTAGGGGAGGGGGATGACAATGGTAGTCTGCCTGTAAGGCCAACCAATCAAGAATCTTCCAATTTGATTAGAAGTAGAACAACTATTTATACCGGACAATGTATGATTGTAGTTGTGAAAACTCACACACAGATTTGTCATAAAGCTATATTTTAGGCTTCCCTGCCACCTTCTCGGCTGCAGACTGACCTTCTGAATGCAACAAAGTCTTTAGATACTACCAGTTACAGAAGTGTTAGAAAGTGGGCCTTTAGACAACGACAGTGTTAAGAGAAGTAAGTACCAAATAGAAGAATATTGGACTGTTGTTCAATCAATACCAAGAAACAGGCTTTAGGAAGTAATTCTCTGAGCTCCATGCTCTACCAAGAGTTCACTACTAGGAGTGTGCACTACTCGGGTAAAATCGAAATAACTGACCGAACAGATGAAAATTGGTTAATTTGGTTTGGTTATTCGGCTTAATCGGTTCAGTTTCGAAGAAACTCCAAAAAAAATGGTTTTCGGTTATGGGTTTGAGAATCCGTAACCAAATAGAAATAATTATTTTAAATATTACAGTAAATATATAAAACCTTAGGTATATAAACCAATTTTCCTTTCCCCATTCTTAGATTCCCAATTCCTTCACAGCTCTCCATACCTTCTCGTCTCATACCCCATTCTCTGTTCTCTCGACGCCATTACAGACCACGAACAGCTAGTTACAGAATCTCTATAATGCCAAATTAAACTCTAAATCCTTAGTTTCCCTTTTCTTTCAACCAATCAGATACAATCTTTGGCAGTCTCCATTGGTCGTGCGATTTGATCTCCAGCACTCTTAAGGCATCGATAGTGAAAACTTCGTGCATTTTACAGAAGCAAGGCGGCACCTGGTCTGATGGTATTCTCTAGAATCTCCAGCACTCTTAAGGCATGGACTTTAGATTGGAGTTTAACAATTTTGATAGAAAAAGTTTTCAACATATGAGAGTTTTTGTTGACAACACTCAAATGGAAAAGTTTGCTGCGTTCAAGTTTTGGGCACCAATTTTAAACTTCTTTGCACCAATTTGAAACACACACCAATTGCACTCGTAATTCGTCGCAAACAATTGTTGCAGGTACTTGAACATCTGGGATTAAAAGCTTATTTTTTCGGCGATGGGGTTTTGTTCTCTTGAAATTTGGAGCTCTGTGTTTTCTTTGTGCTTTGAATGAGGTGCTTGATCTTTGGGCTTGTTTTGATGTTTTAATTTTGGATTATTTGCATTTGGAATGTGGTGTCTAAATCTGATTAGCATCAATTTAGATTTTGTTATAGTGTTTGTTTGATGAAGAAGCATACAAAGGCCAAGGAAATTAAAGGGAAAATTTTAATGGTAATGAATGAGGAAAAACCGAATTAAAGTAAGTGAACCGATTGATTCATTTCGGTTATACGGTTATCAGTTATATCACTATAAGTCAGTAGGTTTGGTAAAGGAAAATATGTAACCAACTTTTGGTTATATCAGAAAGTGCACTGAATTAACCGAACCAACTGAATGTATGCCTTTATTCACTACATGACAAATTCACACATCACATTTATTTAGGAGAATCTCATAAGTAAAATACTCAGATCTATGATTGTGAAAATATCTTTGCCTAACAGCTCCTTTTCTTTGAACTTTTCTTCAACTCTCATGAATAAAATAAAATTGGAACACCCTCTTTTAAAGTTAACTGCTTGACGAAGTAGATAAATGTGGGTGATGGAGAATACATGGAAGATAAAATATTGTGGTTTTAATGTTATGTGATATTTTGTAATTAAGAGAAATATGTAATTTTGATATTATGGATATTTAGGTAATTTATAATATCTTAGTAGTTTGTTAGATATTCTAGGATTCGGGAAATTAAGTTTTGATTTAGTTTCCTATTTGGATTTTGTTGGGTGCCTCTATAAAAGCACATCTAGTAGCATTTTAGGTAGATATGATTATTGAGAATTGGATTTGATTAATAAAATCAAATTTGATTCTTAGATCTAAGGCTTTTGCTTATTTTTATCTTAATTATTATCTTCGTGGTCTTATTTCTCCATCAATTTGATATCAAAGCCTACTTCCCCTGCATCAGTGGGTGAGTAGGATAGAAATAAAAAAACCAGGTGAATTGACAATAGGTACGTTTTGAATGTGCTATGGTAACATCTAATAGTAGCTTGAGCTTCAAGTTGAAAGAGACAGGACCCTAAGTGGATGGGAAATTTTTGGCACCTTTTCAAAAAATAGCTGGCTATTTAATGTTGCACCTTTGTTTTTTTACTTTTATGTTTCATGTTGCTTTGCCTATCAACTTAATTTATCTTAAGAGAGTTATGCATTGCCTTTGTTTAAGTTTTTTGGTGTGCAGCTATTGGCAGGCCAGCACTCAATCTTGAAAGGCGTCTGGATCATGATGGACATCCTCTTGCCATCACTGCAGCTGATGCAGTTGCAGCAAATGGAGTTCCTCCTTGGAGTTGGAGGGAGACGCCTGGAAGTGGTAAATATTGTAAATTAAAATTTAAGTCTGAACTAATTTTTCCAAAAGGCAGGAATTTTTTTCAACAAGCATCCAACATTATGTTCATATGTGCTCAATGGATTAGTAGCACTCCTTTTATATCATAATGATTTGTCCAAATGAATGTGATCAAAACCGACCCAATGGTGGAGTTTTTATGTTGACTTTATTACCTCTCTTTATGTCCCAATTTTTGCAGGTGGAGACACTCAGTCATTTGGTGGGAGAGTTATAACAGTCAAGTTTGGGGATTATACTAGAAGGATTGGTATTGATGGCACTGCTGATGCCATCAAGGAGGCAATCAAGTCTGCGTTTGGGTTAAGAACTAAACGCGCATTTTGGTTGGAGGATGAAGACCAGATTATCCGGAGTCTTGACAGGGACATGCCTCTTGCGAATTACGTTCTTCACCTTGATGAAGGTAATTTTTGGATGTGGTTTCTATAATGATCGTTTTGTTAATCTTTAAAAGTAGTAGATCCCAGAGTAAATATTTTTTTTATAAGCCCAGAGTAAATATTATTTTTTGTCCTGAACCTATACAACTCATTTCAATTTCGTCATGATCGTTTCAGTTGGGTCTAAACGTTATGTTAACAGTTCAATTAAGTTCTGACATTCAGTTTTTGCTGACTAGACTAACAAAATGCATGTGGCAAAAAGTTTGGGGATCACAAAGTGATGGAGAACACGAGTAAGATTAGAATTAGGGATTTTAATTTAGAAATTGGGGGATATGGGGATAATTATGTACTTGGGAAATATTATGGGTATCTAGGTGTAGTTAATTTTATATTGTAGTTTCCTTTCATATTTCCGTTTCTTTATCCGTCTAGGACTAGGTTTTAAGATCTCTATATAAGAGGTGTCCCTATGTGATTATGTAGACAACTTGGAATTAAATAATAAAATGAGAGTATTGAAATTAAACTTTGTGATTGAGTGTTTTCACGCCATGTGATTTGGTTGCTATATTCGCGTCCATGTGATATGGATTGCGGTTCCTATGATTTGGGAAGATCCATATGATTTGGATCGATTTTATCTGTTATTGTTAGTTTATCTTTATTTTTCATCTACTGTACGTCATCACAAAGTAGCAAAGTCAGCAAAAAAATCTAAAAGAAAACAGAAAATTATTAATAAATAAAATCAAAAAACAACTTTAAAAAAACTGAACTAGATACCTTTAGAAAGGCTAGGGGCTTTAGCCTTGCCGGTGAGGCACGTTACTCAGATCTGTTCTTTAATTTTTATTTTTTTTATTTTTGATTTTCGTTTATGTTTGCTGACGTGGCTACTTTGTGGGCTCCTCACTATTTGTCACGTATGCATTCCGTTAGTCTAGTTAAGAAAAAATGGATGTCATGACATAATTGAACCGTATTGATAAAAAAAAAGGACTTAATTGAACCGTTAACATTACATTTGGTACTTAATTGACTTAATTGAAACGATCAGGACAAATTGAAATTAGGTATATAGGTTCAGGAAAAAATGTATTATTTACTCTAGATCACATGAAATGCCGTGAGAGATAGGTATACGTCTTTTAAATAGCTGTTTTGTGCAAGTGATGGTGTGAATTAGCTTCTTTCAAGTAGCATTGGTTATGGCAAACATTAAAACGGACTTTATAGTCCACCCATATGACCTTAGAAGGAATTTTTAACAGATTGCTATGATTTTTCCTTCTCACTTCATTACTGAAAAGTGAACTTTTTTTTCTATTAATGTTAAATTTAGGATTGGCCATAAAGGTGTGCCACTATGATGAGTCAGATCACTTGCCAGTCCATAGTGAGGAAAAGATCTTTTACAGTGAAGACGATTACCGTGATTTTCTGGCCCGTCGTGGGTGGATATGTCTGAGAGAGTTGGATGGATACAGAAACATCGATAAATTGGATGATCTTCAGCCTGGTGCAATATACCGAGGCGTGAGATGAAAATATAAATGTCGTCGTTTTTTACTTAATTGGCTTGCATTGCTCTTCAGAAGACTGCAATTAAGTCAATCTTCACATAAATGCCTGTGTAATTTTCCATATTACTCACAGTGCTCTCCAAGGATTGTAGTTATGATCCTTCATCTTGACACCGCTGTATGATGTTTCTTGGTAGGACATGGACCAGAATCTCTGGGCAAAACTTCTGTTTCTTAACATTATGATATAGTGTATGTTTGTGAATGTTTTTTCAGTGGATAAACGAAGTTGTAAAGGTTCCCAATTATGGTCATTTTCTGCCGTATCTCTTGCTTTTTCGTTATATATATTTTTAATTGATTTGAACTTGACACATTGTAGTCTCAGGATATCAACCTTGACTATTAGGTCAAGATCTCATCGACTTTTTTTCTTTTTACATTTTTTTTCCTCTTCTCAGTGACTACTCTACCAATCTATAAGCATGTAACTAAACTTACTGCATACAAATAATTGATTTGCTCCTAGGTTTTGAGTTGAGTTTGAATAACTTGTTCATGCCTGAAACTGATTGTCTACAAAAATGGGCATCCCTTCAATGAGTTTGTACAGGTTAAGTGAGTTGCAGTAATACTTAAGGGCAAATGAAACCCGAAGTTGCTTAAAGAAAATGTAAAATAAATTTGCATTCCTGCCTAAAGAAAATAAAATACTATTACATTAAAGTTTGCAAAAGGGAAACCCTATGTGGCCATTTTGGTTGCTAAATTATCATTGCATAAATTATGTTAAACATGGGCAGGATACATCATGGATTTTGCTAACTTTCAATTTCATCAGGATTTCAGAGTTCTGTCTCTCTCAAATCTGCAAACGTAACAAAATTCAATTCAAGATTAAAAGTTCCATAGCTGTGTGCGCACCATGGTGCACTTCACGCGCGAACAGTCTGCACATGGAAGCAAGTGCGCGAATGGAATTATGCACGTGAGCTCGCGATGCCCTACAGTCAGAGTTGGTGCGCTTCACACGTAGATGGATGGATCCTGCAATTAGGAGCAACACGTGAATGATTGGGCAACGCATGTATTTCTCAAAATTTCAGACCACTCATTTCTCATATCTACTTATCAAACAACTCAGAAGTAGAATTCAAATAGGATCTATTTAACTATCTGCTCCTTTCATCACGTAGATGGATGGATCCTGCAATTAGGAGCAACACGTGAATGATTGGGCAACGCATGTATTTCTCAAAATTTCAGACCACTCATTTCTCATATCTACTTATCAAACAACTCAGAAGTAGAATTCAAATAGGATCTATTTAACTATCTGCTCCTTTCATTCTATTACAAGTTTAGCAGAGGGGAATTAAAGTCATGCACATAAAGCTCGCGATGCCCTACAGTCAGAGTTGGTGCGCTTCACACATAGATGGGATGGATCCTGCACTTAAGAGCAACACGTGAATGATTGGGATCTATTTAACTATCTGCTCCTTTCATTCTATTACAAGTTTAGCAGAGGGGAATTAAAGTCATGCACATAAAGCTCGCGATGCCCTACAGTCAGAGTTGGTGCGCTTCACACATAGATGGGATGGATCCTGCACTTAAGAGCAACACGTGAATGATTGGGCAGTCCTGCACTTTGGAGCAACACGTGAATGATTAGGATCTACTTAACTCTCTGCTCCTTTCATGCTATTACAAGTTTAGGGGAGGGTAAATTAAAGATATTGTTAATGTTTCTTTGTTCTTACACTGACAGCCATACAAAAAAGCACATTTGACAGTACAAGATATTTCCTGCCAATCCGATAATGTGTGAATAAAAGATTCACGACATTCCCAAGACAATGGAACAAAAAAATGGCAGCAAAAAAGGAAGCTAGCTATTGCTCATCCCATTCGTCATTCTTGTATGATACAAGAGTTTAGGGGAGGGTAATTAAAGATATTGTTAATGTTTCTTTGTTCTTACACTGACAGCCATACAAAAAAGCACATTTGACAGTACAAGATATTTCCTGCCAATCCGATAATGTGTGAATAAAAGATTCACGACATTCCCAAGACAATGGAACAAAAAATGGCAGCAAAAAAGGAAGCTAGCTATTGCTCATCCCATTCGTCATTCTTGTATGATACAAGAGTGTCAACCTTGTGAATCTGCAAAACAGAAACAGACAGAATAAGCCAACCAAATTTTATGGTATGAATCGAAACAGAATAGTTTTCTCCTACAGGACTTCACTTTGGTATCAAAAGAATGCAATTTAACCATTTGTGGATTCGCAATCAGCTTGTGGTCACTTTCGATCCAAGTAAATGGGACTGCAACATCTTTATCAGCGTATGCTAGCACATCAAACACACCTAATCTGAGCAGTGCAAATAAAAGCTCAATAAAAAGAATCAACAAAAGCATAGCAAACCAAAAAAATCCTCATAATATACAGAACCATGAGATGGTCCTTACAGAGTTCATCAAGACATGGCAAGTAAGTTATGCTTGAAGCAATCTGTCTCATGATTGTTTGAATCTCTCTCATAATTTCTGTGTCACTCTTCTCCTTGAGACACTGAAATTTGAAATTACACAAGAAAAGAAAAGAAATCAACCATACTTAAGAAGCAAAGTAGCAACATTTAAGAATAAAGAACAAGAGTATAGACTAAAATTCCAAAATGACTCAAATTACCCTTTCTCAACGACTTCGTTATCAGTCTCAATGCTGAAATTCCACCTCTCTAAGACTTCGTTTGTTGCCTTTGTCATTATTACCAAAACAACCCTCTGCAACTTCCCAGCTTCAAGCCATTCTTTACACAAATATGAGTTTCAAAATATTCAGTCATCAAACATTAAATAAGCAAATCAAAGTACAAACCCTCCAACTGGTTGCTAAGCATAATTAAACACCAAACAAGGACATCAAAGCATAAACCGTCTAGATGGTTGCTAAGCATAATTAAATACTACTAAACAAGTACATAAAAGCATAAACCCTTTAGTTGGTTGCTGAAAGCTGAGTATAATAAAAAACTCAAACATTAAACAAACACATCATAGTAAAAACACTTGTTTACTACAGCCTGGTAAGTAATGAATAAGGGTTTTTAGTTTAACATTTCCTACATTTTCTCCTAAACCAAAAAATACCACAAAAGGATAATGAATAGTTTAACATTTCCTACATTTTCTCATAAAACAAACAATGCCAGAAAAAGAAAGTCAACATATAGAGGCAGAAAAGACTTACCAGAAAGCTGAGCAGTCAGCTTGGCAATGAAAGATTTAACTCCCTCATCTTGAGTGAGCAACATCGGGAGCCCATATTTCTTCACCTTCACAAAACTTTCTCCGGGATAAACTCCGCGATTGTAGAGTATACTAAACAATTTGACCAATCAAGATTATTTCCTAATATGAAACAATAATTAAAAAATTCAATTAAAAAGGAGACGGGAATCAAGATCCAATCAACGATCTTTACCTGTTTGCTGCATAACCTGAGAAGGGGTCAAAGAGAAACACAAATATCAGCCAAAAATTCTCAAAATTCCACAAATAATTGGGTCAAAACGCTTCGAAAGATGCAATAGCTTACCAAAGAACTCACTGGCAATTGCCGCAGATCCGCGTAGAGTGATGATGTCTTTAGTGACAGCTTTTGACGCCATACGTGGCTCTTCTAGTAAAATCTGTTGATCAATAAAAAAATTCTAAGGTTGTATCAAACAGGAATAAAGGGAACCGAATTGCGGTTATTTTTTAAACAAACCCGAAAAAGAAAAAGAAACCGATTACGGTTGTTGTTGAAACAAAGAAGAGAGACAAATGGGTGGGTTTTATTTCTAAAATCAAAGAGCGGGGTTTTGCGAAATCAAAGAAAATAGAAGATGGAACTGGGTTTATGAGAGTATAAATTAAAGAAAGTAGGGTCTGATGGTGTTAGAGGAAAGTGATTCGTCTGAAGAAACATAGGTTAGGGTTTGAGCAAATGATGCGAAGCAGTATAACGGCTAGTTTTCTGGGTTTGGTTTCGAAGCCAACGGAAACATTTTAGAATGCGGTAGGAAAGTGGGCCGGCCTTTTACAGTATTTATTACTCCAATTTTAAATTTTAGTGGGATCAATTTAAGTTTCTTTTAAATATTTCTTTGAAATTAACCTCCCTTTATATTATCAGAAAGGTACCAGTAGATTTCCATTTGTTTCTATTTAAAATTTGTGAGATTGATGAAAATAGGATAAAAAAACAGAAATGGAGTAAGGTCTGGTCTGGTTTGCGCACGAGGATCACGTTGCCAATCAGACTGGGCCCTCTGATCTGGTTGCTTGGCACTGGGCAGCAGCTGGTTGAGCCGGTAAATGCACAGATGCACGCTGATCCAGTAGTGCGTAAGGTTGGGCCTTTTGCTGACCGTAATGAGTCGTTGGCTCGCTTAAATTCATGTTCGAACTCAAATTCGATATACAATCATGAGTCGAATTTAAACTCAAATTTTTAAACACCATTGAAGTTCATTCAAAATAAATGCTTTGAAGTATTCAAAGTGAAAGGTATAACTCATAGGTATTAAATCATGAAAAAAGACGAGGAGAAATACGAGGATAGCCAACCTGGTGGCTGTGGTGCTATCCACATATGAATCTTCTGGGTTATTGACCATAAAAATTCTTCTAATCAGTCTTTGCTTGCATGCTCTTATCCCTTTCCCTTTGAGGTGTTGTCATCATGAATTCATCGATGTCCTCATTTTCTTATTATAAAATTTCCTCATTACACTATTATTGTCAAGTTTAGTGGAAAATGTTATAATCAATTTTGGCATCTTGGCTTGCTATATTAATCATCAAGTTTAGTGGAAAATGTTATAATCAATTTTGACATCTTGGCTTGCTATATTAATCATAGAAACCCCTTTTTTTTATGAACTATGACATTGATGTTTTCATCTCTTCCTTTACTGTTCTTTCCTAACCTCTCTTATCATTTCCTCCAAAAACTCCCAAACACGGTATTAGTATAATGGTTACGGGTGTACAAATAATCGATCAAAAGTTTTAATCGATTTTTTTAAATGAATTTTTTTAAACATTTCGACCGAACTAATATAAATATTTTGATATTAACCAATTGAATTAATTTCGATCAGTTAATAGATTAACTGATATTGTTTATATAATTACGTTTTTTTTTTCATTTATGAGATATTATATATTTAATTTATACTTAAGATTTTTCTAGTTTATTATATTTTTATATATATTATATTTATATTTAATATATTATTAATATAAATTTTTTAATCAGTTAAATGGTCAAAACGGTTTTAAAAAATTAACCGTTAACCGACTAACTAACCGATATATCTTATTTGATTAAGTGATTAAACGAACTGTTTTAATCGAAATGGTCGATTAATCAATTTTAACCGTTTAGTGAACACCCTTACTAATGACACTCATAAAGAGGAATATAAACAAGCTTACAAATACCATAATAAAAATCATACCTAAATGAGTCATAATCGAATTAGTTCACAAGCCAAGCCCTAATAGATAAATTATTAATTTACGAAGAAAATAATAATCGAAAGAATAGTAATAATGTTTTCCTTATGTAGAGCATTATAATTATTCTAGTTAGTTTGGGCATAGTTCAATGAGTAATCACGCATTTTTTTAAATTTAAATTTGAATCCTCACTTTTAATTTTATTTATATATATAAAGAAAAAAAATGAAGAGCATTATAGTGAAAATATTCTCGTTATTTTTTTTTTTTATAAATTTTGTATCAGATAATGTTGATTGGTTTAGCTATTTAAATGTAATATTTCGTTTTCAGTCCGTTTCGGTACATCGTTTCAGATTTGACAGTATTTTCAAATGCGTACCTATCAAATTATGTATTTAAAAAATAATAATTATAAATATAAATATAAATTCGAAGAAAACAATTATCATTAAAAAATACAAAGTAATCCTACATGAATTTTTACTTTAAAATCAAATCATAAGTCATTTTTTTGGTATAAATCCAAATTGAAACTTTATCATATTATCAAGTTGCATACCTTATATATAATTATAAAAATATATCATAATAAAATAATTACCATTCAAACATCAGATAATATATCATCCACATCATTCTGTTGAAGAAAAAAAACAAAATTCTTCAAATTTTTCTCTAAATTTTTTTTAAAATACAAAAAAAAATAATATTATAATATTTCAATGAAAATATAATGTTTTAATTGAAACAAATCGAAACGAACTAAAACAAAAGACAACATGAACTATGAATTTTTTTTTCTCTCTCTAACATGTGAAATGAACATCAGAACATTTGTTTTACAACATCATCGGTGCCAACAAAAAAAGACACGCAACATGGACATAGTGGAATCGTTACATGTACCCAATCATATGTTGTACCATGTGAACTACAAAATTCCATAGAATTATTGTCATATATATAAACTTCTTCTTTCAAGAACCGAATCATGATATATAATAACCAAAAGATTCATGTGCAATTGATTCATAAATAAATGCATCAAGTAACAAAGGCTGTTGGGCTAAAGTTTCAACAAGATGGATAAGGTTGTTGCATTTATGTGAATAAGTACAAAGACGTCTTTTTGGACCACGAAAGTGTATACATTAAAAATGTCAACTAACTTAATTAATTTAAAATTGAGTTTTGAATAGAAGGTAATATTTTAAGAAGTGTAATCGAGACATGCCTTAAGGTGAGAAATTTTGAAATTACTTTGGAGTATTGGAAAAAATAACATACGTGGATTTTCAAAAGCATATGTTTTTTCCGTCGACTTGTTTAACTCATTGCAATTCTCGAAAGGAACGAGCATTTTTATTGGGATGTATGTGATTTTCATCTTGAGGCGTTATAGTTATTAAATTTTTTAAAAATTAATTAATTATTTTTTAAAAAATAAAATATAAATACTCGAAAAGTTTATAATCTAATATCTTAATGTTTAAGATTCGCTTAATGAAAGAAAAATGTTTCACGTGACGTTTCGTCTTTAAAAACACTTATTTAAGTGTCAAGAGAGTCGTATCTTTCTTGTGTAATTTTTTTTTTGTTGTGTCTGAACAGAGTTTTTGTAGATCAGATGAATGATCACTTATGACCGGTTCATCCTCCTCTTGTCCGGGCTTATTGCTCGCAGATTAGTCTGTTTTGTCACCAAAAATAAAAAATATGTAGTATATAAAACTGATAGTAAGAGGATTCAAATTTGAGAATTCCCTTTTAAAGGGCAGGTGTGGTGACTATTAATTGGATTATACCCGAGCCACGGCTATTTTTTTCAGTTATTTATGAAAGCTTGAAAAATAATTGAAACCCTTTAATAAATATATTGAATAATTATCTAATCAAAGCATTTAGAGAAAAAAATAAATTTATATTCGAGGTTTTACAGTTGTGTCTGTTATTTGATACTCCGTTTTCAATAAATGATAATTTACTTTTGAACGTTCTGTTTCAACTCAATTGGATCTTTCATCCATGTTTGTGCGTTATCTGTCATCCATTCTCATTATTTAACATCAATTTTAATTGACGAATTTAAACAGAATGGTCAATTGAAACATTCAGGGATAAATTAACACTAATTGAAAACTGAGGGTCAAAATACAACGGTAAAACTTTAAAGGTAATTTTTTTTCTTTTCCAAACATAAACTTTCAATTATTATTTTTGAATGTTTTGTTTCGGTCAAATTGATTCGTACAAATCTGTGCATTATTTATCGTCTATTATCATCATGCTACACTAATTTTAATAAACAAATCTGAACAGAAAGTTTAATTAAACCGAACAAAAACATTCAGAAAAAATTAACACTAATTGAAAACTTATGATCAAATAAATAACAGTAAAACTTCGAAGGTAAAAATTTTTTCCTTTTCCAAACATAAACTTTCAATTATTACTTCTGTGTTTCTATGCTAACAACAACCAACAAATTAATATGAGCATAATTAACATATAATTCTATATTTTAAGCCCTCTTTTTGTCTAATTTTTTGGATAATTTTTACGACCAGAAACAAAAATTAAATCAAGCACCTTCATTTTTTTGATAAATTAAAACTTTGAAACAACGTTTTCAGGGTTAACTTAAAAACAACTTTAAAAAAAAAAAAAACTAGTTTATGACCAAATTCAGAAGTTAGGCCGCTTTTGTCACCAAAACCTCATTTAGTGTCTAACTGCAACTAAATTAGTCAACTAAGCATCTTCGTCTTACGAGTAATTATTTTATAAGAGCAAAGAACCCAGTCTTACAAATCAGAATAGAAAGTGTTTAGAAATTGGTCAAATTGTCATTTTTAAAATATTTTAAGATAAGATAAAGCAGGAGAAAAATTAGATAAATCCAAATTTTAAAAATTCAACTATACTATTTTTAGTGAGAGAAATTTAAGATCAGTATTCTCTAATATCGAGACAAAATTGAAGGATAAGAGAAGACAAATTGGGAAAAAAATTACCTGTTTTATAATTCATAGAATGGTTGTCCGACGAAATAAAAAAAAATAGTCATAAACAAACAATGGTAATTTGATTCAATATTAGAGAAGTAGTATTTTTTTCACCAATAATAAGTTTGTTTATTAGAGTCGGTATATATATCATGGGTCTAAATCTGTAGTCCCAGACAATCACGGGGTTTTATTTATCGATGAGCGGACAAGAAGTAAATGGCAGTACCTCCGAGAATTTTAAGCCATGTGCACGTTTTTTGTATGGGTTTTTGTTTGACAATTTGAATTTGGTTTCATGAATAGCCCTGGTTTTGTAACAGGATAAAAACCCTAATTAGAGCATCTTAAGTTACTTATAAATACTCTCTATGTATCAAACGCACATATTAACAAGAGATTTGGGTAGTTGATTATAGTGAAACTTTTTGCAGGTGTAGCTTTATTCTAGAGTGAATTTGAATATATCATGTTTTATTATTATTTTTCGTTTATTATTCGTGTGATTGACAAGTTTCGAATTATTCATTCAAAAAATTTATTAACATAAAAGAAAACTTTCGATACCAAATTATTTTTACAAAGAGTTTACAGTAAAAATAAATTTATCTTCCATGAAAATAAATACAATCAAATTGAGCTAATTTCTTTAGACTTCACTTTGCAGCCAATGTCAATTGGTTTATATGTTTAAAACTCTATTTATAGTTTAAAAATCTTCATTAATAACATTAGTTCAAATGTAAGATCAAAATAATGATATTACTAATAAAACTATTTAAAATTACAAATAAAATTTTCAACCCAAATAATTTTAAACATGAATCAGCCAAGCATTTCTCTGCTAGTTGCAATTAAAAGCCTAGTCAGCTACGTGATGGCTGATGCAGCTAAAATAAAGAAGGGATTAGTACAGAAAATTAGCCACCATAACTTATCACGTTTCCTAGAAATTTCCCATTTTAAATTTCATTAGACCCATGACCTAACAGGCTTCCATTAATCACGACACAAACACACCTTAACAGTGTTCTTCTCCACACGCCAACAGCAATCCACCACGTGTTCATTTTGATTAAATTAATTTTTCATACCATTAAATACACTAATCATAAGTCTTTATGAATAAAAGATTTTTTTATTAAATCAAGTTTAAAATCAATGATTTAGATCGATCAAAAAATTTATTAATAATGTTTAAAATATTTATTAATAATATTTTTAATTTTTTTAATTATATTAACATTATGAATAAAAAAAATTAAAATTATCAATAAAATTTTTAAATAATATATAATTAAATAGTTAAATTTAATTTAACCATTCATATATATATATATATATATATATTTGTTAATAAGAGAGAGTTCATGACTTTGTGGTCCCATGCTTTGGTACAATGAGGAATAAAGCTGTACTATGAGGTCCCAGAATCAGGCGGCCATGATTTGAAATTGATCATATTATAAGAGAATCTCTGTAAAAGCAATAATTCCATGTGTATCGTGACACATCAAATCAAATGTCAGTGTTGCATTGGGAATGAGCTAAGCACGGATCTAGTTGTCCAACGAACGTGTGGGTCTGGTTCTCTGGTTTTGGCGGAAATGATGTTACGTGGGTAGTACGCGGGGTTCGCTTTACTTATTCTTTTGGTATAAGCTTTTTGATAAGAAGAAAAGTAGATTAAGGATTGTGTTTGCCCTAATTACCAAAAAAAAACAAACACAATTGGACTTGTTTTTCCATTAGGTATGGCAGTCAATGCCTATTCCAATGGCTGCAAGATATAAAAGAATTATTTGCAACTTACAGTCAATTTGGAAGTAAAAATTGAACTTTCATTCAACTTTCCACAAAAAGAAACAAAAGAAAGGGGGGGCTTCACATGGCCTTTATTTGACTCACTATTTATGCTACTTGACCCTTTAGAAAATAGAAAGTCAATTAAAGTTTAAATTGAGTTTCTTCAACTCTCAACATCAAACAAAGATTTTTTTAAAGTTATAGTTATGAAAGAAAATGAGTTGATTACCCGTGAAATTTTATATATTCATAATCGTATTCGTTTAGTTATCTAGTTATTGGAATCCGAATATAAATTTAGAACCGTTAAAAAATCATAAAATACTATTCGTAACTACAAATAAACTCATTTATTTTTCTTTATACCCGCTTAAATGTATACCGTTCGGATCGGTTAATCTTGAAAGACTTGTAAATTGTTATCTTTATTTACTTACGAATGACAACAGTTAAGTTATTTGCGAAATTTGACATATCCATCACTGTATCCGTTTAGCTACTCTATTATTCGAATCTGAACCCGAAACCGTTAAAAACCATAAAATACTATCTGTAACCGTAAAAAATATTATTTAATTATTTCTATCCATACGAATTTAAAATGATACGGTTCGAATCGGTTACTCGCAAAAAAAAAATTACAAATAACAGAGGAAATTTGGGACTCTTATAGAATCCGTACTTGTATATTTATTTACAATTTCCTCCTTATTTATCTTATTTAAAAAAGGAAATAAAATGAATTCAACACAACATTTAATTTCATCACCAAGCTAGAATGACGATACAATTTTTTTTTTTGTGAATGAATGTCGACACGGTTGAAGACATAATGTCTGATAAAAATTGACTGCAGTCTGTTAAGATTCTTGATGGGTGGGTAATTAAATATCATGTAATGAGTTGAATCCGAAGGGATAGGGGATATATGTAAGCTGACAAAGATTGTGATGATGGTGATTGTTTGTGGTTTTTTTTTTCTGTTTATTTATATGAATACAAACGAGCCACTAACGTGTGTAGAGCGCAGTACAGCACTGCTAATCCACTCTAAAAAAAGCACGTGATTTCTTCAGAGTTTCGCAGGTTGGTCCTTTTGCTCCTCCTTTAAACCAACCAAATTGCTGCCAATCTTATATATTACTATTATTGTATTATATTTTTTCAAATGAATTCCAATATTTTTGTGTTTTCTGATTCTTTATCTTCTAATCTGAACTGGGTTTTCCTTGTTTTTATCATCAAGGCATTGATGGAAGTTGTTTCTTGCAGGTCTTACTGATTGCAGCCTCTAAATTCTGTCGTCTCTTTTAGTAGTTGTCTTCAAGTTTTTGTTTGGTGAGAGCTATGTTGAACTGTGATTTCTTTTCAAAGGATTTAATGAATATCACTTTAGAGTTAGCCAATGCAGCATTTTTCACAGTGCTACTGACATGGATTTTGCTGCAAATATGGAGAAGTAGTAGGAGAAATGATGGTGATAGAGTAGTAGGAGAATTTAGTCTCTTTACAAAGATCACTGTTCTTTCTAATCTTATAATCTGTATTTCCCACCTGGGTTTTGCGGTTTGTGAATACTGGAATCATAAAGTTGTCTATTCTAAATCTGTCATTTCAATTATGACTTGGGTTTTAGCTACTGTAATCTCTGTCTATTCAAAAAATAATAGAATCATTGTAGGACAGAGAAGATGGCCTTTGGTTCTTGTTCTTTGGTGGGTATTTTCTTGCTTTCTTGATTCACTTTGTGTCTCTGTTTACCTCATAAGCCATTTAAGATCAGCAAAACTTCCTCATCTTTTACCAGAAGCTAACATTGTGGATTTGGTTTCCTTACCTTTGTTAATACTACTCTGTTTCTATATTCTTCCTATTAGTTGTACTAGGAAACACACTGATCTTGAACACCCACTACTTCAAAAAGAGGATGAGAATTCTTCTACGCATAGTTTTACCAATGCTGGAATTTTGAGCCGAATCACGTTTCGATGGCTTAATCCTATTTTTAGAAGGGGTAGAATTCAGAAACTTGAACTACCTCATATTCCTTCAGTCCCTCATTCCGAAACGGCAGAAAGTGCTTCGTCCTTGCTGGAGGAATCACTTAGTAAAAAGAAAATGGAAGCCTCTTCATTGCCAAAAGCCATAACCTTTGCTATATGGAAATCTCTAGCTATAAATGCAGTTTTTGCAGGTATTTCATTGTTCTTCTATTAATTTTCAGATTTTATATATGCAGCAGCAGCAGTTTTTTATATAATCCTGTCCATTTTTTTTTTGTTGTTGTTGCAGGAATTAATACAACTGCATCCTATATTGGTCCCTTTTTGATAAAAAACTTTGTGAATTTCTTATTGGAGAAGCATGATAACTCAAGCTACAATCATGGTTTGATTCTTGCATCAATCTTTTTCTTCTCGAAGACAGTGGAGTCACTAAGTCAGAGACAATGGTATTTTGGAGCTCAACGAATTGGAATTCGTCTACAAGCAGCTCTTACTGTCTTGATTTACAAGAAAGCTCTGTCAATCAAATTTTTAGGTACAAGCAATGGTAAAATTATTAATCTGATCAATGTGGATGTTGAGAGAATTGGAGACTTTTGCTGGTATATTCATGGAATTTGGTTGCTACCAATCCAAGTATTTTTGGCCTTGGTAATCTTGTATTGGAATCTAGGTGCAGCTCCCTCTTTTGCAGCCCTCTTTGCCACAGTTTTTGTGATGGTGAGTAACATACCATTAGCCAACAAGCAAGAGAAACTTAACTCGAAAATTATGGAAGCTAAGGACTCGAGAATAAAAGCAACTTCTGAGACTTTGAAGAGCATGAGAGTTCTGAAATTGCACTCATGGGAATCCACTTTCTTGAAGAAGCTTCTTCAGCTTAGAGAAACTGAGAGAAACTGGCTGAAAAGGTACCTATATACTTGCTCAGCAGTTGCTTTTCTCTTTTGGGCTTCGCCAACTCTAGTATCCGTCGTCACTTTTGGTGTCTGTGTTTTGTTGAAAACGCCTCTAACATCAGGCACAGTTCTCTCTGCTCTGGCAACTTTCCGAATTCTACAAGAACCTATTTACAACCTGCCAGAACTCATTTCCATGATTGCTAAAACAAAGGTCTCTGTTGATCGCGTCCAAGAGTTCCTCGGAGAAGAAGATCAAAGAAAATTGAATCTGAATCCTTCTCATACCTCAAAATCATCTGACACTGCAATCGAAATTGAGACAGGAGAATATGCTTGGGATACAAGTGATCAAAATTTGAAGAGAGCTACAATCAAAATAACAGAAAGGATGAAGATAATGAAAGGACAAAAGGTTGCAGTTTGTGGGTCAGTTGGGTCAGGCAAATCAAGTCTCCTCTGCAGTATACTTGGTGAGATTCCGAGGATTTCTGGTGCAGGAATTAAGGTTTATGGGATGAAGGCTTATGTTCCCCAAATTGCTTGGATTCAAACAGGTACTGTTAGAGAGAATGTGTTGTTTGGGAAAGAGATGAATGCTTTATATGAAGAGGTTTTGGAAGGATGCGCTTTGAATCAGGATATTGAAATGTGGGTTGATGGAGATTTGAGCGTGGTGGGAGAAAGGGGAATCAACTTAAGTGGAGGACAAAAACAAAGGATTCAGCTGGCAAGAGCGGTTTATAATGATTCAGATGTATATATTTTGGATGATCCTTTCAGCGCTGTTGATGCGCACACAGGAACTCATCTATTCAAGGCAAGCAACATTTTATCATTGTTTTGGCTTTTATTTGTTTTATTATTCTGTTACTGCACGTCATATTTTCTGTTTGGATTCTTGGATAATTGACGTTTGGAATGTTTTATTTTTTCCTTTTACAGAAATTTCTCATGGAACTCTTGTCTGACAAGACTGTTGTGTATGCTACTCATCAGTTGGAATTTCTAAATGCTGCAGACCTTGTTCTGGTAAGCATTAACATAAAATTAAGGTCATCTCTCCTAAGAACTTTGAGAATATTGTCCTCTGATGTCTCTGATTACTCAACTTTTAAATGCATCTTTTTTAGGTGATGAAAGATGGAATCATTGTCCAATCTGGAACATATGAAGATTTGACTTCTGATCTTGATGGTGAACTTGTTAGACAAATGAATGCCCATAGAAAATCACTCGACCAAGTGAACCCACCTCAAGAAGATAATTCTTTGCGCTGTATGCCTTGCCAGATAAGTCAAACTGAAGTCACAGAAGAAAAGTTTCAAGGTACCACGACAAGCGACAAGTTCACAGAGAGAAGCATCGAAGAAGAAACAGAAACTGGTAGAGTGAAATGGAGTGTTTACTCGACCTTTATTACTGCTGCTTATAAGGGAGCTCTTGTTCCAGTTATCCTTCTCTGTCAAGTCCTCTTCCAAGGGCTACAAATGGGCAGCAACTACTGGATTGCTTGGGCAACAGAGGAGGAAGACAAGGTCAGTAAAGGGCAGTTGATGGGGATATTCATTTTGCTATCTGGTGGAAGCTCTATCTTCATATTGGGGAGGGCAGTTTTTCTAGCAACCATTGCAGTAGAGACTGCTCAACAACTTTTCGTTGGTATGATTACATCAGTTTTTCGAGCACCCATTTCATTCTTTGACTCCACGCCTTCAAGCCGAATCCTGAATAGGGTCAGTTTTCTTCTTCTTTTTTTCAAACTTCAATTTCTACATTTATCTCCAGAAATTGATATTCATTTCACTTCCTTCTTTATTTACAGGCCTCCACAGATCAAAGCACAGTAGATACAGATATTCCCTATAGATTAGCTGGACTAGCATTTGCCCTTATCCAGCTATTAAGCATCATCATCCTAATGTCACAGGTTGCTTGGCAAATCTTCCTTCTCTTCCTTGCCATTTTTGGAATCTCTATTTGGTATCAGGCAAGTAAAAAACAATTTAAGCTCATACATACTAAAGTAAATTTTTTTAGAGTTCCTAAATTAAACTCTCTATATATCCAAAGAAGAAAAATTACATTCTGCATAAATGTCTATTATCTACTTCTCTGCAGGCTTATTATATTACAACTGCTAGAGAACTAGCCAGGATGGTTGGAATTCGAAAGGCTCCAATCCTTCATCACTTCTCAGAATCCATCATGGGGGCAGCAACAATTCGTTGCTTCAATCAGGAAGATCGCTTCTTGATTAAAATTCTTAACTTGATTGATGATTATTCTCGCATAGCCTTCCACAACTCCGGAACAATGGAATGGCTCTGTGTTCGGATCAACTTCCTCTTCAACCTCGGCTACTTCCTTGTCCTAGTCATCTTGGTGACCTTGCCAAAGTCAGCCATAGACCCTAGTAAGCTCCTACAATCCCTCATCTTTACTGATATAAACAACAACTGGCAACCAAGTGCAAATCATTGACATAAAATTGAATTTTTATTTTTATGTTAACTTCATATTATAAGTTTATTTTAAATTGAAGTTGCTCCTGTTTGAGCCTTAAACATCAATTTTAAATTGACAGCGCGGTTATTATGATCTCAGGCTTGGCAGGTCTTGCAGCTACCTATGGTTTGAACCTAAATGTTCTCCAAGCTTGGGTGATATGGAATATGTGCAACGTTGAGAACAAAATGATATCAGTAGAGAGAATTCTTCAATTCACAAAGATACCTAGTGAAGCTCCTCTACTGATTGAGAATTGTAGACCAAAGCCAGAATGGCCAGTTGATGGAAGAATTGAAATAGAAAACCTCAAAGTCCAATATGCTCCAGCTCTCCCTATGGTTCTGAAAGGAATAACTTGTACATTTCCTGGGGAAAAGAAAATAGCAGTTGTGGGAAGAACAGGAAGTGGAAAGTCCACCTTGATCCAAGCCCTTTTCCGGGTAGTGGAGCCATCAGAAGGACGGATTCTTATTGACGGATTGGATGTTTCTAAGATTGGTTTGCAGGATCTAAGGTCAAGATTAGCTATAATTCCACAAGATCCAACGTTGTTTCAAGGAACCATGAGGACCAATCTGGATCCTTTCCATCAGCATTCAGACCAAGAAATCTGGGCGGTAAAACTAAGAATCAAAACTTTGTTTCTTTTCAAAAAAAATATTATGCTAAAGATAAGTTTTCACTCTGAATTTACTTTATTATCAGGCCCTCAAGAAATGTTGTCTTGCAGATATAATAAGGCAAGATCAGAGGCGTCTTGATGCACCCGGTACTGGTCGTCTACTTTGTTAAAACAATGCAAGAGAGTTTTGTTTACCTTCAGAAGTTTGTGCATACTTTTTTATATATGTTTTCATTAATTAATGCTTAAATCTAGCTTATGAAATGGTGCAGTAGCCGAAGATGGAGAAAATTGGAGTGTTGGACAAAGGCAACTTGTTTGCTTGGCTAGGGTGCTACTGAAGAAGAGACAGATTCTGGTGTTGGATGAGGCCACGGCTTCTATTGATACTGCCACTGATAATCTGATTCAGAAGACAATAAGAGATGAAACAAGCAGATGTACCGTCATCACTGTTGCACATCGGATACCTACTGTCATTGACAATGACTTGGTCCTCGTCCTGGATGAAGGTAAGCCGAAAATTTTCTACTGTTAAAACTAAACAGAATTCACTTCCAAAGCTTTAGGTCTCAAACGATTTGACTGATTGAACAAAAATTCTCTTCTAAATGCAGGGAAGGTTCTCGAGTATGACTCCCCGAGGAGATTACTTGAAGATAATTCTTCTTCATTCTCAAAATTGGTGGCAGAATTTCTGAGAAGATCACCCAAGAGTAAATACTAGAGGAATCTGCCTTGAGCTTAGACTGGCAGTTACTTGTTAATATTGTACCAGAATCTGAGGGACAAAGGTATATCAGCAGCAATTGACAGAAGCCTCAAGTCAGGAAACATTTCTAAGCCTTCAAATTCTGAAGAAAATATAGATTAGGAATACTGATTTACATGTATTTTCTAGCAGATCAATTCGCTCTTATACAATGAATTACTGAAACTTTTGGAATTGGAAAATGCCAAAGCAATCTAATCTTGTAGTTGCACACCAGAATATAACAAGTATTGTTTAGCGCAATTTATGACCAAATGTGTCTTCTCATTCTGTTCTAGCTTGTTGTTCTCTTCCACCACATATTTAGGCTATGATTAGGAAGAGAATAAAAGTGTGAGGAAGGAAAAGGGAGAGAAAAGAAAAGTGTGATGATTGATGATTTCTTTTCGCATGTACAAATCACCTATGTTACATGGACTCTTCACTTTACTCTGTCATACCCATGTCGGATCCTCGACACTTGGACAAGTGTATGGCACAGTGGTAAGACACAGAGTGGTAATGGCTGTGTGGTGAGACACAAAGAGTGGACATCCATATGCAGTAAATATCTGAAGTGGTTTCTTGTCAAATTAAATTCCTGTGAGGAATTTATCAACTTCAAACATTAGTTCTATATTTTTTTTACTGAATTAAAAAATCAGAGCAGTGAACATAAAAATAACCACAAAATTTATGAAAATGAACTTTATTCTTCAATATGGTTGAGAACATACAACAACTTTGCAATAAAGCAATTGTCTTATACAGTTTCTTTTTTAAAAAAGTATATTTCTCCAGTTGAATATATTCTGTATCCATTAAAGCTCATAGTCAAGGTGGAAAAACCTCAACAATTTTGTTTTAATTTGGATCTGAGAAGAAGCCGTTGATGGATGGCATGATCTGAGGGGTTCTATTGCGGACAAACTTCCTGAGGCCATGCTCTTTATATCTCTCCCCCTCTGCAAAGTTTTCAAGCACTCCAGCAGCTCTGTTCTCTTTGGACACCCTGAATCAACTTCAACTTTGAATTAGTCAATCTATAGTGTTATATCCCAATATACATAATTAACCAAACTGGACAACCACAGAATATCTACATCACATTGATTTTGTGCAGGCTTTAATTTACCTTTGTTGAAATTTATACATTTACATGAATCCGAGAGAGAGTTTATGAAATGGTTTCTATTTCTCATAAACAAAAGTTGGAAAAACTGTTTTCATTTTTTTTGTGAAGAAAATAGTTTAGTAGGTAGGCTACTCCACATGGCATTGGGTTAAGCACACATGGTGGATCTGAAGTAATGCCCACCGCACCTACATTGAGCCAAAGTTAAGTACCACTTCGCACTCTGTGCGAATGTTTAGTACCAACGAACTTCTATGAAAACTTAAACCCAAGCATTTCTAACAAGACAGACGAGCTATTATCATTGAACCAAGCACACACATCTCAAACCTAGGACCTTTAGGACCTAAAGCCTCAGCCTTAACCATTAAGCTAAGGCCTCATTGGCAATCCTATTTTCTTCTTAAATACCAAAGTTTGACTCAAGCATGTACATGAACTGAATAAGTAGAAGATGCCATACAACAAATACATACCTCACTTCAGGATTAGTGAAGATATTCCTTACAAGTTGAAGCGCACATATGCTAACAGCAACACCAGTTGCTGCAAAGAGTGGATACACCTAATCATCCAAACGAAAGAAAAAATTAGCATCTTAACTTAGATTTAAACTTGTAGAAACAGTACATGGAACTGAATAATCCATCACATTGATGAAAATATATTTTCAAATTTCAATATAAATATATAAAGATATACAAATAAATGAAAATCCATTTATTGAAATTTAATCATCTCATTTGTTAAAATTGTTTTATTGCACTAATTCTTAAAATTGTTTCATCATATCAGATTGTTTTATGTCCAGTTTCATAATTTTATTGATATAACAGCAATGAAGAAATAAAGAAAGAAAGAGAGAAAGTACCTCAGGCCTGAGCCATCTTGAAGCAGCCATGGCTGGAGAAGAGATCAAAAGTCAAAAACCCAGAAAAGGGAATGACCTCTTCTCCAAGAAAACTTGAGAGTAGGAAGAGAAACAAAAACAGAACACGAAAATTTCCAATAACAACGCTGTCTATTTAAGCCAAGAGAATGCTGTTTCGGGATTTGAGTTGGATGCAAATTCCTGCAAAAATAGGTTGCGTGCGTTTGTGTGTCTGGTAAGGAAACAAACAGGTCACCACCTTTGACCAACGAGGAGCCAACCATTGTAAATTTGGAATCTGTCATTGGTTGAAATCAAAGCAAAATCAGCATGGATATTGGTACTTGATTGATGCCACAGAAATCGATCACCAAAACCAATATGGTCACGCAAATGATGCTATAAATTTTTGTAATGTATTTCTTTTTTATTAATTTCTGCAAAAAATTTCATTAAATAATATGTGTGAAATACTCGTGCTTCATCGTTATGAGTAAAATTGAAAAATTAAATATTTACAAATAAAATATGGGAGACAATATTTGCTTCTTGATGACACGTGTGTTTTAAAAAAATTTAAAAAGAAGATATTGCAATAAATTGAAGTAATGAAAGCTCGGTAGACACAAATTAAAAGATTTTTAAAAAATTAAAGGGTGACAAAAAAAATTTTTCTTAATTTATTTTTAAGAACTAAACATATATCACATTTTATTTTTTGTAATCTTCCACGTAAAAGACTCAAGTTCAATTTCCCTCTTCACCGATAAAACAAAAAATATATATAATTCAACAAATTTTAACCTTTTGTAAAGACTTTAAATTATTAAACAGTTAATATTTATATATTGAATTTTTTTGATGATGAAGATGATTGAACCTTTAATCAGATCAAATTTTTTATAGATAAAAAATGATATTTTTTTGAAATTATTTTTGATGGCGTGACTCTTAAGAAGTTATTTGCACTTATTAAACCACAATACTTTTTTAGCTTTATTTTTTTAAATTTAATTTTACTTATAAAATGTTGTTAGGATATTTATATGTGAGTTATTTCACATTTAAAAAATTAAAAATGAAAATAAGAGCGAGTTATATACATAGTTTGAACTCAGGACTCATGAGCTTAAACTTTTGAGTTATATTGGTGTCCATCCATGTATATAAAACCCGTGTTCATGTGATCTCCCGTCGTGTGAAGTATTCCCAACTTAATAAGTAGTATCAGGGCCTAGTTCGAGTTGGTCACGATCGTTTGACTCCACGATGTTGTCATGTGATTGAGTTTATGGATGAAAAACGTTTGTGTGCCCATAATTGTCTACCCCATGAGAGGCTTACTTTTCCCATGATTGAGTTTGGTTTGACTTCTCCTGTTTATCGAGTGACCGGTGGTTTCATTCAAGGGAGAGTTTGGTATATAACTCAGACATGATGGGAGATTTACTAGCATATCACATGTGAGTTATCCCACATTTATAAAAAATAAAAAATAAAAAAGGGTTATGTACATGGTTTGGGTTTAAGACTTGTGAGTTTAAACTTTTGATACTCATATATATATGCATGTATTCATGTGATCTCTTATGAAATACTCCCGACCTTAACAATGTTTGGGTTAGGTTTTTTTTTCTTTTTGCGCAAAAAAAGTAGTAATTTACACAACACTTATTTATCCTGTGTTGAAATTCTGACACTCCAAAACAACTACGCAATCACAATAACAAAAATAAAGAGAAAAAAATACAATAATTTTTAATGTGGTTCAACACTTATTTCCTATGTTCACACACCAATCATTATTCCATTACTTTTGTAACTTTTGGATAAAGGAAAGCTACTAAAACTTAGTAACTCATTATACCACAATAAACAATTTTTTATATAAAATTATGTGAAAACTCGTCCTAATCTCACAACACAAAACCCCAATACATTTAATGTACACTCAACTCTTGGATCCCGTGTTTGATTGCAACACTCTCATTTGATCAACTATTTCTGGTTAAGGAATAGAGGTAAGAGACTACATCTCTTAATGCATGTATTTATAATAACTAGTACCCGTATCTTTTTGACACATAAACGATGTTGAACTATAACTATTTACAATAATACTTCTTTTCAATGAGAGATTTGAAGTGTATCCCAATAATGCGCGTTATGCATATGAATGTTCCATGGGGAATATAGTTGCGTGTAGACCAGCAAGACTATTTTTTATAAAAAAATAAAATAAAACAAAGCTCCTACTTTCAATTTTGGTTGAAAGAAAAAAAAAATACAGAGAAAATCCAACGAGAATCACGAGACTTGCCCTTACCAGCTTAACTTAGCTGGACAGCAGGAGATATGAGAATGAAGGTCTCATGCATACCAATCATTTAAGCCAGCGTTCACCAAAATTAACGGTATTTAAAATACTTTTGCTTGAAAAAAAAATGCATTAATAATTTTATGATTTGACTCATTTTAATAGTAAATTAAAAATAATTCGATATATAATAAATTATGTGACTTGCACTGTTAGCGTTAAGTGGAGTTGGATTGGCTTTGATGTTTATTTGTACTTGGAGATTAATTTATTTTGATACTTGATAAATTCTGTAAATTATTTAAATATCATTTAATAATTTTTATTAAAAATTAATTGAGTGTTGGTTTTTTTTTGTTTTTTAATTTTAATAATAAAATAAATAAATATTTTAGATTTTTAAAAATTATTATATATTTTTTGTTAGATAGATCAAATTTATCTTTGTATGTGTACAAAAGATCATGATCGAATTTCTCGTGTTGTTAAGTTTTTAAAATAATTTCATTTATAAATAATACTTAAATATTTACATTGTAACTAATTGAAACCATATCATTTATTATATATCGAAAAAAAAAACCTAAGGGTTTGTTATAAAAATATTTCAAACTGCAAGATTATGCATTTGATTTGGCAAAAAAAATCACTTTTAAATTCAATATTTAATATATTAAATTAAAAAAAAAATCTCATGTCGTAGTGTAGTTGGTTATCACGTTAGTCTAACACACTGAAGACTTCTGGTTCAAACCCAGGTGACATCATCTTTGTCTTTTCAATTTTTTGTATTAATTTTTGTTGCTTTCCTTTTCACTTTCTTATTGACTATGTAAGATCCGACAATTAAAGAAGCTCTGTTATGAGTATACATAAACTGGCATGCCGTTATTTAATTGGTGATTAAATCACATATTCTTAAACTAAGCTCAATGTGGTGACCTCAAGTTTCATGCACACCAGAGACAGTGAGTTTACTTCTACAGAATGGAGTAATATAATTAAAGGTTGAATATATTTTTGTGAGGCAGTTCTTTCAAGGATATATTTATTCTAATTACTTTTAAAATAATAATATTGATAATAATTTGACTTTTGAATGAGTTGTCGCTACCACGATTGGATCGATTGTCTATCAAAATGTGACTTCAAACTTCACGTTCTAAAAATGTCAATCCTACACCATGTGTTTAATCAATTTTATGATTTTATGTTTGTTTATATAAATTTAATTTTAAAATGGATATTATAAAAATATTAAATTTTTGCTTAATTGTATATTTCATCTTATTGTTTGGGTGAATTTCTATTTTATATATATATATATATATCATCTTAATGTTTTGATGAATTTCTTTTTGAATTTTGAGGATTTTTTTTGGACAAATAAAATTTTGAAGTACTGTATGTCAACAAATTAAATCTTGATATTTAGAAAAATCAAACTCAGCCCATAATTGAATAGTTTAAAATGATGAAACGTATTGTAATAGATGAGATTGTTGGGTAGTTTTAATCATTGAGAGAATGTGACAATAAGATTGTTCAGAAGTCTTAATCGCACGAAAGTGAAATTAATAACATTCTCACTATCGTTGTCTTGAGATTAGTGATATGAAAACTACTTAATATCTGTTTATATCGTTGTTGTTTTTTTTTTTTTTTTCGTGTTCAAATAAATAGAAATGACAACAAAAAAATAAGTTTGATTACATTTTATTACATGTTTACCGTTTTCAAAATAATAAAAACAAAAACGAAACCACAACAAAAAAGCAAGAATCCATGAAAACTTGTTTCTATGGTTTTTCAAAAGAAAGTGAAAACAAAAATATGAAAATTCAACATTTTCGTTTCTCATTGTCCATGGTTCGAGCCTTACTTTTAACCTTTTTATATTATTAACGAAGAGAACATTTTTGTATCATTTTCTATTTATCCTCAAAAGGAAAGAAAAGTTACTAAAATGGATTGATAATTTCTAGAGTTGTTTTTCTATACCATGCAATATGAAGAACAAATATCATTAATTTCACTACAACGTAATATATTTATAAATAAAAGTGTTGGCCTATATTTTATTTGAGTTTCAGTTATTTTTTAGTTTTGTCCTACTTATGCTCTTTTTTTTAAATAAATTTCATTTTTTACCATCGTCTGTCATTTGAATGATCGCGAGTTTACTCGAGTTTATAATAATATATGTAAATTTATTTATTTTTTTCAAATCAATTGTTATAAATTCAAATGAAAAATTGTTTTTTTCTTAAGTAAAAATTATTTTTTATTAAAAATATCGTGGATTCACTGTCATTCAACAAAAGATTATTAAATAAAATTTATTAAAATATAATACGAAATAAATAAATAATTAAATAACCCATATATAGGAAAATATCTTTCCAAAATATTTTATTTACTACCAACTTCTTATGAAAACGGCAATGGTATGCGTTGGCTGAAATTGACAGCGTCTTGAAAGCACAGAACAATCTTGAACATTGAGATTGATTGCTTGCTACGGTTAAAACAGGCGTCAAGTTTTGACTACCTATTAGAGAGCATACTCCTTCTCATGGGGGCTCACAGTCGTGGCAAACTCCTGTTGGCCCATAATCATAATTTTCTCCTCTTTGCCACCTTTGACCAAAACCCAATCCAAATTTGATATGTATAGGTGGGCCTCACTGGCTTTGAGCCCGTAGGATAAAAATTTGAATATTCCAATCATCAATGCGTTGATCCCCACTCTCAATTAGCAACGACGAGCTACCTCGCTCTTCAAGTGTTTGAATTTCACCCAAATTGCCTTGTACGTGAAATGTAGACTCCATTGTAGCACGTGAGCTCACCTTTTTTATCTCTAAACCGCAGCAGTAAATCAGCGGCAGTACAAGAATTTATTTAAATCAGCGGCTCAAATCTAACTTTTCCTTTTGCCCAAGAAAAACCCACTCCACGTGATTGCCCCACCAACTACTCTATAGTCTCTACTGCCCTTTAAATAACCCTAATAAGCACCAATTCTCTCCACTAACCCTCAATTTCTCTCTCTCTACTGCTTATCGTTTGATTTTTCGATTTCTAATATTTTATTATCAATGGGTAATCTGATCTCTCTGGTTCAATCTAGTTCTAATTATTTATTTTAGTGAGTTTATTAGCTTTTGAATTAATTTTGTGTGCTGTTTGATTTCATTTTTACAGCTTCAGACAAGAAGATTAAGATCGGCATCAACGGTACGTATCTGATCCTTGATTTTGTTCCAGTTTTTTGTTTTTGGAGAGATCTAATCGTATTTAATTGTCTAAGTAAAATCGAAAATGTGTGTTAGGTTTTGGAAGAATCGGTCGTTTGGTTGCAAGAGTCATTTTACAGAGGAGCGATGTCGAGCTCGTTGCAGTCAACGATCCCTTCATCAGCACTGAATACATGGTTAATATAATTTCTAATCATGATTAATAGATCTGCTTAATCATTTTAATGAATGATTAATGTGATTGGTCTTTTTTTTTGGATAACGCAGACCTACATGTTCAAGTATGATAGTGTTCATGGTCACTGGAAACATCATGAGATTAAGGTCAAGGACTCTAAGACCCTCCTCTTCGGCGAAAAACCTGTCACTGTTTTTGGAGTCAGGTATAAATCTCGATTTCTTGTTCGTATTTATTGTTGTATCGTGAGTTTAGTTCAAAACAAGATTGAGATTTAATGACCTCGTGTTCTTTTTAGGAACCCTGAGGAGATCCCATGGGGTGAGACTGGAGCAGATTTCGTGGTCGAGTCTACTGGAGTTTTCACTGACAAGGACAAGGCTGCTGCCCACTTGAAGGTTTGTTTTGATCCATCTTTTGATTTGGGTTCCTGTCTTCCATTTTTACTTCAGTTTTCTCGAATTTTTTAGCTCCGATTTGAGGGTTTTGAGTTTGTTTTTAATGGTAAATTTTATTGGATGATGCGATCTTAGTATCTTACACTCTGGTATTTCCTGAACTGTAACTATGAAATGTGAGTTAGTTCTTAGACTGGTTGCCTAAGATTTTGTTTTTAGATAATGTTGTACTTGTCCTTTTGCTTGTGATGATATAGTCATATTGTGAACTTAACCAAAAGTAAGGGAGGGTTTCAAATCTAATTTTACTCGGTAAAAATCTTTGTACTCATGAAAATCTAATATATAGAGAAATTGCAATAATGATGGTTAAAATCAACATTGATAGGCCTGGATTTTCTTTCTGTTCAGGGTGGTGCAAAGAAGGTTGTCATCTCTGCCCCTAGCAAGGATGCACCCATGTTTGTTGTCGGTGTTAACGAGAAGGAATACAAGCCAGAGCTTGACATTGTTTCCAACGCTAGCTGTACTACCAACTGCCTTGCTCCTCTTGCCAAGGTTGCTCTCTTGTCTATTGTATTTGGTTTCTTTGGAAGTTGAAATATCAGTTAATTGTTTTCATGATAAGTTAGAATCTGGGGATTTTTACAGGTTATCAATGATAGGTTCGGAATTGTTGAGGGTCTTATGACTACTGTCCACTCCATCACTGGTAAATTGTTGTCTTTATGACAATTCATTTTACTTTTTTTAAAGATAAATATGAGTTGATGAATATTAAATAACGTTTACTTTGTATTTTGTGTCTGTGGTTCAGCTACACAAAAGACCGTCGATGGACCATCAATGAAGGACTGGAGAGGTGGTAGGGCTGCTTCCTTCAACATCATTCCCAGCAGCACTGGAGCTGCCAAGGTATGCTCAATAGATCCGATATTTTTCTCGAGTAAAAGTTGTTTTGCATTTCGGGTTGATGTAGTATTAATGTTCCAAGTTCTTTGTCTCCTTTTTTGGGTGATCTATGTAGGCTGTTGGAAAGGTTCTACCAGCTCTTAATGGTAAGCTAACCGGAATGGCCTTCCGAGTTCCGACTGTGAATGTTTCAGTTGTTGACCTTACTGTCCGACTTGAGAAGAAGGCAACTTATGAAGACATTAAAGCTGCTATCAAGTAATTGATGCGATTCTATATTCTTTGTATTGTGTGAATATGTTCCTGATGAAGTTAGTATGCAAGTCCATTTTATCATCCATACCATACAAGTTTAATGTTAATATATGGAAAAAATTACAGAAACTACTTCAATGGATGATATTATCTATTGAATGTTATATCTAACGCAGATAGAATCTCAATTTCATTTATTTGATGGGCAGGGAGGAGTCTGAGGGCAAGCTTAAGGGAATTTTGGGCTACACTGAGGATGACGTCGTGTCCACAGATTTTATTGGCGATAGCAGGTAAATTTTTCATAGTCCATTCATATGTTCCGTTTCTTTTCTTTTTTCCTTTCCATTTGATTCGGTATTCCATATTCCTTTGCGGTAATTGATTAATCAATGCATGTTGGAGCTAATCAGAACCTAAGCAATTAGTGAGGTTACTAATGTGGAGGTGTGTATTCTATGCAGGTCAAGCATTTTTGATGCCAAGGCTGGTATTGCATTGAACGAAAACTTTGTGAAACTCGTCTCCTGGTACGACAATGAATGGGGTTACAGGTAATGTCATCATGGTCTCAATATCCTTGAATTGTCTACCCCAAGCTTGAATTACGACCTCTAAAGCATTAAATGACGTGCTTTCTTGTGCTTTTTCTTGTTTTGCAGTTCACGTGTAGTCGACTTGATTGTTCATATGGCATCCACTCAAGCTTGAAGCTAACCCCTTGATGATCCAAGGCGAACTTCTATGTTTTGTTTGAGTCCAAGGGTTTCTGAGATTTGCCATTTGAAATAAACATGAGTCCTATGTTGTTCTATATGTGAGACTTACCCTTCTGGGTTTATTGGTTTTCTGTCTTTGAAGTTTCAGTTATGAAATCTTAGGGGTTTTGTTTACCTGTCTCTTTTTGATATCAAAGGATGTTTCTGGAACAACTTCATCAGTTTAATATGGGATAGATCGTTTTTATATATCAGTTGGTGGTTTATATTTGTTTTCGTTCTATCATTTTATGTAGTTTCACGATTCCATTTCCTTTGTCCTTGTGTGAATCGGTCAATTGCATGAAATTGACACCCCTCCCCAAAAAAAAAATAGAAAAAATGCCGTGGAAAAGAAAAATTGGCCTTAGAAAGGGAAGGGGTAAAGAATGCCCAATTGTAGATGCAAGCAATTTCTAACAGAGGAGAAAACACCATGACTTCAACAATGCTCCATTCATGAGATTTAAGCTCCGTATCCTCACAATTCCAACAATCTCTTGCATTGCATAGCCATGGAGAGGAGGAGACCCAAAATCAACAACCTCAACATGAAATCCCCACATTCATTATTAGGATCACGATCTTGTCTCAGACCTCAGTTCTTGTTTAAACCCTGCCGCAAGAATCACGTGATAGAAAATATTGGATAAAAGGTGTGCATGAGTTTGATTGTTTATAGATTAACTAACTTAATCAATATTGTCATAATGTTTTTAATTTTAATTCAGTTTAACTAAAGCTCAATTTTGATTTATTTTATATAAAAATTGGGTTATGTATTGATTGGGTTCGAGTTCCTTTATGAAAAACTGGTTTGCTTATGAAAAAATGGATTCAAATAAGTATATCAACTTTCAAATTCAATATTAAATAATCTCAAATTTATTATCGATCAAAACATTTTGCATAAATTTAAATTATTAGTTAATAATATTGATTAAAAAATAAAGATGGATTCTCATGTTATGAGTTAAGATTGACAGATTCACATGTTATAAGAGATTGAAATTTTTTAACTTTAGTTCCATCCAAATTTAATTCAATTTTTTTAATATACAAATTCAAATACTTTAGCTCTATCTTAATCCGAATTTGGAAAATCCTAACCGTATTATAAAAGCATTGAGAGAGACAGAAATGGAGGGGGAGGGGGAGGGGGAGGGAGCATTGGGCTAAATGACTTATGGGCTTAAGTTTCATCAATAACGGGTTGGGTTTTGCAAATAGAAGACGGGTCGTGGCCTATGGGCATATATCGAAAAGACGCTTTCGCGCAAACTTCAAACCTCTTGTGACTTGTCCCCTTGAATGCGGAGGCCAGACAAATAGCAGAGAGGTTTAAGCTTCAAAACCCTCGTCAAGCTGTGCTGCACTCTACCGGGCATCAGGTACAACTGTTGATCACCATCATCCAACGTTATTTCTTTGTACTCGGGCTTTATTTTCTTTAGGCTGCGTTTGGCATGATATTGGCAATTAATTCATTTCGCAGTTCGTAGAATTATTAAAGTTCTTCTAATAAAATTATTCCTTGCTTTGAACTTCTCTTCTAGCGTGATTTTCAAGCTATAAAATTTAGTCGGTTGAAATTTATTCCTTCCATTCTTATCACAAATTCAAATTCATTTTTTAAACTATCATGCTTTGAGTTGCAATTTCATGGAATTCAACATAGTTTTTGGCTTTTACTGTTAATGCTTAGTGTCTTATTTCAAGTGATGATTTTGAATTCATGCTGACTGGTTAAGCCTCTAAGAAATGTTCGGTTTTGCTTGGTTTGTTGGCGGTGAAAGCTTTTTTAAGCTCTTTTTCTTTGGATTTTATTCGCCCAAGTTTCTTAGCAATTAGCAATCAAGTAGAGGGTTTGACCTAAAATGGTATCAAGTTTCTCTTTGATAGATTTCACACGTGAGATACACTTGGATAGACGCTCTTTGAGCATATAGCATCTCTCTTGTTTTTGACTTTGCTAGAAAAATATCAAAAGCAAAGAAGCTTAATGTTTTGTTTTGTTGGGGAGGGGATGCAATTAAAAGAATCTAACTTTGGTTCACTTTGTTGGCAGTTCTTCATGGTCTGTCATGTAGAGAAGTGCCTTAAAAACACCAGCTTTCTTCTTAGACCCTCAATATCTTATGCCCTTTTACATGCTTCCACTAAAAATGGCTCTTCCACTTCTTCTTCATGTTTATCTAACCCACTTGATTCTTCTCACCCACTAAGAACAGCGCAAAAGCCTGATGTTGACATTATCGTAGCTAAAGCTCGTGCGAGAAGCAGTGATGATGACGTTTTTCATTGTCTAGCGCATGATCAAACTTGTAACGGTATACAGCTTTCTCATGACCTTGTTCATAAGTTGCTCCACAGGTTCAAGGATGATTGGAAATCTGCATTGGGTGTTTTTAGATGGGCAGCGTCTCACCCTGGCTATAAACATACACTGGAGGCGTATGATACAGTGGTGGACATACTTGGGAAAACAAAAAAAATGGATCAGATGAAAGCACTGGTAAATGAAATGCGTCAGGATCATCTTGTCACGCTTAACACAGTTGCTAAGGTTATGAGAAGGTTTGCGGGTGCTGGGCAATGGGAAGATGCGGTGAGGACATTTGATGAGTTAGGAACTTTTGGATTGGAGAAGAACACAGAATCCATGAACTTGCTACTGGACACCCTCTGCAAAGAGAAGAGGGTCGAGCAGGCCCGTGCCATTTTCTTGGAGCTCAAATCCCACATTCCACCAGATGCACACACATTTAACATTTTCATCCATGGTTGGTGCAAAATGAATTATGTTGATGAGGCACACTGGACAATCCAAGAGATGAAGGGGTATGGCTGTCGGCCTTGTGTCAGAAGCTATTCAACTATCATTCAGTTTCACTGCCACCAATATAACTTCAGAAAGGTCTATGAGCTGCTTGATGAAATGCAGGCTGAAGGCTGTCCTCCAAATTCTGTCACTTACACCACTGTCATGTGTTCGCTAGCTAAGTCAGAGGAGTTTGAGGAAGCTATACAAATAGCTGGGAGAATGAATGCAGCTGGATGTAAACCCGATACTCTTTTTTACAACTGCTTGATCCATACACTAGGGCGAGCTGGTAAGGTAAAAGAGGCTGATCATATTTTCAAGGTGGAGATGGCCAAAATTGGTCTTTTCCCTAATACATCTACTTATAATACTATGATTGCTATGTTTTGCCAACACAGTCAAGAACAAAAGGCCTTCAATGTCCTCCAGAAGATGGAAAATGCAAAGGTTTGCAACCCTGATGTTCAGACATATTATCCATTGCTTAAGCTGTGCTTTAAAACTGGAAACATAGATAGTTGCTTGAGCAAATTATTGGACGACATGGTCAATAAGCATCATCTCAGTCTTGATATTTCAACCTACACACTTTTGATTCATGGCCTTTGTAGAGCAAACAGATGCGAGTGGGCTTACCTCCTATTTCATGAGATGATTGACCAAGATATAACAGCTAAATATAAGACGTGCCGTTTGCTTTTGAATGAAGTCAAGCAGAAGAATATGCATGAAGCTGCTGAGAAAATTGAAGAATATATGAAGAAATTGTGAATGTTTGAGTAACAAGCATGTCCAGGTGAACATTCATATGCTTTTGCTGTGTTTCGAGTAATGCTGTTGCAGCTCAGACTTTCAGATAAATTTGAAGTATAGAATTCATCCACAATGATTTAGTATTTGATTTAAAGTGCCCCCCCCCCCCCCCAGCCCCAAAAATTTTTTTCTGCATAATTTGTCATTGTAAGCAATGACTCTGTTCTTACTTGATAGTGGACAAAATTCCAGTTTAAAGCTGAGAATCGCCCGAGTTTGAATCTTGGTAGTTGTTTTTATGACAAATTGTCTTGGATTTCATGTGTTAAGGGTACTTAAAGTTGAGAACTGGAAGATTATGTCTCTTGCCTGTCTTAGTAGCTCTTGGTTCTGGAGTTGTGTTCACTTTGGAATTTGATTAATATATGTTATTACATTCTCAATATTTTTACTGGTTTTCATTGGCTTAAACTGATGTAGGCTCCTTATTGCCGAAGGAAAGAAATTCTTAATGTTCTTAGCTTAAAACATGTAGCTTTTGTAACTCTTGTTCTGCCTGCTTTGGAGCTTCGGTAAGGACATTTCCCTGCCCATCAAATGGTCTGGGGTTCGAGACGTGTGTATAGGTTTTAATAATTAAAAAAATCCTGTCTCTCCAATGGCTAGGATTACAACATTACATCATTCCCTCATCCCCTAAACTGCCTCATCCTTGGTGAAGAAGTGATTCAATCCTAGTTCCCTGATATCATCTTAAGGACTTACCCCTAACAGCCAGGTTATCTTCTTCTGTAATTTCAGGCCAGACAATCTTAAGCTTTTTCTAGTTTCCTTCTGCTATTGTTTGGAAACTTACAGTTCACATATTTGATTTGATGTCTGCACATGCTTATAGTTTACATGAACCTTCCCTTTTCCCCCTTTGCACATGGCATAGTGTCTTTGCATCAAACAATAATATGGGCTTATGCTCAAGAATCAAGATGTAATGCCATGTAATTTAGTCAAAATAAAAATTAAAAAAAAATTACAGATACCAGCTGCTGCATGGCATATTGATTAGAAACTGGAGAAGCTATATTTTTCAGTAGGACAACTTCCCTCCATCTGCCTCATAACCTCAGTGACCTGTTCTGAGATACTAGGATACAATTTTGCTATCTGTACTCTCGTTGTTGGGTATAGTGGTATAAGGTGGATAGGGTGGTCTATTAGGTGATATGGGGCTAGTGAGAACACAGGAATATCGCAGTTTACTGAAAGTTCTACATATATCTTAGTCAGTATCTGATTATTCTAAAATTTAATTGGCTCACTTTTTGAAGGCATCAAATCAGGTGGCTATGACCATTGAGAAATCAATGGAGCATAAATAAGCTGATGTTGAATATTTGGCCTGACTTGTTAGTAGTTGTTGCTCGTGTATTTGTGTGCCTGAATTAGGCAAACCATGCATACTATGAATGAGGATAGAGAATAATTTTTTTTTGATTTACAATGATAATCTAACTTACCCGATTCTCCACCCACCCATACAACTACTCTCGTTATCCATAAGGGAGTTGTTGGCCTGATGAATCGACCTCAAAAACTTAAGGCACCCAAGTACATTTGACTTGGGGCAATAACCATTAAGCCAAAGGTTGCTGGTTAGATGATAGAGAATAACCTTGTAAATTCTTAGATCAAATTCATATGTTTAGCTGAGAGGGAACAGTGTCTCCTAGCTGAAATGCATCATAACAGTGTCTTCTAGCTGAAATGCATCATCCTTAATGTCATATAACTTGAGGTTTTCTAACATGACATCTCATTCTCACAGAAACATTACTTCTGTATTGCAGTTCTGAAGAAAGTGCATTTGAAGCCCCATGCCAATAGAGGCAATGAAATCACCAAGCAGGCAATTGCGTTAGTGGCTATAGACCATTTGCAGCAGGTGTTGGAGAGGCAGAAAGGGGCTTTTTGTGGAGGAAGGGCTACTGATGTTCCTAAGACATGAACACTCTGCACAGAGGCTGACTAACATGATCAATTGCAATGGTCTTAATGACAAGATTGTCATGGTAATGTTTTGTAATGTTTGCCTTTAGTTGGGTTTAGAGTAATAGTAACACAGAAGCAGTGATTTTATAAGATTATAATAAGCGGCCTTGTCATAATGGACAACTGCTCAAGAACCAAGGAAATATTAAGCTGGGGCTGAAAGCTAACCTTTTTTTTTTTCTTCGAGTGAATAGGTGATCGTTATTCTGTAAGAGATGATCTCCCATATTATTACTTGGATAATATATTCATCAATCATGAATCTAGCTCTGAATCTCTTTGAGCAGATGTTGGCCTGAATTAGAACATTGCAAAGAAAATTAGTCTGGAAAGAGAAGAATGGTTCCTCTATGGCACCACCAGTTTTGGCTTCACATACTTGAGAAAGTATCATTTGGTTTGGCTTTTAAAATGGCTTTAGCTTTCAAGAAATAGAAACTCGGACAAACACTTAAAAACAGTTTCTGGGAAGAACAAGCTGGAAATATATGTTATAAGGATCTGAATTTGTTTCAGAGAAACTTTTATTTTATTAAGCGCTAAACATATTTTTTTAATCGGTGGTGGGGGTTTTTGAACCTATTTTTAAGCAGGAATTTTGATGTTTTTTTATCAAAGGTGGAAATCAAGCGTTACACATTTTTTAACTTTATTGTTGTTTTACTAAAAAATTATTTTTGACAATAAAAATTTGAAATTACAGCTGAAGTACCAAATGTGCCTGACTTAGATTTATCCTTGAATTAGTAATAAGAGGTCCATGTCCAAAAATGTAGGAAACTGTTTTTCAATGTAGGAATGGTTTTTTTTAAATATAAAAAATTATTGAAGCAATAACCATTTGGATTGAAATGAAAACATTATTTTCGTGTGGAAACAGCTGAAACCATTGTGCTAAGCTCAAGACCACATTAATTTGAGAGATTTACACTTAGGTTTTGAATGGTTTTTTAGCTATTGAAGTTAATACAAGATGTCATGGCTTGTTTCTTTGGGCCACTAGGTAGGATCTACTCGTTTTGTAAGTCAAAAAAACAGTAAGATCACATTTGTTTTGTTGTTTTCTTTTCACTCTTTTGCGGACATTGGGGATGCAGCATCACGTGAATGTTGGTGAAGATGGACCCAAGCACTAGGCCTAGGAGATGCAAGTTTGGAACTAACCTAAAACCAATTTTAAATTTAAGTTTATTTTTTAAAATTTATCAAAATTTTAGTTAAATTTTATTAAATAGCATTTAAAACATCACTTAATAAATCATGATTTGATTTTATTAAGTTTTTGAAAAATTTTAAAAATAAATTTTCAATTTAAAATTGATTTTAAGATGAACCCAAACATCGTCAATGCTACCGTAGTAGTTTTGGTTTATATTTTATAGTTATCAAAATAATTTTGAAACAGTTTTTAATTAACCAATATTGGAATTAAAAAAAATGTTCAAGACATGTTTAATTGAAAAATATTTTTTATTTTTTATCTCAGTATTCTTTAACACTTTTTTAAACAATTTGTATATTTTTAACATATTTCGAAAAACAATACTTTTCTTTTTAATATAATATTGGAGGAGATGAAAAACAAAAAAAAAAAAACTGTTCCAAAGTTTTTCCAATACTACGTTGAAAAGATAAACATTGTTTTTCAAACTTTGTGAACAATGTACAAATTATTTATGAAATTGTTAAGAAAAATAAAGATTAAAAATAAAAAACATTTTCTACAACTAAGTGCTTGGTGTTCAATAAAACAATAATTTTATTATAAATTATATAAAGATTAAATGTTCGCTTTCATAGAGAATTCAGTGATAGAAAATTAACAAAATATTTTTGGATTAGAGAATTATCAATTTATTTATTTTTAGATCGGATATAAAATTAATGTTTTAGAAATGTTTGAAACTTCATTGATAATTTTGAAGAACTTTATTAATAACGTCCGTATAGATGTATGACCTAAAAAATCATATTACCAATGGAGTTATTAGTGAACTTCACTAATAACGTCAATAAAATTCTTTTAAATTATCAACAGAATTTCGAATGAGTCTAAAACCGATCTAACCAATAATTTCTCGACCAATCTCGCAAAGATTATTACAAAAATATTTAATTAAGTCATTATTATTGTTATCTCATGATCTAAAAGTCGAGACAAAATTTTGTGTCATTGGATTTGGTCGCTTGGCTCTCTTTGCAATGGCCATCACCATAATTCATGAACTATACAATTTTGATATCTATTATTAATAATTATTATTATTTGATTCCTTTTTATTTCATGGCCATGCAAATATCAAAATGTTAGTAATATACTTGTTATTTTTATGTTAAAATACATGAATAACTATATGGTATGATTCATTCTTATAATAAATCTTGAGCTTATTTTCAGTACATAACATACCAATGCTTTGCACTATAGTGGGTTTTTGTTGACTCTATCATTTATCTGTATTTATTTGGACGCAAGATTGACTCATTTTGACACCTCATAAATTATATAAATCATTTGAAGATTATCCAATAAATTTTAAAAAAATTTTACTTGCATGCTATTTTTGTGATTTTTCAATATTTAATAATAAAAAAATATTTTTATATTTTTTCTCATAGTAAATCACATTTATCTTCGCATGCATATACAAAATAATAATCAAAATTATTATATTGTTAAGTTTTAATTATAATTTTATTTATAAATAATATTTTAAAAAGTTACATTACACCTAATTGAAACCATAAAGTTTATTTATGTATAAAAAAATCTCAAAACTTATTATAAAAATAAATCAATTCACATAATTATGTTTATATTTTAGTCTTTTTTAATTAAAAAACAATATTTATAGCCAATCACATGCTTATGATTCTTATGGTTTTGTTTTTACAAGGTAGAGAATATGGTCTCCATCCTAAATAGTTTCCTAAGTCTAGATTCTTAAGGTTATAATATTTGGTAAGAAAACTTAATTTCTTTGCTAAATAAGGTAGATTGTTTATGTTGATTAAGGAAATCCAAGAGGAATGTGAATTATGTTTTAAATTTTTTTATAAATTAAAAATTAGACATAAGATAATCAAACAAGCTAAGCAAATAAATATAAACCTGATCAAAATAAGATAGTTATGGAGGAGAGCTTGTAAATTTGATTTATATTGATTTAGTCGCTCTTTGTAACTTGATTGAAATGATAGGATTTTATAAAAATTATATTGACTAAATTAATTTTGGTATTAAACTAATATTGAATTTTCTTCCAAACAAGGTGTAATATAGTGTAACACAATTGCTTTGTGCATCCATACAACTTCGAAACACCTGCAATCTTCTTTACTATTGAAGGAAAATTCGGAGGAGGAAAGAAAACAAAGAATTTGGTTAGACTTTGGAGTAATATTGTATACATAAGACAACAGATGCAAAGTAAATAACATTAAATCAGCACGGAAATTGATATAAAATCACAATGATAGCCAAAAGAGATTTAAAGGCCGTACATAAATCATAAATTACATAAATACTATAACCTAAGAAACATATAGTAGTATGCGTTCTGTGACATTAAACAACAACATAACATAAGATAATTAGGCAACATAAACGACAAAAAACAATAACAAAAACAAATTATGGAGATTTTCTTTTGATAACACCATATAAGCAGACCAATGTCATTTCCACCACTGCTATCACCTCCAAAAATCCCAAAAGAGCACCTTAGATCACTCTCAATAAAGACCACCTCATCCTTCTAAATTCCTATGAGGTTGCAATCCATACCCATATCACGAATTCCACCAACAGTGTTATTGCCTCCTCCATTATTGGTATTCTCATAAGGTTGCAACCTTAACCCCATATAATTTATTCCACAAGTACTATTGTTGCTATCCCTAACATTACAATTCTCATAGAGAGGTAGCAACCCCATGTCACTATGGCCTTCAAAACTCCCATGAGGAGACATTAGCCCCGTGTTATGACTAGGGAGCCTAAAATTGACTCGTGAGAATGAGGTAGCCCCATCCCCATGTCTTTAGCAATAATTCCACTAGAGCTACCAGTATATGCACGGTGAAATGATAGCCTCGTTTCAGTCCTGACAGTAGAGCTGCTACTTTCATCATGCTTATCAATGTTATTTATTATTTCAAAGAACCATGGATCCAATGTACTAGGTGACTTTATAGGAATAATCCTCATTTATTCTCCACCATTAAGATTAACCCCACTAGATTCAATCTAAATGATTTCGTTTACCGCCTGCAAGCTTTCATCACGTAGACTTTGATTAGGAGGAAGAGAAAGATTCCTTGGTTGGAGAGGGAAAGGAACTCGTTGAAAAAATTCATACCTCTTCTTGATCTCCTCCATTTTCTCTTCCACCAACCAAGTCAAACGATAAAGTTCACTTATGATTAACTCATCAAAACGTCTGTTATAACAGATTTGGTGCATGAGATTGGACATCTCAGCCTCCATGTTCTTCCTCGTTGCTTTTGTACTTTGATTAACCTTTCTCTCAAGTAGGTTTTTTAAACGATCCATTTCGAGTTGATCACTTCCTAAGATGATATCATCACATTTTGAGAATCTCATGATACATATATGCAACAATAAAATAAGACTAACAGAAATTTTAATTTTAATCCTCAACCTTCAACGTGGGAGGTACATAAATCTGATATTAACTTACATATAATATACAACGTAAGATGTATGAATATTTACAAATAAAATATTTATTTCATTTTCTCACTAGTCTGGGGATATTAACACGTACGTGGTTTACAGAAAATGAATTCGTCTGACTTTCAACCCACCAGACTATTTGTCATGTCTGCTACCTGAAATCATTGTACAATGAGGGATGAGTTTCACAAGCTCAGTGAATTAAATTTACTAAAAGTATTCAAATTACATAGATAGCCGGTTAATATTTAATCATTTATCTCTCCTATAACTAGATAATAGCATAATGTCTAACATTTAAATAATTCATATCTTATTATATTTCTATATCTCTTTCTCATTGTAAGTGTCTCTCTGTGAGACTCATCAATCTATAAATAAAATTCACAATAATACACCACACATCAACATTTCAATAATGCAAACAATAATTAAAACAGATGCAATGCGTGAATTATTATTATGGGAACGTCTTCTCACATGTCGACATGTTGTTATTATCTTAGACCAGTCTCCTCTCAGTTCTTTACAGCTTATCCCGGTTGTCACATAATTTATTTTCAGCATATACCGGCTGTCATGGTGTCCTTTTTATTTCCAGCATATACTGGCTGTCACAGTTTTTCAATTAGACCGGCCCCTTTCCGGTTCTTTCGGTTCTCTTATTTAATGCATATGCATATGAACAATGATATGAATATACATATGAACGATGATATAAAAAAACACACATGAATTCAAAATATTTCAATTAACTATATGGTCTTTCCTCAACTTTCTGCTTGATAAATCTCACAATTTTCATCTCCACATATATCACATCCATTTATTTACTAAGACTCGTCGAAAATCTATTTATTACCGTCATTATTAAATCAACTCATTATTCTAATAATATTCTCTTTCACACAATAATTTCTACATGTCCAATATTCATCTCATACTTATCAACCAAATTTTTATCTATCACCAAAGTATAAGATAATAATTTATTTTAATATTATCACTGTATATTTGATTTTTATTTAGATTACTTAAAGTAAATTCAACTCACCATGTAGCACTTAAAGTTACCCCTGGATCACTTCCTTGCATTTCTCGTTCCTCTTCGAAATTTTCCTCTGCTGCTGATCGTCACCACCTGACATAATATTTATATTAAATTTCTAATTTATTATTGAATTCTTCATAAACCACACCCTTTGAAAATTTCCATTTTGACTTTCGAGAAATTTCATGAGTGCTAAATTTTTTTTAAAAATATAAACATTACGTTAGTACCTTATGTTTTTTTGATAGCTTTCCGTGACACTCTATAAAATTCCACCCTAAATCCTTTCAAAATTTTACTCTTTCAACATTTTTTTCGGTCCTCACGTGTTTAAAAAAGACACATAATGGAAGGAAAACTAAACGAGTTTGGTAAGTGTAACTTAACGTTTACATATAAGCGAAATATATATAGACGATTTGCTATAACGGCAGCTCAGAATTGCTTGCCAAAATGCATTTGGCAACTCCCAAAAACTCACTACATATATGTCTTGCTGTAACACAACCAAGGCTTTGAAAAAGCACTTGACAACCCCAAATTAAGTTGTCAGCAGGTATAGCCACCTGCTGACACGTTTTACTGTTTTACAGGTTTTTTTAGTCTTTTTTAGTTTTCTGAGACGTTCACGTCCCATATTTTTTTATTTTTCTTTTTTTTTTCTTATATACTGTTCATGATTTTTTTTAATTATTTTATTCAAATAATAATAAATTTTTTACATATATTTTATTTTATTTTATATTATATTTATTAATTTATTTCTTTACTTTTACTTTACAAATATAATTATTATATGTCTTATGGTTTATCATCTTCTCTGTCCGCTCTATGTCTGACAAATCATAAAACCTCGCTAGCACTTGTTACACGAAAAAAGACGAGGGCCACACTGCTGGCTCGTTATCATCTGGGTTGTAAATGATAACACAAGCACTCACATCACACAAAATGGCAAACTCATTCACTTTTTCGATAAACCAAGTCTCATTTTCTTGAGGCTGGCTTTCTTAGCACTATCATTCATTATCCACGCAAGTTTGACTTTCTTTCTTGTTATTGCTATTGCTTTTGTTGCTTATCTCTCTATGTTTTTTGTGCTCTAAATACTAACCAATGAAGGGTTTACATAGTCGTAAAGGATAACTATTTGGAGCAAAACTAAAAATGTGTTCTTAAGGGGATGTTAATTTCATTTTGAATATTAAAAGTGTTTAATGTATACAAATTAAGAAATCTATTTGTCTAGATTCTTAAGGTTATAATATTTGGAAGAAAATTTATTTTCTTTGTTAAATAAGGTAGGTTACTTTTGTTAATTAAGACAACTCGGTGAAATAGGTTTTAAACTTTTTCTATAAACTAAAAATTAGACATAAGATAATCAAACAAGCTAAGCTAGTAATCAATATATGAGCAATAAATATAAATTTACTGAAAATAAAAAGGTTAAAGAGATAATATAAAATTTTATTTATTAGAAAAAAATACTCAAACAGATGATTATTTGGCTCCCAAAAAAATATTACAATATTAAATACATTCATTTTCATGGCAAAATTAAGGGACCATCGACTCTATAATTGATATTCGATGGGCTGCCCAAGTGAGTATATAAAGTATTAATTAAACTTAATTTTGATTTTAACAATCATGAGCAAGTGAGGACATATTTGTAAATTTTTTACATAATTTGAAAGTAAAAGTGAAAATTTATAAAATAAAAAGCTCACATGCAAATAGTTTAATAAAAGAAGATCTACAATTTTGTTATTTAAATGTTTGTTTAAATATAATTTAAATTATTTGTTGTTGATTTAAATTACATAATGACTTAATTTGTATTTAATCATAGCTATGTATGCTCAACTGTCACATGTAGACGACGCCTTTTATCATCATATTTTCGTTTTTAACTAATTAACAGAACCCCATAAATTTTCCAAAATTTATATTCGATCCAATGATCTCTCTCTTTTCACCGGGCTTTCACGCCCGGACAAAAGGAATCTCAACATTTTCTATGCAAAGTCTCACTTTTTTCTCCACCTTATGGAATTCATCGAGAAATATCTACAAACATCGTGGGGTCTAGTCATGGTGCTGATTTTTATCTGTTTAGCTTCTTTTGAGCAATGATGATTCTCTTTGCCTCGTATCATCCTCCTAATTATTCTCTTAATCACTGTTTATGGCACAAAAATTGAATGATAGGTCTTCTCTTCTCTCTCTTGTCATCTTCATATGGGTCGTCTTTTCCCTTCACTGCCAAGTTCAATATATGTTTCTCTCTCTCTCTGATGTTTGATGAGTGTTTTTTGTTTCTTTGAGTAGTTAGTTATGTCATCCGTGTTTATTCTCTTTTGTGTCTTGTTGCAGTCTCTCAAATCCTGCTGGTGATTTTGATACTTATTCGTCAATTTTAACACTTTTTATCACCAAAGCAAAACCCTTTCCCATACGAAAAAAGGGCAAAAAAGAAGAAGAAAAAACTGCATTTTAGTCTCAGTTTACAAGCTCTTAATTGTTCTAAAATTATCTGGGTTTTCTTGATAAACTCTCACTTGGGTCTTCACTAAATCATTCTAAAAGCTGAAATCAATCTTCAATTCTTGGTTGCAATGCCTCCTTCATACTTCCCTCTTCGGTGGGAGAGCACAGGGGACCAATGGTGGTATGCATCACCAATTGATTGGGCGGCTGCGAATGGCCTCTATGATTTGGTGAGTGAGCTTCTTCACCTTGACACCAATCTCCTCATCAAGCTCACTTCCCTTCGCCGGATTCGCCGCCTCGAAACAGTCTGGGACGACGAGTCACAGATCAATGATGTCGCCAAATGCCGCTCTCATGTTGCAAGAAAACTACTCAAAGAATGTGAAACTGAGAAAGGTCACAATTCTCTCATCAGAGCTGGCTATGGTGGGTGGCTTTTGTACACTGCTGCCTCAGCTGGCGATATGGATTTTGTTAAAGAACTGTTAGAGAGAGACCCTCTTCTTGTTTTTGGAGAAGGAGAGTATGGGATCACAGATATGTTATACGCCGCGGCTAGGAGCATGAACTCTGAGGTTTTTAGGCTATTGATTGATTTCTCTGGTTTGCCTAGCAGTTTAGGAGATTTGGAGGAGAAATTGAGTGAAAGTAATTCTGTTTTCAAGTGGGAGATGATGAATAGAGCTGTTCATGCTGCAGCTAGAGGAGGGAATTTGGAGATTTTGAGGGAGCTTCTTGGGGATTGTAGTGATGTGTTGGTTTATAGAGATATGCAGGGGTCTACTATCTTGCATACAGCTTCCGGAAGAGGGCAGATCGAGGTAAGGCCTTGTTATGTTCTATTGCTTGAAAATTAGGTTATCATAGTTCAAGTTCTTATTAATTGCTATATGTCTAAAACACAGATACCGTCTGTACTGTTTAGTATATGATTGATTGATAGGAGAGAATATGAGAGGAAGAAAAAACGAGAGGAAAGAAAATGAGGAAGAGAAAAAATATTAATCACTTAAAGGTTGTGTTTTTTCTTTAAACTCTATGTTTGTGGGAAAAGGATGGAAAAGCAAAAGAAAAAAACAAAAAAAAAATAGCTTAGTTTACTTTTTACTCTTCAATCCTCTCAAAATCCTACCCATTTGGGAGTATTGTCGATTACAATAGTCTTAGAAAAGGTGGATCCTCTCGAATTTTTTTCTCCAACGTTTCTCTCTTATCAATCAAAACAGTTCTTTCCTCTTCTTTTTCTTTTCTCTCTGTATCTTCATTCCTTTCTGCAAATCATAGCCTTAGTATTGTTTTGCAATGAACCATTATCTGACATGTAAAGCAACTAGGTCTATTTATCCTTGTGATAATGGATTGATTGTGGGGTTGACCAATTGAGTACATGGTTCTTTTGGACTAATGTTACTTTGTAGGATGATTGTGACGCATGATGCATCAAATAAGGGCATTTAGAAACTGCATAGCAGGATCCACAGTCTCTCCAAGAGGGTCAAATTAGGCACTGTTGATGTATGATGCTATCACTGTACATAATTACATATGCTCATTGAATATGCTAGATCATGATGAGGTTAGCTTGAAGGCAGTTGAATGTCTATTTACCTATACACTATGTTACTCCGACTTTTCATTTTACTTGAAGTACACATATCTGAAATGTGTCCGATGATATGGGTAATGACGCTTGGACTCTCAAAAAGCAATAGAGTAGTAGTCGTGTTTAAGACGTATCCACATCCAACATTGAGTCCGAGTAACATAGCCTGTGCATTCCGGATAAGCTTAAGACTAATAATTCAAATGGGCATCCATATCTGAATTATGTAGGCATGTTACCCTAGGGCAACTTTGGTCCCCCCCCAAAATATATATATATATCGGGGTTCCTGTATAAAACTAATTAGATGATCATAACTAATCAACTAATAAAATTAATATCAACTCGGCTGAGATACTTATTATGGTCATCAATTTACACTCTTTATGGACTCTTGAACTTGGTTGTGTATAGAACTTTTCAGTTTGTCTTAGTTAAATCTTTACAATCTATGTTTTCTGTACTGAAATGACCTACTCACCGGTGTATTTTTCACATCATGAAAAAGTACCTCCCATCTTAATTTGATACTCATAGAAGGTAAATCCAACTTAAGGTTTTCATCACTGCGTTTTTCGCACTAAATTAAACATCCTAAATTTTTTTACTTACATGGTTAGCTTTTATAAATGCAGGTAGTGAAGAATCTAATAGCATCCTTTGACATTATCACCTCTACAGATAATCAAGGGAACACAGCATTACACGTGGCTGCATACAGGGGTTACTTAGCTGTGGCACAGATCCTCACATCTCCTTCATTAACGTCTGTAACAAACAGTTACGGGGATACTTTTCTTCATATGGCTGTGGCTGGTTTTAGGACTCCTGGTTTCCGAAGGGTAGACCGACTGATTGAGCTCATGAAACAATTGATAGGCAGTAAGATTGTGAACATCAAAGACATCATAAATGTAAGGAACAATAATGGAAAAACTGCCCTTCACATGGCTGTAATGGAGAACATCCAATCTAATGTTGTAGAACTTCTCATGACCGTGCCTTCAATAGATTTAAATGTCCGTGATGCTGATGGAATGACCCCACTAGATCTCCTCAAGCAGCGGCCAAGATCAGCATCTTGTGAAATTTTGATTAACCATTTGATTTCAGCTGGAGGGATCTCCAATTGTAAGGACAATACGGCAAGAAGTGCGACCATTTCCCATCTGAGACGACAGGGTATAGGTGGAAGTCCTGGAACATCGTTTAGAATCCCCGATGCAGAGATATTTTTGTACACAGGTATTGAGAATGCATCTGATACCGGATCTGATCTGGAAAGTTTGGGAAACAGTTCTTGTTTGAGTGAACTAAGTGAGTACTCGAGTAATTCACTTGGTAATAAGAAGGATGGTTCTATAAATTATGCTGCGCGGAGCCTAAAGTTTCTTCTCCGGTGGACAAGGAGGAAAGAGAGAAAATCCCCTAACAGAGAGTCAGTAGACTATGATCCTTTGGAGGAATCCAGTTTATGTAGAAATTGGGATGACCGATGTCCCATCCCACTTCGACAGATGTATTCAAAATCAGTATCCCTTCCTGGAAACAAAAGAACATTTTTTCTCAGGAGTGATCTTCCAAGTCCATCCACCCGAATGAAATTCACTGAAGGGTTAATGCACGGTGTAATTCAGGCGACACCACACTTGGTTCATTTGCCTTCAAGTCCTCTCTCGCAAACATCTGCGTCTTCACCAATTCCAATGGAGAAACAAAAGGATGTTGAAATTCCAGGACCCTCTATATCATATAGATCATTGAATGGTAAAACGCCGCAACTAGGTCAGAAACAAGCTTCTTCCAATAAGAAGTTGATGAACCAGTATTTCTGTTTTGGTGCTCAAGGCCTGGCCGTGGAAGATTCTATGAGTTATACACACCCTGGTCGGAGTTTCAAGCGTGTCACTTCTTTAGTTACTTGATCTGAACTTTCAGAAGGATTGGAGTTCTTGGTCAGTGCTTTTCTTTCCATTTTCCATAGTTTAGTCGCATGATTCTTCGTGTGTGTAAAATGTGTATACAAAGTTAAAATTGGTTGTCTTAATAATATTCAGGGAGTGTTGAGAAAGACTTAGGTATATGGACAATCTGTAAAATTACATATAGTTGTTAAAGTTAAATTAAATTACTGATTGTAAGGAAATAGAAATTAGACTAGCTGAGGTCCTTGGCCAATGGCTTGTAATTGGACCAATCTGTATAATGCTGTTTATGGTTTTTATGATTAAATAGATTGCTGCAATATTTTCCTACTGGACTGAGAACAGGAAAGAACTTTTAGGCAGTTAAAACACTTTTTTATCCCTTAATATTTCAGGAATTCATTGAAAATTATTTCAAACTTATCGACCACAATGCCATAATATCTAAACCACTTGTGGGCAGAAGCTTATCATAGTATTATGAGTAATTTTTCCACTAAAATTGCATTAACTTAATGGTAAAGATATTTTAATACCCGATTTTGACACCCAAAGCGTGCACCCTTGTACGTTTTGGCTGTCCAAATCGGGTGTTAAAATAGCAGTGCTCAAGTATATTTGATCACTGGTTGTTGATAAACTGTTAGCTTCTAAGATTTCATCAAGTTGAAAGACAACAGATTCTACATCTCTACCAGCCTCAGATATATTGCTTACATTTAAGCACTTCTGTTAGATGACTGAGAAATGATACCAAAGTAGTAGAAATGTTCTGCTTAGTGAGAAGGCACAGAACTGTTAAAGAACCTGATCTCCTAGACAAATGAGCTGCTGCAAAGCCAGATTCTAAAAATCAATCATTGCCAGATTTTGCTCATCAATCATATCTTGGTTTTGGTGATTGATTGAAGAACCAGAAATCTCTCTCTTGATTGATGATATCATCCCAAAAGTTTAGCCTTGAATATATAAATCATTTCTTTGTAAATGTTTCCATGTATAGCTTTGTTTTCTTGTATATGAAGTGTACTCTGCATGACCAAAAAATGCAAGAAACCATTCTTCAAATCAATTTTCTTTTCAAGAACTTGATTGGTCCTTAACAATAATGAAAAAACAATGACTTGCTCATTACTGTCATCTATTTTTCTACAATTATGCAGTTTCTCAATATCATCAATGCGTACTTTATAATAATTGTTTTGCTGTACTAATTTGGTTCTTAACAATTTAGAATTTAGAACTTAGAACAAATGATATATAGTATTTGGACTTTGTAGAAGAATTTCAAGAACTTCTTATCTTTATTTACATCATTGTGGGGTTGAGATCAAAGACGGAGCCATGTATGTCTTAGTGGGGTCAATTGCCCCACTAAGATTTTAAATTTTTTTAGGGTTATTTAATTCAAATTATTTAAGTCATTAGGTATATTTTTCCTTTTGCAGTTGTAAAGTTTGATGTTTACACACGTAATATGCACGTATCATAATCATGAAAAATATGTATATGTATTATGCATGTGTACAACATGTGCTACTTAATTAGTATTTTAAAGTACTATAAAAAAGTACTATGTTTTGCAGTTGATGAGATTGGGTATAATTGGACTTGATCACTTGATTTTCATGAGCAAGAACACGAGGTTTCTTGGGAACTTTGACTGGCTTGTCTTTGGGTGGGTCCTATGTTTGTGGTTTCTCAAGGAAGACGATGATTCATCAACAGCAACATTGTCTTTGTTTGAGATTTTACAAATCACAAAACCACCGGTTTGGCTTTGTTCGTGGGAGAGAAATCTCGTGCATGACTCAATGACCATTGCTGTTTTCGATCTTGGGTTCGAAAACAAAGTATTTGTTGAACCCTAACTGAGTTTCGGTGCCATCGTCATTGGTGTGGGTGATGCAGTGACAGAAGCGACCCGCCCACGTTCCCTTGCCAGCAGTCCTTTGGATGATGAATTTATTCTTCTTCTTTAGCTTTGTGATCACAATAAACTTTTTACTGGAAGTGGAAGTAGAAGTAGAAGAGAACATCTTCCATGGCTCTTCTTCCTCGTACACATCAAGCTTTGGTATTGGGTAAGGCATGAGCTCTCCTTTTGCCTTTCTCTTCAAGTAGTGGAGAATAAGCTCCTTATCTTTGGGCATAAATCTATACCCTGCCTTCCCTACCAGAGCTTGATGTGTACGGGGAAGAGGAGCCATGGAAGATGTTCTCTTCTACTTCTACTTCCACTTCTAGTGAAAAGTTTATTGTGATCATAAAGTAAAAGATGAAGAATTATCCATGATCCAAAGGACTGCTGGCAAGGGAACGTGGGTGGGTCGCTCCTCTCACCCCATTACCCACACCAATAAGGATGGCACTGAAACCCAGTTATAGTTCACCAAATACTTTGTTTTCGAAGTACAACAACAATGGCCACTGGGTCATGCATGAGATTTCTCTGACGAACAAAGCCAAAGCGGTTGTTTTGTGATTTGTCAAATCTCAAACAAAGACAACGTTGTTGTTGATGAATCATTGTCTTCCTCGAGAAACCGCAAACGTAAGACCCGACCCAAAGACAAGCCAGTCAAAATCACAGATAAGGAGCTTATTCTCTTCAAGTAGTAGGGAATAAGCTCCTTATTTGTGGGCACAAATCTATACCCTGCCTTACCCAATACCAGAGCTTGATGTGTATGGGGAAGAAAAGTCGTGGAAGATGTTCTCTTCTACTTCTACTTCTACTTCTACTTCCACTTCAGTGAAAAGTTTATTGTGATCACAAAGCTAAAGAGGAAGAATAAATCCATGATCCAAAAGACTGATGGCAAGGGAACGTGGGTGGTTCGCTCATCTCACCCCATCACCCACACCAATGACGATAGCGCCAAAACTCGGTTAGGGTTCAACAAATACTTTGTTTTCGAGCCTAAGAATGAAGACAACAACAATGGTCATTGAGTCATGCACGAGATTTCTCTCCCTCATGGTGAACAAAACCAAAGCAGTGGTTTTGTGATTTGTCAAATCTCAAACAAAGACAATGCTGCCGTTGAATCATCGTCTTCCTCTAGAAACCGCAAATGTAAGACCCAACCCAAAGACGAGCCAGTCAAAGTTCCCAAGAAACCTTGTGTTCTTGCTCATGAAATATGTTTTGCAGGGTGTTTGTAATTTTCTTTGTATTTTTAATAAATTCTTTCCTTTACCCAAACAAAAAGTGAAGCAGGAAAGATCCATGCTTGGTAATATATGTAATATGAGAGTATGGAATTCATTTCATTTGGAAATTCTTTTGGTTTTGACAAGATTTGTTACAAGCTTACTCTTGACAACTTATTTACAAATGAATTGCAAAGTTTATTAGCTCTCCAAACATGATAAACTATGGAATTACAAGTGAATTCCATAAAATATGTGGAATTCATTTATTCTTTAAAATATATATATATATATTTTTTTATTTTGTTTGTTTTGATGAATTACAGGGCTTAGGGTGGTAGTGCTTATTCTGTCATGGGTACTACCTTGTACAACTTACGGCAAATGGTGGAGAAGCATGAAATGGTGCCTGGTAAGTGTTTTGATAGGAACCATGACCTAAGCCAATATGCCTTTGGGGCTTGGTCTCTGGATTGTTGTAACTTAACAACTGATTGTGGAAGTTGGTGTGAACATCGTCTATATGGTCCCCGGAGGAAAATCCTTGAAGAAATTTCATGATGTCGTTTTCACTAGCTGCAAATAGACCAAGCTTTCATTCTTCATCATGATTTTGGCTTCTGTCCATTTCGTTCTCTCTCATCTCCCCAACTTCAACTCCATTTATGGAGTCTCACTCGCCACAGCAGTTATGTCCTTGAGGTAAAAAAAATGGCTTATTACTACAATATTAAATACCCATTTGGGATTACTGCATCTATGCCCATTTGGCTTAACTTTAGCTTTTGCAATGATGACATCAAAAGTACTGTCACAATAGTTTTTTTTAGCTGTTTTCTTCTTCTGCTTATGGTAAAAAGCATATGAAAAAATGTGTTTTGCCTAGAGTCTACTGGCTGCTGCTACTCGGCAAGTTCAAGCTTTTTACTGCATGACTGCAAACTGGGAATTTCTTGTCCGCGGACCCGGTTCAAGGCTGATTTTCTGGAACAAACCATACAGAAAGTGACACATATTTCAATATCAATTAAATAAAAATAGGGTTTATATGAAAATTACTAGTGGACCTTCCTCCAGTCCAGGATTGAATTCCTTGACCTGGTCCGAACAAGAATTTCCCCTGCAAACTACCAAGTCTTGTCATCTTTTTGCTTTGATTTTCTTTAAACAAGCAACAATGAAAGTATTTAACATTTTCATCTTGCGGCTGCCCTGCATTTTGTGGCTTGCTATCGTCAAACTCAAAAGATTCAGCTTGTCTTGGATCATAAACTGGGTATGTTAAATTGACCATTTTAACAATTAGATATTGCTTAGGTTTAGATCCTGGGAAATTCGAAGGAAGGGAAAATTGAAAAGAAAAGAAAAAAAAGTAACGTTTTTGCTTGTATCTTTTGGATGCCAAAAGAAAATTTAGAGGAAAAATTGTACAATTTAACGAAATCAAGTTAAAAAAAAAATTAGTTTCAAATGAAATTATCTTCTTTTTTCATTTTCCTCCAGATTTTTCTTTCCTACGCATTTTCCAGGATCCAGACATTACCCTTAATGGTCTCTCTCTCTCTTCCCTCTTTTTGGGGGGATTTCACTGATTTGTTTTGTTCATAAATTCCAGATATGCATTGTGCTTGGTGTTCTGTTGATGATTCTATCACCCATTGGTGGGCTACGGACACTCATAGTTACAGAAAAGGACTACAAGTTCTTCTCTTGAATGTCTTTATTACTATTGCTGCAAACGATGGAGCCGCTTTGAAGTTTGAAGTTGGGATATGAATGATGATGGCCATTACCTTGATAATATCATTGGTTCTTGGCCCTGGTTGAATAAAAATGAAGTTTGATTCAGTAGAAGTAATGTTAGTTTGTGGGCTCTGCTTGCAAATGTGGTCTATTTATTATTTTAGACAATGATGCAACCGGTAGACAAGAGAGCTGGTCCCTTATCCGTGTTCTTTGTTTCTGCTCTCTTTTGATTGTTCAGTTTCTGGGTTATTGTATCTTTTTACGTTAAAATAGATTCATAGACAGCATTATTATTGTTTCAACTTTCAAGCCTCTTGTAAGATGTTCTATTTTTAATTTTTGCTGTACGTGCAGTGTGTGTTGTCTGCACACTAGCTGGCTTACTTGTGCACTCAATGTGCATGCTGTGCCAGTGGGGGGCACGAGCCCGGACAGAGCGGTCGTCGGTGTAGATCTCGTTGGTAATAGCAAATATTCAAATAAAAACTTTGAAGGCCGAAGAGAATTTTGAAAGCCGAAGAGTGAAAATGTTTCATGTGAACGACACTTGCATATGGATTAATTGATTTTTTTTCCTTGTACTTTTTAATGAGGATTGATTACATATTTTTTATATGGCTAATCTATGGCCTTAGATTTGATTGTTATGTGTTCTGTTTATTTGAGTATCATAAAAACTTGATTCCTTGAGTTGTTTTCAAATTCTTTAGTGTTTTAATTTATGCACAGTTGTTGATTAATATATGGCAATATCATTAGGATGATGTGAAAGATATGATGGATAGATAAGTAAAAAAATGAGATGTTTTATTCTATTCTTAAAATCGGATGATTTCAATCTATAATATCGGATGAGAATCCTCTCATTTTGTTTTATTTTATCCTCCAAACATTAACATAAGATAAAAATCATTACATTCGCCTTTCATCTTTACAATTAAACATACCATTATCTATTTTTTTTTCAGTTTATTCACTAAACACAAAATATGATAAATTTAAAAACATTAAGAATCCATAACGTAAATATAATAACTACAATGATTAATTAAGAATGTTAATTATCAAGATACTGCTTTTTTCTCAAAAGATAAAGTGTCACATTAATAAAATCAATATTTACGACCATCCATAGAAGTTGTTAACTTAGTAGCCTAAGAGCTACTTAGATTAGGATCTTTAAGGTCTTTGAAAACGGGAAGTTTAAATACAATTATTCACTCACAATTCTATATGTTCAGGTGACAACAACCCATTGCTATTGGAGAAATAACAAACATATTAATAAAAATAGAACATAAAACCTTATAGTAACAGAACCTCAACTTAACCAACCATTAAACCAATATCTCATCTATCAATCTCCCAAATCTCCTAATACCGTCCTTCTAGTGGTCGAATATAATGGGCAAGACCAATTAATGTTGGGCCGATAAGAACTCAGCCCAATGCCGATAAGAACTCAGCCCAAATGGATTGGGCTGAAATATTTGTAACTCTGTAAGCAAAAAGTCGAAAACAACCTCGTTTTCAATCAGCGAATTTCATCATGTGCTTGCTTGTTTCTCATTACTACGGCAACGTTTTGGTGTGGCCCTCAGGTACCTTTTGGATATTTCAGTGACCGGATCGAACGAAATACCGGGTGTACGGGCCTGCTATTAAAGGGCAAAATAGCAATTATAACAACCCGCCAAGATCCTTATTTATTCAACCGAAGCATCATTTTCCCGCCATATTGTGCCCTTTTTCTGCAACTCACAACCAGAGAAACCCTAGAGGATTGCCTGTGTCTCTCTGTGCGAGAGAGAGAGAGAGCGAGAGGCATGGAAGATGAGATCAGAGCAGAATTCTACAAGAGCGGGTTCGGTATCGACGAAGAAGAAGAGGTTCTCAAGAAATGTAAGTGCTCATTCCCCCTTTTCCCTTCAATTTCACTAAAATTTGGGAAACCTGATGCTCTAGCTTTGAATTTCTCGATTAGGCCTCACTTTCTGCATAAATTACAATCTGAAGCCCTCGGATCTCGTCTCGAGTTGGGAGGTTTACTATCTTAACCGGTAAATTACTTTCATCATCGCAATTTCTTGGTACTAATTGCTTATTACGGAGTGGTTTATTTCTCTTCGTTTTTTGCTAACTTAGTTGCTTATTAGCTTAAAGTTGTCTATTTTCGCTTTTTGCTTCCTTTTTTACCTTAATGTGAAATACTTTTTTTTGGCTGCTGCGAAACCGACTGGAAAATGTAATTGTGAACCCTACACCTAATTCTGTGTGTTATTGCTTTGCTTTTACTTAAAAGAAATTAATAATAATAATTATTAAATAAAAAAACTTGGGAACTATCTATATTAAGCTACCTAATTGTTGTATTAGAGTGACTGGCTGAAGTCCTGTATCTACGAGTTCAATTTTTTATTATTATTATTAATACAAGTTTAAGATTCAAACTTTAGCTTGTTTAGTTTTCACTTTTCATATGTTGTCTCAAATTTACACAGTGCTTATTCGTGTTCGCTCCAATTAAGGTCGTTTTTTTTGGGATAAAAGTGAAATTTATTTATCCAGAAAAATTGAAACACGCCAGCAGCAAGGCTGCTACATCATCTGTAAGGCTGTAACAGCACAAACAAAATATCAAAGGAGCTACAAAGCTGAATAAAAAACAAATACAGCTACAAATATAATCGGCCAGCCTAGAAACAAAGAAACAATAACCAAGATAAGAAACTATCCCAGTTACAAGCTGAAAATCATCCCAGAAAGCGAAATCAAGAATTGATTAAAGTACCATGCCCCCAATTCCTGGCAACGCTAGCTGTAAGGGTGATATTTTCAAGCTTATGGAATGAATTTGTCTCTCGCATCATTTGAATTCTCCCCAAAACAGCATCCATACTACTATGAGTTTGTTGATGAAGACTTAGAATTCCTCTCCCTCCAAAGGTGATAGATACTAGCATTCTAAGCAAGTCTCAGTAAAGTAGCATAGAGACATTTCCCTTTGAAAATTTTAATTATCCACCTAAACTCTTCATGCCATAGCCCTCCATCTGATAAGCGTTGCTTTTGTAGCTAACCTATCATGTGTAGTTAGCCAACTTATAAATCTCTGCTTTGGGATATTTCCTGTAAACCAGGTGATTCTGTGCCAGGGATTTTTTTCCTTTTTTGGCCTCATATTTTCCCAAGTAGAGTGACTGCTAAAGATTCGTGATTTAGAAGGAAGCCATAAGACTTTGTCATGTTGAGAAGCATCAGGAGTAATGGCCTTACAGATAGCACTTTGAACATTCACTAAAGCTTCAGATCTGGCTGCAGGCCAGCATTAGTTATTTCCTATGATTACAGCTGCAACTTTGGCCTGCTCTGGAACAGAAGAATCATACACTATTCTTCTACTAGAACAATTAAGAAGAGGACTAGAAGGATGCCAGTTATCATGCCAAAGAAAAGTGTTTGTGCCATTACCAATCAGATGCTTTATCATAGGCCTAGCGATTGATCTAAGCTGAAGAATCCTCCAGGATCAAGAACCGTCACTAGGTGGATTAACAGTCCAAAAACTTCTCCCCTTAAGAATATGGCTATAAGTCCAAACAATCCATAAAGATCTTGTTTAGCAAACAAAATCCAAATGCTCCTGAGAACACATACTTTGTTCCACTCAAACAGGTTTCTCAAAGCCAAACCCCTTCAGATATAGGATAACAAATGTCCTCTCATTTGGCTTTAGCATTTTTAGTAGAGGATTCCTTCCCATTCCAAAGGAAAGAACTACAGTGGTACACCAGTTATTGGTAATGCTAAACAAAACAGAAGATACAAGCTATAATCTTCCTGCAAAAGAGAGTTGTTTGGTGGTCCAAGATTGGATTCTAAGGAGAATCTTATCAATCAGAGGATGACAATCTTTGTAAGAAACCCATCCTGTGATGAGAGGTACACCAAGGTACCTAATAGGTAAAGTTCCAACTTTAAGGCCAGTAGAGTTAGTAATATCAGCTAACAGATACTGATCCCACTTCAAAAAATCTCACTTTTAGCCATGTTAACCTGATAAAAGTATTCAAGGATGCTAGTAACACATTGAATAGAAACAAGACTGCCACTTGTGAAGACAAGAAGATCATAAGTGTGTGAGGTTTAAATTATGACATCTGGAATGAAAGTGATAACCTCCTGAATTTACAGCAGCTTCAAGAAGTCTAAACAGGCCTTCCGTAGCAATAACAAAAAATAAGGGGACAGTGGGTCCCCTTGTCTTATACCTTTCCTGCCCGGGAAGTAGCCCACAAGAGAGCCATTGATAGAAATGGAAAATTTTGGAGTAGCAAGACAAACTTTAATCTAGTTGATGAATTTGGAGGGAAGCTGTAGAGCCTGGAAAATGTTAGGGATATAATCCCAACTGACTGAATCAAAGGTTTCTCTGATGTTAAACTTCAGAGCACATCTAGAAGTGTTGTCTTTCTTGAGGTAATTTTTAACAAGCTCTTGGGCATGAAGAATGTTATCCATGATTCGTCTCCCTTCCACAAAGGTACATTGATTAGAACAAATGAATAAAGGCAGGAATTTTTTCAGTCTAGTAGCAAGGATCTTTGTGATACACGTATAAACTGTGTTGCAGCATGAAATAGGTCTGAATTCTGACATTTTAGATAGATTAGTAACTTTAGGAACTGGAGTAATAATAGTCCAATTGAGATCTTTTATGAATAATAATTAAAAAAAAGAACTCAGGGAAAGATCTAAATTAATCTTTTCAAAATCCTAGTGAAAGGATTGTTAATAAAAGACCATAAACTTAATTAGTTAATATAATGGATTGTAAAACTTCTCATCAAGATTTTGAATCGATCCAATGATACTCCTTTCACATTGAAATTTCAATTCTTTGGTATGTGTATGCATTTATTAAATACAATAAGAAGAAAAACAGTATATAGTAAAGAGAACACAAAACAACTCATAAATTTTAAGGCAGAGGTAAAGTTTTGATGGGGCTAATAACAATTTTAAGTTACTTTCTAAACATTTCAAGCTTTACTAAATAATTCTATGAAAAAACCATTATGAGTGAATGTATGTAAGATTTTGGCCAAGCATATGCTCAATAAACCATGTATTGAGCAAAGCGGAGACTGTAACGACCTTACACCTCAAGTAAAATGGTTCCTGTCTGGACATTGAGACTGTAATGACCTTAATTGGAGCAAGGTGGATACATTTGATTTAAATTATGTTTTTCCATTTGATGTTATGAGAAGGTTTTGAGTTTTTCAACTGTTTAATGGTTTACTCACTGTGATTTTGTTGGGACAGGCAACTCAATGAATCGACAGTGCAAAATGCTGAAATGGACGGTTTTTTGTTGCACCTGCAGAATGATCAAAAGGAAATGGTCATTAAAGAGGACTCCGGTTTGCATATCTACTCAAGTGAAGATGTGGACATGTGAGCACTCTATGAAGTTATTACTTATTATTACTCAGCTTGGTTACATATACTGTTTGTCTAATTTCGTGTCTGGATGACGGTGGATTTTAGTAGGGTGATATAGAGTTCATGAACAATGAGGTCTTTTAAGTTTGAGTGATAGTTCAGTTACCTAAATGCACTGCTAAATGAAACTAGTATTATTTTCCTCGGGCATAGATGTGCTTGATATTTTGGCCCCTTTCAGTCTATTTATAGTTGTTTAAATAGGTTTTATGATAGCCGTAGATACCATTACTTGGAAAAGAGAGGAGTCGTGCACTGTATTCGTCTTTCTCATGTGCACATTTTGTGTATGCGCGCATGCTTATGTCTTCATGTTGTCATTGTTATGCTGACATTTGTGAATTGCGCATCTTATGTATCTGGTTCAAAGCTGTAAATGTCTTCATGTTTCAGTGGAATTAATTTTGTTTTTTGTTGACCAAATTCTAACTGTTCCATTAATGAACAGTACGGTTAAAAAACAGATTTGTGTGACAATACTTTTTCTGAAAAAATAAGAATGAATTTTGGGAAACCTCTTGTGTAGGATTTTGAAAGATGAAAATGAAGATATAAAAGAAGGTATTCTTGGCACTCCAGACAAATCTCAGAAGCTCTATTCAGAACCATTTGATTCAACACACAAAACAAATGGATATGGTTATTCTTCTGGGAAAAAGTCAAAACTTGTGACACCTTTTGGGCAGCGAACAGAAAAGTTTGTAGTGAAATTCAACACCAATAATCTGCCCAACACAGAGAATAGAAATGACGAACATCATCAGGAGAATCTCGAGGATGACATCATTAAGAGAGTTCAACCCCACAAGAGGTGTTCCTTGATTATTAATGGATCAGGACCTGAGCCAGGTTGCAGGTTCATGTATGACAGGATTGAAGATAGGGTATCTGACACATCACATAGCATGAAACATTTCTGATTTTCCCCTTCATCTTTTGTACTGACATACTTTTTTGCTTGTACAGTTCAATGCACTTGAAAACCGCATCACAAAGCATGAAACTGCACTTGTTGCTTCTGGGCTCTATGAAGAACCAATGGATCCAACAATTGCTTCACAGGTAACTTTACTGGTCCAGTCTTTAGGCTCCTGTATGTTATATAAAGGCTTCAGCATTGCATATCTAATGGAATCCATTGCTTCAGAGAAGCGTATTTGCTGTTGGAATGATCTGTTGTGATGGGGAGGGCCATTTGAATGATAAGTCTATTATGTTGCAAAGCAGGTAAAAGCGTCTTTGCTTTCATACTATCCATGCTTACACTATAAGGGGTGCAAATACTTGTTCTACAAGCTGTGTTAACTATATCAGAATATTAAAGATCATGTGGATGTACTCACCGACGAAAAATTTCTGCGGCATAACTATGAAGCCTGAAGCAGTTATATTTATGTGACAACATGATTAATTTTTGGACTAGGAATTCCTTCATTAGAGATCGTGAAAAGAATCAATTCCATGGCCACTGCTTGGTGAGCTGGATCTCATGGTGCTTGTACCCAAGCCCATAGAGGGGCCTAGGCATGTTCAGTTGATTAAGATCAGTGACTTGGACATGCCCAGTGGCAGAGCCACATAGACTTGAGTGGGGCAATTATTTTTTATTATTTAATTAACATTATTAATTAACTTAGGTGGTTTTTTTCTCATTGATCCCACTAAAATTTCATTAAGATTTTTTTTCATTATTTTTGTTTAAATTTTCTTTAGAAGTTTTTTCCATCAGTCACCATGATGTGGTTGGTAAAGAGTAATTTGAGATGTATATATTATGATTAATGAACTAGATATTGATGAATAAAAAGGACAATGAATTTTAGTAAGTGTAAAGAAAAATTAAGAAATACGTTTAAAGTTATCTTATGTGAAGAAAAAAGAAGAAGAAAAGAATTGGGCGAAATGAGTTCAGTTTAGTGATTAGCATTAATCTTTTATTCTTTAATTTTGAGATTATGTTTTCAATTATTAAAGTGCTAGAAAATGTTATACTTATAAGGCAATTCGCTTAGTGTTATTTCATACTTTTTTCGATTATAATTCTAGAAAAAATTTCATCCAAAAGTTTTATTGATGTTGCCTCTATTAGTACTCAATTCTAGCTAGGATAAACATGTACATGAAAGTTTGGTATAATGGTGCCAAGTTTTTATTATAGTAATTATTTGTGAATTGAATAGAAATTTTATTAAAATTAAAATTAAAAACTAAAAACTAAAACTATATATATATATATATATATATATATATATATATATATATATATATATATTCTCCCACTGAATAAAAGCTGGACATGGCCCAATAAATGCAAGGTCTGTCCATTTTCTTCTTGACATCTTATGTTAGCCAGGGAGTGCAGATAACTACTATTTAGTTTTGCTGTGGAAATGCACTTCAGTCTTACATGATTTTTTACAGTGTTGAGCATGCTGGAGGACAACGTGTTCGGCTAGATTTGCAGAAAGTGAGTCAGTTTTCCATTTTTCCAGGCCAGGTAAAGCCGTGAAATTATTAAGATCGTAGCTCTTGATCCACATATGAGAAGTCTTAATTAACCTACGAAGGTTGGATTTCTTCTACAGGTAGTGGGCATTGAAGGCCACAATTTTAGTGGACACTGTTTAGTTGCATCCAAACTGGTAGATTCTGTTCCTTTGCCTGTTACTGCTGACATTAATTTGCATCCTGCAAAGAAACAAGCTATGGATCAGGAGATACAATCAACTGAATCGTCCTGTGAACCAGCAGAGATTTCACTGGTGTGTAAGCATTCTTTTTACATTGCTTGAAGATGTTAAATAACATTGTCTAATGTGCCAATTAACCTACATCACCAGAGCCACCATTCATGTATATTTTTGGTTTCTGTACCTTGTATTCTTCATTTTTTTACATGGATGTCTGCATGTATCCAATAGATAAGATTAGAAGTTTGAGCATTTGAAGAATTTAATAGTGAGCCCTCTATTCTCTATCCTATACATGTGCCTAAAGAAAAAAGAGTGACAGGTCAAAGTGATTAGATAAGGAATTTAGATAATGTAGAAACATTTTAAGAATGCCTGATGCATCAGCAAGGAATTAGTGACTTGAAGGCTCTTTAAAAGAGATGGGAAGGTTTTAGAAGACATAGATGGAACGGAGCCAGCAGGAATATGAGATAATGAGAATCTCATTATCTAGCTGAAGAGTTATCTTTCCTCTTGAGAAGATAGAGGGCGTCCATTGCTTCCTAAAGAAGATGAAGTGGAACCATTATTTTCTAGTTTTATATTAAAAATAATTACAGCATTCGGTACTTCCAGCATTGTTGGGTTTTATGTCTCTCTTTTCTCTTCCTAGTTCGATGGCTAAAAGGTTGGAGAGTATTCAAAAGAGATTTCTTTTGGGGTAACACGGCAGAGGATTATAAATACCATTTGGTAAAATGGGGTGTGGTTAAACAACCTTTGGAGAAAGGAAGTTTTGGTGTAAAATCTATCTCCTTACTCAATAAGGCCCTTCATGGTAAATGGCTTTGGAGGTTTATTGTAGAAAGAGATCACTCGTGGAGGAAAGTAGTGGAGGCCAAATTTGGGATGGGTCTTGATGGTTGGATGTCTAAGGAGCCGCGGGGAGCCTATAAAGTGGGAGTTTGGAGGTGGATTAGGAATGGGTGGGAAGATATTCGTCATTATGTTGAGGTATCTGTCGGTAATGGTATGAGGACTCGTCTTTGGTATGGTACTTGGTGTAGGAATATTCTTTTAAAGGATAAATTTCTGAACATATTTAGCATTGTGAGAACAAAGAAGTGTGGATTCACTCTTGTTACTCTTTGAATGATGACGGGGTTTCTTGGGTTGTTCTTTTTATTCGTAATGTTCATGATTGAGAAGTTGAGGAAGTTATGTTGTTTTTGGATTTTTTTACATAATTCTAGGATTGAAGTGGGGAGAGAGGATGTGTTGAGATGGGGGCTTAGCCCGGATATAGGGTTTGGAGTGAAGGATTTTTATAAAATTCTCGTTGATAAAGTCATTGCTAATGATCACCTTAACTTCCTTTGGAAATGAATTCGGTGTGCCTGGGCACCCAAGAATGTGATTTTTTTTTTTTTTGTGTGTGTGTGTGTGTGTAGGAGGCCTCGTGGGATAGAATTCTTACTCTTGACAATCTCCAAAGATGGGGAAGATAATTGTTAATAGGTGCTTAGTGTGCCGAATCCGTGTATCATCTCTTGGTGGATTGCTCTCTAGCTAAGAGTTTGTGGGAATGGCTTATAGAATTATGGGGATTTTTTGGGTGGTTGTGGGTTTCGTGGGAGATGAAATTTGGGCTTGGAGTGGTTTGAGAGCTTCCATGGAGGTAAAGAAAGCTTTAGAGTTAATTCCGCATTCTATTTGGTGGATTGTTTGGAGAGAGAAATTGGAGGGTGTTTGATGGTATAGAAGGACCTATTGCAAATAATAGAGATAGTTGGCTCAATACCCTTAACTTTTGGTTTAAAGGGATTTTTTTGTAAATAATGATAATTTTCTAGATTTTGTGAAGTTTATTCATTGTAAATAGCTTTTGGCTTTGAATTGCACCCTCTTGGTGCTTTTTTAATAGAAAATTTTACTTATAAAAAAATGTATTAGATGTACACTCTTGTTGCAATATTTATCATCCATGAGTTTTGGCTTATATTAGATCAACCCGTACTGTGGGTTTTTGTTTATTGTTCAATGTAATTGCATCATCCCTGAAGATAACTTAGATAACAAAATTTGGTATTTGAACAGATTATTGCATCTGGCCCTTTTACCACAACAGATAACTTATTGTTTGAGCCTCTGACAGAGCTGCTAGCATATGCAAGAAGAAAGTTGCCACAGTTGCTTATACTGGTTTGAACCCACTGTACTTAAGTTCAGTATTCTTGATGAATATTGCAGCTTTGACTTCATGTTGTTGACTAAATGACTTATTCCCAGATGGGACCATTTATCGATTCCGAACATCCAGAGATTAATAAAGGAACTGTAGACTTGAGCTTTGATGAAATATTTCGAGTAAAAGTTCTCGGAAAGGTACCAAGAGAAAATAGTGGGACTGATTTAGGTAAATTTTTATGTTCCTTCAATTACCTTTTTTTTTTCTTTGTATTTTCAGTTGCAAGATTATGCAGAATACATGGGATCAGATGCACGCGTGATTCTTGTGCCATCTATACGGGATGCTAACCATGACTTTGTTTTCCCTCAGGTGATTTTATCCTTCAGCATACTATACACTATCTTCTCTGCTCAATTTAGTGAGGCTTAATTGTAAAGCAAACAATATATAATATGGAGATTTATATTTGTATGTTGTGCAGCCTGCTTTTGATATTCATCCACCTGATCTCAAACATCAGGTACGTGATTTTGTACGCATCGAGCAGTCATCTTTTGAACTAATGAAATGCTCCTATCATTTTTCATTATTTGCTTTCACACAGAATACGTGATTTTAGGTTTTTCTTTTCTTAATCCAGATAACCAGTCTCACAAATCCAGGAATGTTCGAGGCAAATCAGGTAAAATAGTGGTCACCTTTTTCCTCAAATTTTGATTGTTCATACTTGACACTCCTGGATTTTCCCCCTGTTTACAATTCTAAAATCTTATTAATTTTAAAGAAAGTTAAAAAAAAAATTCTTGAGTTGTGAATATGAAGAAGTGTTCAGCTGTGGCCATATTTGATGAGTTCTGTGAATCATACAATTTGGCCTAGCAATCTGGAATATTGAAGTGTTGGATCAAAACCAACTTGTATTCAATTTTTATAATCGTGGCTGTTGCAGACCTTGAAACTTTCAATATACATTGTTCTGGTCAATTTTTTAAAGACTAAAAGAATAGTTGGGTCCTTTCTCATCAACTTAAGCTTTTGTATAATTGGTGATCCAAAAGCTTAAACTGATGGAGAAAGAACCAACTATTCTTTTATACTCTTTAACATAATTCACTAATCTCCCCTCAAGTTTGTGTATCATTTTGAATTACTTAAGTTCATAGTTGATGTAAGTAGCATTTATGTAGATAAGCAGTTGATCTTTTTCAAAGTGTTTAACATGTTGGGTTCTGAATGCTATACATCCATAGGTCTGATAATTTGTGAATGTTTAATAGTGTTTCCATTAACAGTTATCGGTTTCAGGTCAAGGTAGGCTGCTGCACTGTGGATATTCTTAAACAGCTTAGTGGGGAGGAGTTGTCGCGAACTCCAAGTGGAGTTCCAAGTGATCGTATGTCTAGACTTGCAAGCCATTTTCTTCGGCAGCAAAGGTTTGTCATACGAAATTATCTTTTGAGGAAAAATTTCACCTGATATTCTACTACTAGGTTCAAATGATCAGAGATAAATATTTCATGCACTTATTTTTTTTACATATATTTTTGAAACAGCTTTTACCCTCTGTATCCACCAGCCGAAAGCGTTCCGTTAGATTTCTCACTTGCTCCCAAAGCACTTGAGATCACTTCAATTCCAGATATTCTCATCCTACCTTCAAACATGAAGCACTTCGTAAAGGTCAGTCGTTTTGTCAACTACCTCCACCTTTACAATTCTAGCCTCAATTTCAAACAATATCAAAAGGATAATTAATATAAGATTTCTCTGAATGCACGAATTATTACCACAGTTTGAAGCACAGTATCTACATAAATGCAATTTTTTTATGCATCCGGTCTAGTTTCTATCTTGGCACAGGTCTTATCCCTTGGAGGAAGTGAAGGGGAAGAGCAAGTAAAGTGTATATGTGTTAATCCTGGGAGACTGGCCAAAGGAGAAGGTGGAGGCACCTTTGCTGAGCTCAACTACCATGGGAGTCCTGAAATGATTAACGCTTCAATTATTGGTATATAAATACTAAGCTTAAGCATGCCAAGGCATCTCTCTAACTTTTTTGTGTTAATTAAGATGATCCAGGAGCTGCCCTGGTGAGGGAATTATAGACTTAGAAAAACGTAAAGTTGAAAGGTAAGAGAGAGAGAGAGCTTCCCTCGTAGCAGCAAATGTATTTTTAACATCCATGATTAGTCAGAATTTTTTTTTTATCATTGATTAATTTAGATCTCCCGCTGACTTGGTTTTAGGTTCTATTATTCATATTTGATTTCATTAGCAATTTATAGATACTGCATTCAGACAAGGTGCCTACCAAATTAAAATTTAAAAGCCTATAAAAAAGATTCAACGACTTCAATGTGCTTTTTGTATAATACAAACATTAGAAATCTTTCTCTGGTAAAAACTTCTTGAGAATCAAATGGAATTTTCGAGTATATATACTGCAATAGTTAATGCTAAAAGAGGACAATGTACAGATTAATTGTAACTCGATTGAGTTGATGACAAACGTAGGAAATAAACTGTAACATATATAATTCCCTGTGCCAATTAAGAAAATAACAGAACTAAAATCTAAGAAACCAAAAATTCTAGCCCTCTTTCTTCAACGCTTTGTGATGTCTCTCCCTATACCAGTCTATCCAATGATTCAAAACCCACAAAATGCTAACAAAAATTGCAATCCCAATCACAAGAAGCCAAGAAACCCAAGCCCATCCTGGAATCAAATTCTGTGCTGCCCCACTGAGATAGAAGGCTCCCATCTTGTACAAAACTAGAGGTCCAAGAATCCCTCTAGCAACTGAATAGAAAGCATAAAACGGAGGAGACAAAAACTCATACAATTTCTTTGCAGCTGGTACATCAGATTTTCTATAACCAGCAATACTCCACACATTCTGACAAGCACTAGTAATTTCAGCAAGAATAAGAAGTATAAGGAGAGCAAACGCTCCATGATGTACCATGTAACGGCAAGTTAAAAACACGTATAGTGTTGCTAGATGATGGAGTATGAAGAGAATATCATCAGGGAAGAATACTAAATAATGGAGAAGATCCATCAGGAAATAGGCTATACCATATTCAAGTACAATGTTTTGGACAGTTGTGTTTGGAGAAGCAAAAGTACGTGAGGTCTGGGTATTTGTTATTGCATTGATGGCCATGAAAACAGCAGGTGTACCGTGAGCTAGAGACATTAGGCAGCTTGAGGCTTCAGGCCGGTGTTTTGGACCCCAGGTGCGGAAAAGTAGAAAGTAACCGAGGAGATATATGGAGAGAAACAGAACAAATAATGTAGGAATAGTTGGGTTGTTAAGTGCTAGGGTTTCCATAGAAAACCCAGTTGAAGAAATTGACGACCTTGAAATTTTGAATGACAGTTGTGAAAGAACAATCGAATAAAGGTTCAAATTCTTGATACACAAGTAGTGAAATTCAGCAGAGAGAGAGAGAGAGAGAGAGAGAGAGAGAGGTTGTAATAGATTGAATCAAAGGTGTAGAGTTTTAAAAGTTACGAGAAACTTGAGTGAAACAAGGAAAAACATGGGAAGATAGAGTTCTGTTTGAAATAGGAACTCAAGAGTCAGGACCGTCACCTAGCACTTCAGCTATTTGCCGACAATCATTAGAAGAAGAGAACGGCGCATTTATGTGAGTGACGTCAGCAATCTAGATGTTTTCATTTATCAAAATTCTCTATAGGCTAGAATTACTTGTATTACTATTAGTATTAGTTCTTTACCGAGTTTTGGTTGTTAACGGCGAAGAAAAGGTCGATCCTTTGCTTGACGGCTCAGACAAGAAAGGGTCCATACATCCGCAATTTAAAGTGTTACACTGACACGTTATACTTTGTGCTCTATGGGATACTCGGTTATTCAAGGAATAAGTAGCCTTCTTATCTTTTTTTCTTTTTTCTTTCATTCTTGTATCATGAAGCAAATATCATTTTTTAATAAGTTTTTATTACAGTAATAAAATTATTTTAAAAAAATCTTAAATAGGTTAGGCTTCCCACATGAGCTTTAAGCTTCACTTATCAAGTTGGATGTAAAATGGAATACATCAAATGTGGTGAACCCAATTAGTTCCGTTATAACAATGGGTTAGGACCTTAACCAATAATGGAAGGAAAATTTCGCATCCAACGCATCATGATTTGACACTCATCAAATTGATCCAAATTTTTTTTCCTGTTACTGTAAAGAATCTTTATTTTTTGGACAAATCTTATTGTAAAAAAATCTTAACCAATAATTAGAGAAAAATTTCAGATCAATACATTCAATGAATATCACATCATCCACAGAATTATTATGAAACTCATCCGATTGATGCAACAATTCCCCTCCATTTTTATAGAGGATATTGATCATAGAATAATATACCTTATTTTGTAAATGTGACGCAAATTAATAGTCAAATGTGATGCCCATTGATAGACCGGAGCTGACTTGGATAGCCCAACCTACCTAAAAATTTCGCCTACTAAAATAAAAGTCTTCATCTCAAAAGCTTCCACTTCACTGAGCTCCCAATCTTTTCATTGCGGACCACTAATGATGATCAACTCTTATCATTACAGAGCGATGCCTCCAGTTTTTAATCAACAAATTAGAACCATTGTCTAGGCTGTCTTGAGTTGCTCATTAACAAATATTAATAACCAGCCAGATTCAACGAACTTATCCGATTAGAGAGACAACTTCCGACAGTTAGAATACTTTTAGAGATATGAATGCATTGTGAACAGCATATCAGTACAAAGTACAAACTCCCAAGACAATACATTTCCACTACGCAAACTGAAGCCTAAAATCTAAGTTTTAAACCTCTTGTTTAGTTTGAAGTAACAAGCTTCTCTGAAATTCTATCAAAACTTGCCCAAATATCTCTGTTTATTATAAAACTATATTAAGCCAAATAACACTATAGAGAACATCAACTAAACAGGTCACACACCAGTTAAAGTGTCGTTTCAAACCGCCGGTTTAAACTCTTTTTAAGTATAACCAGGTAAGGTCCCCGACTTACATAACCATCCCTCCATCAATAGTAAACACCTGCAAGAGAACAATATTTAAATGAGAAACTAAGTAAATGAAAAAACAACAGACAAAAGGGCAAGATGGAGATTCAGCCGCAACATGGCCATGGCAGGATAAGCAGAAGCCAAGGAGGCATGACGAAGGACCCAAAGCAAGCAAAGCAATGGGTAAGGCAAGGCAAAAAAAAAATTGATTGAAATATAGTATTGGGCCTCATGTGAGCTACTTCTTTTCAGCCAACCTAGAGGAGTCATGACAAACATCGAAGACAAAATTAACCAGATAATTAGAAATTAGATTATAAACCTGTCCGGTGATGTAACTGGCAGCAGGATTAAGGGCCAAGAATTCCACCAGTCCAGCAACTTCTTCTGGTTGGCCATACCTTCCTGAAAAAATAATGAAATGTCTGTTAATGTCATAATTTCATGAACATTTTTATCATTTACATTTTCTCCTTTTCAGTTACATATCTCAATCGTTCACATCTTGATTCCCAAATCAGTTGAAGCTAGTAAATGGGATTAGAAGCAAGGGCTCAACATGATTTAGGGCAAAGAATAATTATGACAACTTTGAAGTATATTTCAAACAAAAACACATAAAACCAGCAAAGAATCAATGCCTTGAGTGAATTGCAACTGTTTGAAGGCCATACTAATTCAGAACTTGAGAAAACTAAGACAAAGGAAGTTCTGTCTTATACAATCATTTCTCACCTAAGGGGATTGTCTCCAAGATTTTCTTCTCAATGTCTTCTCCAAGCTTGGATGTCATATCCGATGCGATGAATCCTGGGGCAACAGCATTGACCTAGAAGAACAGACCCTTGTCAGATTGAGATTCCATATACTGGCACAAGTGGCAAGAATAATGGAATAAGCCTAATTGTTGAAAAAGCAGAGAACAAAAAGAAAGAACTCTAGAAAACTCACATTGATGTTTCTGCTCGAATATTCCTTTGCAACACTCTTTGTCAGGCCAATAACTCCTGCTTTTGCAGCACTGTAGTTGGCTTGCCCAACGTTACCAACCAGACCAACAACTGAAGCTATATTGATAATCCTTCCCTGCAAAATCAGGATTCTGACATATTTATCATATTGTAAAAAGGTCTCCCTCATGAATACTCTAATAATCTTATTACTTATATTTTTCTAGTCTTCCCAGCAAAATCAGGATTCTGACATTATCATATTGTAAAAAGGTCTCCCTCATGAATACTCTAATAATCTTATCACTTTTATTTTTCTATTGTCAGAATAATTTTCCACGTAGGTTTGGTTGGTATAGTCAGAAATTCAGAATATTTATCATGCTACTAAAAAGAAAAGGAGTTCCAAATAAGAAAATACCCTTGGAAAATGAGAGACAAATGTGACAAAAACATAGTAAGACACAACCTAGTGTTCAATAGTTTTATTTTGGCAAAAGCTCAATTAGCCGAACTTGGAGAGCTAGTACAGGAGGAAAATGAATAAACTTCAGATAGAGATATCACCTTTTTCTTCTTCATCATGATTTTAGCTGCTGCCTACAAAGAATAAAGTAATTCAGTTTCAATAAGAAAATCCAAGCATCCACCAGCATAATTAGTCAAATCTTAAGCATACACACCTGTGTACAGAGAAATACTCCTGTGAGATTCAAATCAATCACCTCTTGCCATTGAGATTTCTTCATTCTCATCAACAAAGTATCTCGAGTAATTCCTGAAATTCCGCTGCTAAGTTAGGGACTAGATTAAAATCAACAAGGTATGAAAAAAAAAACATGAGCTTTCAATAACCTGCATTGTTTATCAATATATCAACGGTTCCCCATGCATCAACAGCCTGCAGATGTGACAATCATGAGTCGGTAACTAGAAAATAACAGCAAAGTAAATAAGCAGAGGAAAATTTGCTCACAGTTTTGATCATTGATTCAACATCGGCTTCTTTTGAAACATCTCCCCCAAAGGTAAGAGCCTGACCACCATATGCCTCAATCTACATGATATAGTCACAACTGTCACTGGTCATTTCAATCATGAGTGAATAACACTTTGGGTAGGAAATAGAAGGCGCAATTGCATTGAAAGCTACCCACAACCATGATTGCTTGGACTCGTCATTTTAACCTGTCATACCCGTATCGGACACGAGACTTCAAATATGGACTCTTCCTTTCGACAATCCAAATCAAAGGAAAACATACAAAACCTTACAAAAAATAGACGAGTCTAACACTCGGACACATAGCCAAGCCCGAGCAACAATGCCAACAACAAACAGTCAAGTTAAAAACTATAGCCAGAAAAATAAAGTTATATTCACATTTCTTTATTCTTTGGGCTGACATCAGCAAACAAGTTGCACAACATGAAAGTAAAGGTGTGACAAAGCTATAGCCAAAATAAATCTGACCACATGATCTACTGACTGAAGCAGCCTCCCAGGAGAAACTTTAACATATCAAGTCTCTTAATATATAGCACAAAACATCTATAGATAAGTTAATTCGCATCTCCTACAATGGCAAAATAGTGTATTGCACCTGTGAATAAATACCAGGGAAAGGAAAAGGCCAAAATAAATCCTTGAAAGATTCCAGGATCTAGCATGGATAGAGAATATATTTTTTGATAAGTAATATGGCTAGAGAATATTAACTACCAATTAAACCATAAAATCAATTGACAAGTTCAGAATATTGCATTCAGAACAAATTCAATACAGTAATCCAGAGTGGTTTGATAGTATAGTTTGCAAAACAAAAGAGAAGTTACAATTATATGTTACCGGGCAAATCAGTATCCATCATTGTTCTGAATCCAATTAAGTTTGTAGCAGTTAGCTTTTATCAATTTTTAAGCATTACGAGGGTGGAAATGAAAAGATAAGCAAAAAGCACCAAGTAAAGATAAGCATACATAATTCTAGCCCAGTGATACTTTAAAGAAATTAACCAATTTTATAAAAAAGAATCCAACAAGTATCAAACTGGATTTCCTATACAAATATCAACTTCTTTAAATACAAAGCATCATTCACCTCTTTGGAAACTTCCTCAGCCTCGTTTGATGACCTAGCATAATTTACTAGGACCTGCAGTACCATTAAATAGAAGATATTATACTACACACTCCAGTTATAAACAAGAATCAAGCATAAAAGGCTTAAGGAAAGCACAAAAGCACATAGAACTCAATGTATCTATGTATTAAGCATGCGGGTGCAGGTGTGCAGGTGTGATGGGTGGAAGAGTGTCTTAGGTACGGCTAATAATTAATTCCTAACAAACAGGACAGAAGCAAAACATTTTCCCTTCTAAGTTCCTAATATCAGCAAGATCCTGAGAAGCTGGGGAGGTCCACTAACCTTACAACCTGCTTTTCCCAAGGACAATGCAATTGCTCTACCAATACCTCTAGAGGCTCCAGTCACGATAGCTATAGGAGATTCCAGTTTTTTAGCTGCTTCAGCGGTCGCTTGGTCAACAGCGGCAACCTGAGCTCTTAAACCTATGTATGCCATTACAATTAATGAGATACAAAGTGTACGTAATTTGATTGCCTCCAAGTAAGAATAACATATTCTTCAAAAATGTTCAAAGAGTCAAAGGCCCCCAAAAGAATCCTAGACACATGGAGACGTGTGTCCATAACCATCACCAGGTCTAGTAGATTGCTAATTCGAATTTATCCCTTAAATAAAAGTTCAATGAAAAATATTTTTTAAAGGAAACGATACATACAGAATAAAATCCTAGGAAAACCACTTCTAATGTTTCAAAATCTTTTGCTTAAGCATTATAGATTTTAGAAAGAGTAGCTCCAACTTGAAAACTAGTGAGATGAACTTAAAAATGCAGGATTACATACATTATATATCAACATCAATAATTATTCTTCGAGACTTTAATAGTCGAAAACTTATCAATTTTGCACTTAATTGTGACATTTTAGAAGTTTAAAAAAACATTCCCAAATAAGTGAAGCTCAACCTCGACTTTGCAGATTGTTTGAAGAAAGAAACCATTCTAGGGAAACCAAAGTCACAATGCAATAATAAAACAGGCACAAGAAATCATATACAACCTAAAGTAATCGATTTCACTTCAATCTGTACCCAAAATCCCAATTTTGTCACCAACCAGATTTTTCCCAATAGATAGCAAGAATTGAATTTACTCTTTCCATAAAATTGTTTAAAATATCTACCTGGATGCCACTAGCATTCAAAAATCAACCCTTGTCATGCCAACTAGATCACCAATCCCGAGCTAACACTAGATTATGTAAGTACTTTTCTTGCTTTCACGAAACATAAAGCATAGCAATTCCGCTTTCACAAGCAAGAAAAACACTTCGAGAATTCCGAAAGAAAAGATGCCTAAATTTTCCGATTACAGCAACGAAAAAGAAACAACCATTACCAGAGGAAGCAAATGAGCTCCTCGATCTGCACTGAAGCCCAACGCAAGGCCTAGACTGAATCGGATTCCATTGCCGGAACTGACAGACTTTTCGGTCGCCGAAACTCGCGGCGGATTTGAAGGCCACGAAGTTTGATCCCGCAACGGCAGCCATGGAAGTGAAAGCTCCGGAGAATCTGGAAGCAGCAGCAGCGAGAATCGAAGAGGGACGCGAAGCTAAAAGAGCAGCCAGAAATTGAAGTGAAGAAAACGCTTTGGTTTTGCTTTTATAACATAGAAAACGTTTTTGGTTGTTAGTTTTTGGTGTGTTTTTCTGCTTTGGTAGCTCCGGTGACTGTTTAAGTGGCGATGGAAACGAAGTTCGTGTTACTTTTGCGTTTAAGGCGTCTGTAGGACCGACCAAGTGGATCCAGTGGTTTTTCAAATAGGTCTATTTTTTGAATTAATTACGATGCAACCACAAGACTTGAATTGACGAATGATAAAGCGGCGACGTATGGTGGCAACAGTGTAATATTGAAGATTTTCTGAGCAAGTTTTTGGTATTGGGATAATTAAATGGAAAGGAAAATTAGGTTGATGCGCCCAACGACTACTATTATGAAACCAAGGATAAACTTTTGTTTGTATCGATTTTTGTGTTCGAAGAAAATTTGATTAATAATTTTATATATATTTAATTAATATTTTAATAAAAATTTTAAAAATTATAAATCAAACTTTTACTTCAATATAAAAATAAATTTTACACTAAACGAATCACTCCATAAAATTAAAGTATTAAACCCAAACTTTCCCCACAAGGCCAGCCTGGCGGTAATTAACCAAAAAAAAGGTGCCGTGTAATTGCTTAAAAACTAAAGCCTTGCCATATTATTTCTTTATTGGCCCAATAAAAATATGTAATTGATTAAGCTAAATTACTAAGTGTTTTTGGTACACCGAATGAAAGGTTTAGATAAAATAAACAAATAAAATAATGAAATATTTTATCAAAATAAGATATTTTAAACCATTAAAAAGTGATTCAAGTAAAATTTGAGATTTTACATAATGACATCTCAAAGTTTGATATTTTTTATTTTTTATTAATCATCATACGGTTATTTAATTAAATAATATGTTTATTGGATGTGGGGTCAATTCACATTTAATACTTATCAAATTTTATCTTATTTAATTGAAGACATATAACATTTATTATTATAAGTATTTGAGAAGATTTTTTAGAGAGTTTATTATTATTTTTTAGAGATTTAAGGCTCAATCCATAAATTTTATAAAGATTTAAAATTATTAAAACTCAATATAAAAAAATTAATCAACTTACTAATTAAATAGTAAACTAACTTACTTTTATGGGTGACTTAAATTAAAGACTTAATTACAAAAAAAATATCCTGTGGTAGATTATATTTAAAAAAAAAATACTTCAATATTTTTTTGTGGCAAAAAAATACCCTATAATTGACTCTATTTTCAAAAAATACACCGAGATTTTTTTGTAGCAAAAAATACTTTGTAGTGTGTTTCTGTTAGCAAAAAATACTATGTGATTGACTAAAAGAAATATATTACAGGGTATTTTTAGCTAACAAAAACATACTACATGGTATTTTTTGCTAACAAAAACATAATACATGGTATTTTTTACAACAAAAAACACTTCGTGGTATTTTTTTGAAAATGGAGTTAAACATAAGATATTTTTTGTCACAAAAAAAAAATCTCGAGGTATTTTTTAAAAATGCAATTAACTACAGAACATTTTTTGTAATTAATCCTAAATTAAATATTCAAAAAAATTACATGCTTTTTTTCTTTTATTTATTCCAATACAACATAGTTTTGGTATTTATAGCTATGCAGGATGTATTAAGTTAAATCAATAAAAGTCTAAAATAGTAAAGTACAATGCATGAATCACTTGAAATAACTATTACAATCAAGTTAAACAGTAGGCTAACATAAATTAGATATTAAAACAATTGAATTTATTTAATAATATTTTATTATAAAAAGTTTTATCATTAACCTTTCATATAATTTTTTATTTATATCTTTTTATTGGAACCCAATTAAATAAACCACGTAAACATGAAAATATTATTCTTGGATGCTCTTTTCCATCAAGATGTGATTATCCGTACGTCATTCTTCTTGCAATAGTTTAGAGCATGTTTGGTAACAGTTTTCAGTTTTTAGTGTTCGAAAAGAGTTTTCAGTTTTTAGTGTTCGAAAATAGTTTCTGAAAATAGTTTTCTGATGAAAATATGTTTGGATAATGGTAACTCGAAAACTGTTTCCAAAATAGTTTTCAGTAAAATATTGTTTGGATAATCAGTGTTCGAAAATTGTTTTGAAAATAGAAAATTGTTTGGATTACACCTTCTTGTAATTGTTTTCAGTTTTCAGTGTTTAATTTAAATTTTAATATCTAAAATTAATTTTATTTTTAATATTTACTAAATACAATTTTTTAAGCACACCAAATACTTGGAAATAATTTATTTTATTTTATTTTTAAAATATTAGTATTTTTTATATATCATCGATCAAACATGACAACATTCTTCCCCTGATCATGGCATGTTTATTTGTTAAATAAATTCTTAAAAATAAAAATAAAAAATACAATACAACTTTCACAATTTGATAAAATATGAACAACCAACCCATCAAATACAATATTCAAGTTTGTTCAATATCTAAAAGATGATAATACTTTTCTTCTTAAAAATAAGTTCAAGTTTGTAAATGGATAACCGGAATCCACCAAGTAATACTCACCTATAAATCATACAAATTCTCTTAATACATATCAGTCAATTAGTATATAATTTCAACTTAGTACTAAAATAGATTTACCATTAGTAGGCCAAGAAAATTGAGCATCTGTTTGTTCCCCAATATTAGTAGGCCAAGGAAAATGCAATTTAGATCCAGGCTTCCATCAAACAGAGGAAACTTACCACGTCAATGTCATTGTTATGCATCAGTTTGTTCCAAAGTCATTCATATCCAATAAAAATCTTATGTATCAGTTTGTCATACCCACATTTCATATTCATGCAAAACAGACAATTGGTTCCAAAATCATAATTCATACTATAAATTATAAGTCTTCTTCAAGTGCTAAAACATCAAAACATAAGCACAATGAAATTGCACCAAGGCAAACCGATAATTAAAGATCTTAAGCTTCACTACCATTTCATAGGCATAGTCTCAGTATATTAGCAGTAACCTGACAAGGGAACCACCAGATAACTCAAAACTTAGTAGTACTCTAACAAAGGAAAGAGAAGATAGATGGTGAGTAACAGCTAACAATTCAATAAAGCACAAGTTTACTCATAGATCCATGGTTGAAGGCTGCTCTGCCAGCTAATAGGGCCATCTGGGAACCACAAAGCAATTTCCTTTTTAGCACTCTCAACTGAATTACTGCCGTGAATAACATTCCTGCACAACCAAAGTAATTTCTCGATATCAAATGTTATTAAGATCTCTGCACACGTGCTCCTAGTTGATGTTTGGTATCAAGGAAACTTTATAAAGAATAAAAGCATAATAAAGATAAAGTTATAAATTTCATCATAACACTTCAGTTTCACAGCTTTAAGCAATTTAAATATGAACTAAAAAAATATGAAGTCACAAGCTCTCCCAAGTATTATCAAGAGTGGAGGCTTTGGACGTTGATAATGAAAGAATCAAGAAAATTTGCAAAGGTCTTGTAATAAGGGTATAATTGTATAAATTCATTTTGAAATAGTGGTCTTAACTATACCGATTAATCTGAAAACCTACCATAAAATATAAAAATTGATACAACATATGCATGATGTATTGAAATTAACATGAACATGCATTTAATGTATGATTTCTGCACTATAAGAAAAAATGTATGATTTCTGCAATATTTTTCTTTTAGGTGGTTTCTGCAATATAATTTTTAGCTTGTTCAAAGTTCATCACATATGAATGTCTCAATAGGAGTAAAGGCTACTCTAAGCACATAGAGGGACATAAACAAGCTGTACCCAGTAAGGAAAGAGGTAAATTACCTGCCAATATCAATTGCAAAATCACCACGGATGGTTCTAAGGGTAGATTCAGTAGGGTTTGTGGCTCCAATTATCTTTCGACCAGTTGTAACAACATTCTTAACAGGACCAGATATAATGTAATCAACAAGCCCACTGAAGAATGGTTTTGCAGACAGGTCAGCATAATGACTTTCAGCAAAAGAACGGTCAACGTTGATCAGCTTCAAACCTAATACTATTTTTAGCGAAAAAGAGATAAGCAACAAGCTTCAAGGCTCTGCTAAGTAGAATCAACTTTCAGATATCAAATGCAAAAAGTTGCACACACGAAGCCTAAATTTACTTATTTTCTAATTTGAAAATCCATCAAAATTTTCCAAATTACACATTCACATGGCTTTAAATATTCAATGGGGTTCTCGTAAGAATTTACTGGAAAATTAGTGGAGGTTGTGGAGTAAACAACCAAAACTGGTCATAGTTCAAGAAACTATTTGCCAATCAATTATATAATTTAGAAACCATGATCAGCAACCACATGAGCAAATGTCATTAGTAGGCCAAGGAAGCCTAGATTTACCATTAGTATATAATTTCAACGTATGAATCAGGTCCTCAGTCTATTGGAAATCTTCTTAATGAATAACTCACTAAGGAAGTTATAATTCCAGAAAATGAACTAATGCAGAAAAAAAAAAATCACAGTAGCTCATTCATCACAATTTAATCTTTGCAATGCTTTGTCTAATCTAACAATATCATCCTAGTAACCCTTCTTGAATAATATAAGAATAAAGAAAAAGCTTTTTTTTATTATAAAAAAGCGAATAAACAAAGAAAACCTTTAGCATTTGAAAAAGAAAAAACCAGAAAAAAAGCCTCAAACCTAAAGAGACTGTTCCAAAAAAAAAAGGAATGACTTTGACAAAAAACACAGTGCATGCTCTAATTAAGCATACTACATATAACCAGCAAGGGGAATCTTAAAGGTTACTTAGAATTTTCCATGGCTGAAAATGAGGAAATACATGTAAATTGTATCAACTGAAATTGCATCTGAAAAGACAAATAATTATACATACCATATACATAAAAAAAATAAAGATCTTTAAGTTTAAATACATTCACATACAAAGAATAAAGTGTCAATCTCTTATATTTATTTAAAGACCTTCTATGTGAAGAGGGTTCAATCACATAACCAACAACGATGCGTATACTGCAGAACAACAAGCAGTGAACCACCCAATGGTAGATAATATTGTAGTTTCCTCTCTATTGAGAGCATCTCACATGCATCTCTAGTGTTTCCCCTACCCCCAACCTGGCCTCTCCTTCTATTTACCATGGGCATAATTACTTCTTCAAATTTTCATGCATTTTTACTTTCCAAATTCTGTTACCATGTCTTATCAATGATAAACATGAAACAGAAAGCAAGTGGTTTCTTTTTTCATACAAGAGCAACAAAGCAAATGATTGTCTAAATGGTTTAACTTTTAAAGAATAAATGAAATACTCATTTAAAGAATAAATGAAAAAAATGAACTCCATCACAGAAGAGCATACAAAATCACAAAAGGCAAATACAAACATCTAATACCATCTCAACCACAAAAGAAAGCAAGAACACACAAATTTCATAGCACACATATTTCCCCATAAATATATTGGATCCACCCTCAATAGAAAATATCATGCAAACAGGATAGGTAGGAATCCCAAAACCAAAAGATAGAGAGAGAAAAAGATGTAAAGGGAGCTACCTAGTGGTTGGACGACGGGGTTGAATCAGCTTGGAAGATGACGCTTGAATCAATATGAAGGACGGTGGTTGAATCTGAGGAAAAATTAGTGATAAGTGAACTAAGGATGAAATACAGAGAAATTAAAAAATAGAGAGAGACAAAGAGATAACAAAGAAAGAGAAAGAAAAAGTCGCATACCTTAAATCACCAGAAATCATCAGCAAATTAAGTGTCCTTGAGAAAAATTGTTGGACGCCGCTTTTGTCGAGCGTCGAAAGGCTTTGGTAGCAGATGGTGCTTGCAATTTCTTCACAGCAAGGGTGGGTGAAGAGAGTCTAAATGGGTTTCTTCAGGCGTAGGTTTCTGTGGACGGTGACAAAATGGGTCAAGAGGATGGTAACGGTGACGACACCAGTAAAGTGGATGGTGACAAAATGGGTGATGGTAACGAAGAGAGGGGAGATGGGTTTCTGTTTCAATTCATGGTGACGGAGTGTTAGACGAGAGAGAAGGTGAGCTGGGTAAGGAGGAGTGGGTTTCACGGTGAGCTTTTGGGTAAGGAGGATGGCGAGAGTAGAGAGATGCAGAAGAGAGAGAGGGGAGAGATGCAGAAGAGAGATGAGACTCGCAAAAGAGAGAGAACACTCGATCGAGAGCAGTGAGCAGAGGGCAGAGAGCAGTATTTAGGTGCTGCAAAATTGAAAACGAACACTGAAAACTCTAATTGGGAGTTTTGTAAAATCGGTGTTTGAACACTGAAATAATGAAAACTCTTTTTAAAAACTGCTTCTCAAAACTAGTAGCCAAACATCACAACAGAGGTTTGAAAACTATTTTTGGGTTTTGAACACTGTAAAGGGTTTCTGAAAACCCTTTCCAAACATACCCTTATTTTTACTTATTCTTCTTTTAATACACACCTCTCATAGAATATTATAAATCTTTGATTAGAATACTTTTAGTTTTAAATCGTATTATTATAAATAAATAAATTAAATTAAATTTTGATATAAGAAACAACATTAAAAAATAGAACATATATATTTACTCGCAACCATCCTTAATATCCATGATTTTTTTTCTTTCTAATGCAACATGGCTTTCTAGATTTATTTCAAATTCTTGTGATGAAGTTGAGAGAGAAAGAGATAAAAAGAGAGAGACTGAGAGAGACAGATCAATATTATTTAAGGATCGGACTAGCTAGTGTTATTATGATTTATCTCAAATTATTTTGTGATATAGTTTTTTATTACATCAGAATTAATACATGAAAATTCAATAAATTATATAAAAATATATTTTTTTGATAAAAAAAGATTCGATGAATTTAATAAAAAAATTGTTGACAACATATATCAACTTAAATTTATTTTATGAATGTTTCGATAGACATTTTTTTATAAACTTACAAAATCCATCCAATGCGCGACTATCACGACTAACATAGATATAACTATATAAGTATAAACAAGAGTATGCTTGTCTCGTTAACATTTTACAAAACAAAGTAACTTCATGATTCCATAAGCAATTTTCACATAAATTAGCATCTTCTTTTGCTTTTTCTTCATTCTCTCGAATGTCGTCTAGTGATACCCATCCTCTCTCATCTGTTGTCAAAGTAGACAAAGTGAAACCATCGCAATTGCACGTTCTTGCATGGTATGAAGATAAAAGTTGCTCAACTATGTATTCATCGATCCACATTTCCTGTATGCAATATTTTACTTTCCTTCAACATGTTTTAATTCTCGTCATACTCTTTCCGAAAGAAGATAGAATCTTCAATCCTTCTTGTTCTGATGATTCATCACCACCACAACAACACAATAAGATTATGCCATAAACGTACGTAGCTTCGCTCTGCCATTTGTCCGCCGCTTTCTTCAAATGTTGAAGTCCAATTGATAAGTCTGATTTCCTTCTCGAACTGAAATAGTTAAAACCTCCTCGTCTGTTTATTACCTCTACATTGTCGTTTTTTCACACTTTTGTAAGAAAAAAGATGCTCTATCATTCTTTCGCCATTTGAAAGCTGAGAATTTCTCTGTCATGGAAACATGTTCAAAGATGAATTTATCCTCTGATGTTTTGAGGAAATCTTTGCAGCTCAATTTTGCATTGAAAAGGTCGGTTAACGAACGAGAGGCAACACGGACAAGAACTTCCATGAACAATCTCCTGCAGAAGAATCTTGATAGGCGAATTTTTAATTTTGGTTATTTTCTTTCTTCTTATTTTTGGAAGAAGGGCCATTGAATATTTTGAGCTGTTATATGCAGAAAAAAAAGAAGTAATCTGTTCTGAGTGAAAAATCCTTGAGCAACCGCACGAGAAAAAGTAGAAAAGCTTGGAGATATGGCATACTGAATTAATGACGAGCCATCGGTGTTTTTATAGGGGGTTTGATTCTCATTCCTTCTGCTGATGGGAGTAAGTTTTCCTTAACCTTCTCGAATACAGAATAGGAAACACGTAATCAGAAATCAGAATTGAAATAGGAATTCTTCACAAGTAACAGTAATGAACTTTACAAATTTCCTAAACTACATTTGGACAGCACAGATAATTACATCCGTGCCACCGTATAACACCACCCCCCCCCCCCCCCCCCCCCAAAAAAAAAGAAAGAAAGAACAACGATCCTTCTTCTGCTGCCTGCTGCTCTGCAGAGTATTGACTTCGCAAATGAACGGACAGGTAGGAGATGTTAAAAGCATGTTCACACTTCACAGCAAAAGCTATTTTAACAGCGATTTTACTCAAGTCAAAACAAAAGCACCATCTTAACCAAACAAACACTTGAAACGACTACTGGAACTTGTTAACCGCTGAATAACTATTGAAAATTGGATACAAATATTGTGAATAGCATAGTAAACTTTAATCAGAACAGAATTGCAAGTCTTCATTTATAAGAACAGGACAAGAACACAACACAAGCAATCCAAGTGAAAAACAAACACCGGCACTTGAAAAACTCTAGTGAAAACTGCAAACAAAACTATTGCTTACATAACAATATACTGTTTATAACAATAAGAAGCATACGGCCTTTTGGGCTTGTGATGAATAACAATCCAAAATCAAATTCATTCGTTCCATACTAAAATGATACTCAAGCACTTCTCTGAGCTGGTTTTTTGGAGTTATTCTTGCGGCGGACCTTCACGAAAGCCTTTCCCATATCCTAAGCAGGTGAAACAGATAGGTTAGCTTGAGAAACTGACTAGCAAGAGTATTTTGCATCAACAAGACAACAATTGTTTGAGAGAAAGGTGATGTTACTGGATGAGATTTTTTTTATTAAAAAAATAAGGAAATTGGGTTTAAGGCTTTTTTTAAAATTTTAATTGGGGTTAAGACTTTGGTCGTGTCAGTCATCTTCAAAACCAATTAGTCAGTAGAAAATACAGATACGATCAACTTCATAATAATCAACTGATACATTTTTTTACAAGTAAAATTGAAAAAGAAAAATAATCAACTGATACATGACAAGGGCTACTACACCACTTCAACTTCTCCGACCAAAGGGATCATCAGTGCTCCACAACTCCTTCCCTACCCTTGTGGTATGCAGAGACTGAATTCCCAAGTTCATTTTAATTGAAAATGACAACATTTTTTATTAAAAAAAAGCTTAAATGCATTTTTCCCCCAAGGTTTGGGAGGTCCTAGCACTCTGAGCCCCAATGTTTTAATTGTAGCACATTGACACCTAACGTTTCAAAATCGGTGCACTCTCTCCCTTCCATCCACATTCCGCCTAAATGGATAACGGAAAAGACACATGTCACATCAAGAAAATTGAAAATTTAAAGTTAAAACAAAAAAAATGAAAACTAAAGTAAAATTATTTTTTTTAATTTAAAATTAAAAACAAAAAACCAAAAAATTGAAAAACATAATTAAATTTTGGGACTGGAGACCCAATCCTATCGCTTCCCACCCTTTTCTGCTCTGATATGCCAAATACCTTCCCAGAAATAAAAACCCTAACAAAAAAGGAAAACTCTAACAAAAAAGAGAACCCTAATTGGTGATAACCAACATATGCCTTAGCATCCTCTAAAGGCAGCACATTAATCTATTTTTTAAATATATGTTCAACAAGGTTTTCAATAACAATTTAACACACTTGCTTAGCAGTCTTTACTCAATTTAACACACTTTCTTAGCAGCCTTTACTAAACCAACACTTGCTAGCTTAGGCTCTGCAAAATTGTTGCATCAACTGTAGGATTAGCAGATGGTTTTGGGTAATTTGGAGAAAGTCAGACAGGAAAGGTATCCTTTTGGAATGTCCCAAAAGTGCTGATGGCAAGATTTGCTGTTGTTTTGACTTGTTCTTGTAATTGGGAGACTATGTTCATCTTCCAAGCTCATGATAATAAAGAAATCTTTTGATTATGTGACGACGACAACTCCCACGGCGGCTCGAAACGAGTCGCGACGGAGAAAGTGGAGGCTCGCGATGGTTACGACTTCAATTGATTTGGAATATGCAGGAGTAAGGGATGAGTGGCTGGTTGCGAGGAAGGTGTTGGGGAGACAAGGAAGCTCTGCGTGTGGCGGCTAGAGGCTGCAAGGAGCATTTGAGTGCGGCAGCTAAAGGCTGCAAGGGAGCTCTGCGAGCAATGGCAAGAGGCTAAGGTTTTTCCTTGTGAGATTGTGGCTGGAAAAGATGGGCAGAATAATTTTCCATTTTACAGGGAGGATAGTGATTATGTGAGGAAGGAGATGGGATTTCTGGTAGGGGTGTTTGGACTTTGGCAACTCAGAACAGAGAGCGTAAGGAGAAATGGTATCAGCTTATCATGGTTCTCCATTTGTAAAATTTAATTTTGTTTTTTAATTTTAAATTTTAAAAAATGATTTTACTATAGTTTTCAATTTTTTTTCCATTTTCTGTTGTAAATTTTACTTTTAAAATTTGAATTTTCTTGATGTGACACATGTCCTTTCCGTTATCTATTTAGACGGAATGTGGACAGAACGGAGAGATTGCACTGACTTTGAAACATTATGTGTCAATGTGCTACATTGGGGGTCAAAGTACAAGGACCCCCCAAACCTTAGGGGGCAAAATGCATTTAAGCCAAAACATAAAACTTAACTAATCAAAATTTCATCGTCATTGGTCCATCAAGCTTCATTTTCTGACCCATCTGCTATAAGAGAAGGAAACTGAAATTCTTCAATATGGGACTAACTATAAATGAGGTACAATTTTAGAAGTCTTGCTAGATTATGAACACCTAGCCGCGTCACGAAATAGATGCCAAAACAATCAAACAAATGAATGAAAAAGATCTGGCAACAATATCCAGATGAAACAAGACATGAGCTTCAAAAATTGAATAAGAAAGCAGGCTGCAGCTTCTGGAAACCAGTTAAAACACTCCATTAAGATTCAAACGACAAAATCCAACCCAATAGAGATGATGTAATGTATGAGTTCTCAGCCTCATTACCACCAGAAAACCTTTTTTTTTCTTTTGCTCGAAATAGATGTATTCTTTTCTTACCTCTTTCATTCTATTAAAATGAATTAAAGAGACAAGGGCATTAGTATCTCGGCTTAGGAACGACATGATTTTTTGTATTAACAAAAAAATTCATGAAAGGAACGACATAAATTTTAAGTATAGCTTACTAGCCAGCAGTTCGTCAAAGAAAGCAAACTGAAAAAACCGCCTGTTTCCCATTTCATGTTTATCATGCCTATATTTTACCGTAACAGAACATGAAATCCAAATTAAATTTTCAACTGCTCCTCCCAGGCCAACCCACCCCATCCCACCCACCAAAGAAACAAAAAGAAAACAAAACAAACTATAACAATATAAATTTTTAGTAAACCTCAAAATTACCAGAATGGATTCTTTTTTAGACGTCTCTTCAGCCCAAAGAGCCTCCAAATTGAAATATTCTCTAGCCTTCTCATCAAGAGCATGCACTATCACTTTACCTAAAGAGAATGAAGAAAATTGGACTGAAAAATGAATTATAAGGCATATAAGTTATATAACTACCATAAAATTTCTTATGAATGTTAAAAATAAAAATCCATTCCCGAAGGTTGGCAGTCAATTTGGTAGTTATAATCAGCAAAATAGCTTTTTTTAGCAACAATATTTATATAAATCATTAGAAAACTACCAAATTTTACAGTACAAGAGAGCACGGCACAAACCAGAATCAATGACAATCCACTTTCCTCCCTCTTGCCCTTCCACACTGGGTAGTACTAATCGCTTAGCCCCTTTTTGCTTTTGCTTAGCCTGTTCATGAGAATTCATAAAAAAAACTAAATAAAATGACAGCAAAGACAACAATGATGCTTCTTTAGGAACAATTAAATAGAAACTTACGTGGACTCAACCAAAAAACCTATAACCAGCCATTATTACCTTTATCCTCCAATTAGTTGCATGGAAAAACGGAGATTAAGCAAAAATCTAAAATTGGCACCTTGTATCTTAGATGTTTCACTAATTGAATTGCTTAAAACTAAATGAATTGCTACAGAAACAGTCTTCCTTGTCTTATATTAAAGCAAACAGAAACTATTCCAGACTGAACCAAATATTTAAATTAAGTTAAAAGAGGTTTTTGTATACTCTTATTTTCCAGCATATAGTCAATTACAGCTTTGGCCTTCCAATTTTATATAATCACGCATGAAGTAAATTGTACTCCTTATCTATTAACTCAAATAAACAGTAAATTGAACAAACGATATTTCTATAGTCCACTTGCTCGTTCAAAAACAACTGAATCAAAATTCCAATTTTAGAATATTTTATTTTCCTATGTTTTCTCGACAACCAAACAGCAGACTAGGGTTTTGAAAAACAAAAGAAGGAAGACGGAAATTGAGGGAAAATCGAACCTGCCTGATAAATCAGAGACTGAGCGATGTTCTTGACGTGCCACGCAGACCTACCGGTGGCAATCACCATGAAATCAGCCCACTCGCAACGCTTTTGAATGGGAACAACAATCACGTTGTCTGCTCTTACGTCGCTGAGAATCTTCTCCACCTCTTGCAAGCTCAGTACCTCTGTGTTCATGTTCTCGACGGTTGATGAAGAAGAGAATTGGTGATTGAAACCTGAAAGCCCCAACTTCCATGATTGACTGATAAGAGAAACTGGTGGTGATGATGAGAGATTGAAAGACCGAGATCGTAGAGCCCCCCACATAATATGCACTGCTCAGTGATTTTGTGCACAGGTAGTTGAAGACTCCCTCGAACTCCTGAGCTGTTTTACCTTTTACTGTATTCACTAAAGTTTTATGTTTGGATCCTGAAAAATGTCGAGGGAAGAAACATATGAAGAAAAATGAAAAAAGAAAATAAAGAGAACTTTTACAAAGGTAAAGCTAAAAGCCTAAAACAGACTCTTTACGAGGATTATTAGTAAAATTATTTATATATTACTTGTTATAGTAATTTTATTAATAATAAAATATTAAATTACATAAATTATTAACGAAAGCTTATTAACCATTGCTAATGAAGTTATTGAGTGTCTAAAAGTATTTTTATCGCACTTTAGGACATCAAAGATGGACTCTTGAAATTACTAAATGAAAGCTTGCTATCGATTATTAATGAAATTACTTATATTTTATTCACAGCAATAATTTAATTATTAACAAACTAATAAATTATATAAATTACTAATAAATCTTTTTCAACAATTGCTAATGGAGCTATGTAGCGTTAAAAACACTGATATAATCGAGTGTATGTATATCATGACTCTTTCTAAAGTTGTGGTGTTTCTCTTTTAATTTTTTCTTTGATATTGAAAAAAATATTCTTTTACTTTTCCTTATGATTTCTTTTTACAATACACATTTATCTTAGAAAAAGATTCTTAAAATATATCTTTTGAAAGGTTTTTATATTTTAGCATCATTAAGATAAAACTAGTAAATACATGGTAGTTTCACTACGAATAAACAAGAGTTAAAAGTATGAAATCAATTCAATCCAATCTGAACTTATCTTTTTTGGGAAATTCTTCAAAATCAAAATTTCCTCAAAACCTAATCTACATCTTCCATAGAGATGATCAATTCAAAGTTGGGTCGGGTTTGGGTTGCATTTACAGCAAAATTTAAGCCCGACATAGTTGGATCGGACCGGCCCAATAATTCGAGTTTCAATTATTGTCAACTCAATCCTAACAAATTAGGTCAAGCTTAAACCTGTTCATCGGATTTGAATTTTTTATTTTTTTCTCTGCTTAAAGTTAGTCGAAAAAACAATTATTATGTAAAAGAATAAGAAAAAAATAAATATTTTTTATTTTATTATTTTTTAAATTGAACAAAAAAATATTATTAATAAAAAGTGGTAAATTAATAATATATGTTTGTGCGCGTAATTCCATTAACAAATTTCTTACGAAGTAGATACAAATAAAGTCTTAAGAAAAACAATTCTTAACATGTCTCAAAATTTTTTTATTGTTTTTCTTATCTCATATTTTGATTTTTACTCCATAAATTACACCATCATCTACTGCTGCCTTCTTAGGCATTGTTTGGCTACCTTTTAAATCTGGATTTAAAAATAAACCAAACCTCACCTAAGCGACTATAATCCTTCGTCCAAGTAGGCTTCCTCACTTGTTTCCTCAATCTGCTTTCCCTTTCTTCATTTCCTTTATTTGCACTACCCTATATGTAGTAGCTTATGTATTCCTTGCATCATGTGTAAAATATCGTTTTTACATCGATTACAAACTTGATTAATAAATTTTTAAAATTTTGTTAAGTACATCTGTATATATTCAATTAATATAATTAATAAAATATTAAAAATTATTAATTAAATTTTCATTTAATACAAAAATAACGTTTTGTATCCATGCAAACAAATTTTGTTAGAAAATAAGAGACTAAACGGGTGTAAGGAGGAGTTGTTTTTTCTTCGTTTTTTTGTTTATTTTTATAAATTGAAAAGTACCAATTACAAATATTTTTTATGTAGGAGATGCTCTATGCCAAAATTGTTGAAAGACAAAAGTAGTTATCAACTTATCATTATGATAAAGCCTTCCAAATTCTCCTGCACCTACCAATTGAAACAACACCATTCTCATACCTTTCCATTATTGGACATGACTAATGATAACTTCGTTAATAAAAATAAATAAAATAACCGTAATTTTGTTGTTATGTTGAGTTTTTTAGTTACCCTTATTAGTTGGATTAGTTAAATACAATTTAAATAAATAAAACTTAAAAAATAAGAGTATTTTCGGAATTCAAACAAAAGACTTACACTACACTTTTAAGTTTTGTGAATAAAAAAGAGGGTAGGTATGAGTTTTTTTGTTTAAATTTTTAAAACAACTCAATTTTTTTTAAAAAAATTTAAATTACATTTAAACAACTCTCAAACAACGTTATAATCCATACTACTATAAAAAAGAGGTCGACTGACTTTATCACAATCGAAATAGTGAAAACCAACTCAACAAATGAAATGTAAAAAAATATCTTTTATTATGTTGAGGCGGAAATATAAATAGGGATAATATAGTCATAAAAATACCAATGAAATTATTAAAAAAAAATCATCTCAAAACTGTTTCCACACATCCGAATTATGTGCGGCACTTAAAGTTATAAAACAATCACCATTAAACTTCTTCTTTTTTCATAAATAAAAATTGATTTTAGTTCACGCACGTCACACGTGTTATAGGGCTAGTTTCGAAGAAGGTTTTTAACATTGTATATTGATATCTATCTAGTTGTTACTATATTTGATTTGTTAATAAAATATGTTAGTATAAAATATATATTTATTTATAAATTAATTGATTTCTTGCATGCTTTGCTAATAAAAGTGTCTACTTATTTATACGAAAATTAATTTTAGTATATTTGAATAAATTATGAATATTCTATCAAAGTTAACATAATTTACAAATAAACTCTTTATAAAATTAGAAGAGCAAAATTAATTTTCTTAAATAATTGATATTCCCCTCTCTCTCTCCACCAATGATGCCAATGAATTATTCATATATTTATAAATTTAATTTAGTTAAGTCAAAAATACAATTGATGAATTTTATTATATTAAATTTGATACTAAAATTGACCAACCTAACTATCTCCTAGCAAATGAATGATGGGATATCCAATTATGTACAAACTAAATAATATTCCCCAGTTAAATATAAGTCTTTTTTTTTTATGGGACCCAGTTGAATTTAAGTCAGAAGTCAGTGAAAGAAAAAAAAATGTTTATAAACTTATATATTCAACAACTGAAAAAAGAATTATATTAGTATTTAATTTATTCAATAAAAGCATTTAATATTAGTATTTCATTTTCTCTGTACGAATATAACTTACCAACTATAATATTATTTTCAAGTCACGCATATTATTTTTAGAAACAAATTAGATACGTTATCAATGTTATGTCGCTGGCACTTCTAATCATTTTTTTTTATAGTACTACGGTTTGCTTATTTAAATAAAAAAAATAAATGTTTTGTTGGTGTAAGTCATTATGACGAGGAATTCTTGACTGTATATAGTTGTAAAAAATTTGATTGGTAATTTTTTAAAATTTTATTAATAATGTCTAATATATATAGTTATTATTATTATTAGTGAAGTTTTAAAAAATTATCAATCAAATTTTTATTGGTGCAAATCAAGTTCACATTCGGTGTAGCTAAAAATTTTTCATTTATGTTGGGGTTTTGTTTTAAAAATAAAGAGGGATAATCGATTGTAATTATTGGACAATCGACTGTACTGTCATCTCGATAACTGACTCCAATTTATTTAAAAGTTTAAGATAGTGGATTGTGATTAATAGAAAATCAACTCTCAATTCATTATTTTTAAAATTTTAAACTTTTTAATAGCATTTTCTTTAATAGATAAGTTTTTTAGTTCATAACTTTTCGTTTTTCTTATTAACGATGGTTTGAAAAACACTAAAAATACTTTAAATAAATTCTCAATAACTAACTTTAATCTATACAACTTGATTTTCAATTTATAATTTATTTTTCTTCTCATTATATCTCTCTCTGGAAAATTTACAGCCATCGTTATGTGTCGCTTGCAATCTTGCTTTATTATCCACGCGTTGCAAGTGGGTAACAGATGTGTGGATTTTATGGCCAAACTGGTACATCAGGAAGAAGGTCTCCATATGTTTGCTACTGTCCCCACGAGAATGGAGAATTTACTCGCTGATGATGCATTTGGCATCGTGATGCCCAGAAACCAACGTTTCTATTAATTGTCCATCATATAAAAATACGAGAGTTTTTTTAGGGATTATTATCTTAGAGATTTTTTATCCTTACTTCATAAATTTGTATCAACATTTTTTAGGTATTTTACACCGTTTATTTTAACTATCAATCGTGACCATCAATCCTTTTAAAAAGATATAACACAATCCTACTGAAAAGCCTATTCGAATATATTGAGATCAAAATAATTAGTAGTTTTTGACTTCCCCTAAGAGAAAAATAGTTTTTGACTTTTTTTATTTCTCCTTTGGTACATGACAAAATCGGAGTACATAAATTTATTATTGAAAATAAAATATTATGTTTCTAAGATAGGTATGGTACTCCACCTAATTAGGTATCAGAATAATCAATGGACTTGCCTAAAAAAGATGATGAGTAGTAAAACAAGTTGCATGATTATCTTCAGTGGTTGAATCATTGGGTATTTTGAATTTTTTTTAAATACTTTATTTAATAATATAATATATTAAAATAATTTTTCTTTCAAATCAATAAAAACGATAATAATAAAAAATATATTATGAAAATTTTAAACAATTACTTGAGAAAAAGCTAGTTAAAATTGACATCTGAACCAATAAAATAATGATAATGAAATATTTAAATTAAATTATCTTTATACATTAATTGGATGGAGATTAAAGCCAAATCTTTGTATACACGAGATCGGAGTGAAAAATTTAAAGCCATTTTACCAATTGAATTGTAATTTATAAATTAATCTAACACAGAAAAAGGTTTTTTCGTACTCTATTTATTTTTGTTTTGATAATTATTACAATAAATTTTTTAAAAATTTTAAAATATAAAAAATTTATATGTTACAAATGTATTATTTTTTTTATCAATAATTAAAAATATTCGTAACACGTACAACTTTATTTGTGATTCGCGTCTTTTGATTGCTTATCACTAATTGACTATACTCCAACTGATGTAAACACTCCCCTCGTAAAGGCTCCTCTCATCTACCATGATAGGTATAGATACAGCTAATCACTTGGTAATCATAATTAGACAAAGTACAAAAGGGCAAAAAAAAAACGGCTACTGATGGCATTACTTCTCGTTCACCAAATTTGCTCCCCTGCTGCAATTATCCAGTCCAAAACCAAGCCAGTAATACAATAATAAAGAAAAAGTAATTACTATATAGAACTAAAAAAAGAGCAAAAAGGGCAAAAAAAGGGAACAAAATTAAAGAAAAATAAAAGGAAAATATCGCAGGGCAGAGCGAAACTGAGAAGGAAAAGAAAATGAAAGCTTGCTGCGGAGGAAGGAAGCAAATCTAAAACAAACAGAAACAACAACGAGACGAGAAGGTTAGTTGCTCTCAATTCACCTTCTCGGAGGAGAGAGAAACGCAAGAAAACTCCTGTCTCCGTTGAAAAACGAAATCGATCTCTCTCTAGTCCTCGCGATCTGGACTGTTACACCCCTTTCATTCACTGACAAAGCATTAAATGCCCCTAGATCCGAGCGTCTGATACAGCATTCGCCGCGCTGTAATTGGCATTGAAGTGCTGTTTTTCTCTTCAAATTTGAGATCTTAAGAGCTTTCACGCTCTGCTTTGAAGCTGTTTTGATTTCAGGTTTTAGGTAAGTCAAGCTCTGCAAATGGTGGATGTTGCTATGTTATTTGGACTTCACTAGAGGCTTAACGGTTAGTGGAAGCTGAATTTTGTGACTTGAATTAGGTTTTGTTTTTGATAGTACATTCACTGCAAGGATCGGTGATTTGACAATAATCTAGGGTTTCAAGATTGTGCTGGCTCTCACCTACTGTTGACGTTCAGTTTATGCACTTGCAATGTACAGTGGTTTCAGTTATTATTTTGACATGTGATTAAGAGATTCAATTGTGTGCTCATTTACTAAGATTTGATGTCGAGTATTATGCATATGATTCAGCCAGTTTTCAGGTAGCTACAAGTGGGATTGAATTAGTTTGTTGAAGCTCTTTTGTGAGCTCTACTTGGGTGTAAATTATGGGTGGTTGGATATGGAAAAAGGGTGATTTGATTATTGAATGTTGGAGAGGTTAGGGTGATAAGTGTGGAGCTGTAGATTAGCTGGTAGCAATGCCTCCTTCTCCGGCATTGAGATACTCTCCTGGTAGAGAGCTCAGGGGGGAGAATCACAAACGCGGACGGAGCTTCGAGAGCGGATTGCTCTTCAAGGAAAAAGATGATGATCTCACATTGTTCAACGAAATGCAAACCAGAGAAAGGGAGAATTTCTTGCTTCAGTCATCGGACGACTTTGAAGACACGTTTTGTAATTTTCTACTCTGAATCTTGTTCAGTAATTTGGGTTAATGTGCCACGAATTGTGGAATTTAGATTTTTGTCTGTTTCCTCTGACTGACTGTGCTGCATTTTGTTTCTTTTATTGTGAATTGTTGTTTACAGCTACAAAACTGAAGCTCTTTTCTGATTTCAAGCTTGGAATCTCCATTCCTGTTCGGGGAGAGAGTAGCGAACTGCTTAATGCTGATGGGGAGAAGAATGACTATGACTGGTGGGTCATATTTTTCATGTTCTGATGCTTGAACTTTTCATGTTAATTCACTGGTTCATTGAGACTGCATACTTTATGGGTCTCAATTAAACAGAAAAAGGAAACATGATACATAACTAAGATGAGGTTGCCTATATTCCTTATGGGGTGAAGATCCTCTCTAGTAACTTGGGGAAAATTTCCCCCTAGTGCACCATTTGATGAATGCCACATCATCCATAGTGTTGACGTGACATTCATCAATTGGTGCACTTGGGGATCCCAAGTTACTGGAGAGAATACTGGTCTTTACTTATGAATCTAATGATGCAATTATCCTGCTTATAATTCAGCTTTCTTCCCTTAAAGCTAGGAACCTGGCTTTTAGCAATTTAGTCACACTTATGATGATTTAATTGCATGCATTGTGTTTTTAAATGGTATCCATGCTTTTCTAATTTTCCTTATTATTGGTCTGATGGAATGTGTGCTCTTATGATTTGAAGGTTATTAACTCCTCCTGATACTCCACTTTTTGCTTCGTTGGACGATGAACCGCCAACAGTTACTGCTGCGCGCAAGGGCAGACCTCGAAGTCAGCCCATTTCCATATCAAGATCATCCACGGTAGGTCACCTGATCTCTTTATGGATATATAGTTATGTTTGTTAATGTTATCTATAAAGCTTCTATTAAAATAATATGGTCACATCTTCGTTTCTCATCTTTTAAATCCATCATGCATCTATATGCAGATGGAGAACAGTTATCGAAGCAGTAGGGGTAGTGCAAGTCCAAATCGCTTAAGCCCATCACCTCGGTCCGGGAGTAGTACATTCCAGTCGAGGGGAAGACCAGCTTCAGCACCTTATTCTAGTCCAACCCCTAGTCAACGACCTGCTACTCCAACAAGGAGACCATCTCCTCCTCCAAGTAAACCCTCAACTCCTGCTCCAACATCTTCTACTCCAACTCCTCGGAGGATGAGCACAGGGTCAAGCACAGTGGCATCCTCAGGGGTAAGGGGAACTTCTCCTGCAAGGACGAGTCGTGGGAACGCTGCTTCACCAAAATTAAGGGCATGGCAATCAAATATGCCTGGTTTCTCCTTAGATGCACCGCCCAACCTTCGTACTTCTCTGGTTGATCGACCAGCATCTTATGTGAGGGGTTCCTCACCAGCATCCAGAAATGGTAGGGATTCAGCCTCAAAATACGGTAGGCAATCAATGTCTCCTACTGCTTCTAGAAGTGCCAGTTCATCACAGAGTCATGATAGAGATCGATTTAGCTCTCACAGTAAAGGTTCTGTAGCATCATCTGGCGATGATGATATAGACTCTCTACAATCTGTTCCTCATGGTGGCTCAGACCACTCATTCTCAAAGAGAGTTGTTGCTTTTCCAAATAACAGAGCTCCAGCCATTTCTAAGAAGTCTTCTAGAATACTATCCCCAAGTTCTGCTCCAAAAAGATACTTTGACTCTGCGCTTCGTCAAATGGTATCCTACTGCTTAAAATCTCATGCTGTATCTCTGTTTTTGTGCTGTATTCAGACGATTGAAATTATCACCCCCTCGGTCTCTTTTTCTCTGCCTTTGTGCATCAGTCTGTTTCGGCCCCTTTTGAATAGATTTTAACATACTGGCATAACTGTTAATAATTTAAGAAGGTGAAAGGTTGAACAAAATATTTGACAGCATATTTTCTCCCTCACTAGTGTGGTACATGTCTTTACTGTTCGTTTGTTTTTCGAGTTGCCAACTAGAGTTTAGCTTCACAGTAAATGAGTAATGGTGAATTCATATTTATACTTATATTTGTATGTATGTGTGTAACTCATTAAATTGAATACTACTATATATTTAGTGTTTTAGCTCATGCAATATCTGGAACATGTGGATCCTAACTGAATTGCTCATATTTATTGATTGACTGACTCTTACTGCATGTGGTTCAATAAAGCTGCACATTCTAGTCCATTTGTGCATTTATTGTTTGATATGCTCTTACTAGCATAGGCATAGGAAGCTGATGTGGCTAGATAAAGTTGGATTTGACAACTATGAAAGGTCTAGCAATTGATTGCTAGTCAATATTTGTAATAAATAAAGGGAAACCAAATTTAGATTCATATAATATCATTAATTTAGTAAAAATGCATCTTATAAATTACAATGGTTTAATGAGCTTTTATGTAATGTAATTGACCTAGATATGATGAATAGTGCATAATCCATCTTTGCTAACTAAGGGGAGAGTATTTCAGTGTGTAAGAACAGAATTCTTGGAGCAAATTGTCCTGCACTTTTCTGCTTTATGTGCTTGAACTTGTTTAGAAGTGTTCTTGCACAGACATTAACAATTTACATTTCATAGAAGTAATATGATCAATGCTTTGATGCAGGATCATAAGAAAAGTCCTCAGAATATGTTCAGACCTCTTTTATCTAGTGTCCCCAGTACCACCTTCTATGTTGGAAAGGGCATTTCTACACATCGTTCAATGATCTCAAGGAATTCCTCTGTTACAACCAGCAGTAATGCAAGTTCTGACCAAGGTACAAGTGCTGCACCAGATACTGAAGGAAATGACCGCCACCAAGATGATTTGGTAAGTGAATGTGAGAAGGTACCATATCCTGATGTTCAAGAAGAAGTGTTTGCCTTTGATAAGGTACATGCAATAAGTGAAGAGGCTGGGCATGACAGACATGATAGCTCACTTAGTGTTCAACTTGGTGACTTTGATCAAAACACTGCAATTCAAGGCTACCCTGATTTTTCTGAAGAGTTCAGTCGCCATGGTGTTGATATGGAATCTAGTTCAACTTCTGATGTTTTGTGTGTCAGGGGTGATTCTTCAGAAGTTTGTAGTCTTGAAAATATGGAAGTTTGTTCTAAATGTGGATGCCGATATTGCATCACTGGACAAGTAGAAGGGGACATTCAGCTTTGTCCAGATTGCAGGAAGCGACATGATCTTGTGACTGTCACCATTCCTGATACAGCCGATACGGCAATAGTAGCTGCTGAGAACTCTCCAGAGCTGTCTATGAAGATTTCTGTAGAAAATAAATCATTTGACGAAATGGAGTCCCCAGTGCATGCGCTTGAGTCGCTGGTGCAAGTCACTGACATGGTTGAGCCAAGGGTTATGCAGCATGAAGAGAATGTTAAGCAAGGGCAGACTTCCTACTGTGAGCAAAGTCAAAGTTACATGCAAGAAAACTCGTTTGCTAGGTCTCTGGTTGAGGGAGGTGAGGAGAGGCTCAATTATCAGCAAGAGATGGACCAACTTACTGTTGGTCATAGCCTACCTGACGGGGACACTGGAGGTCAGCAATTGCAGGTCTCTAGTGGCCATCCAAATTTAAAGGTTGGCTCTTCAGAAGTTGCAGGCATTTCTGTGCTGCTAAAGAGGTCAAACAGTAGCAAGGGACCTGTTGTTCAAGGCAGGACTTTCATTGCCACCACCAAACCTTATGAAGATCTCTCTTATGCAAGAGACGGTGCAAATAGTTTGAGAAGCTCCATTGGCTATAGCAGTGCCTCTGCATCCTCCTCTATTGATTTCAGCTCAGCTAGACAGACAGATACTCGTGTGCAACGGCAGTTAAGTGGCAAGAAATCTGACATAGAGAATTACAGATATGACATAAACTCAAAACCTCAAAACAGTGCTTTATCTGGAGTTTCAAGCCATGCACACCAAGCTTTAGGTCTTGCAACGGGTCCACCTGAAGAAAGTTCCAAGGTTTCTGTTGGCAATATGAAATGTGATGAAGTGGAAGAAATACCTCTAGGTTCTCAAGTGAAAGTTCTAGCTTTGGAAAGTAAAGAAGCTGATGTTAGTAATACATCTTTCACTGGTGTGGTAGCTCTTCAGGAAAACATTCTTGAATGTGGTGAGTGTACTAGATCGATATTTCTTTCCACCTCAGAATTGTCAATCCGTAGAGTTAATATTCAGTTAGATGACAATTCTGATGCTAATGTTCCGAACAATGAAAGTTGGTTTTCATACGAAAATGGTGAATACTTCCCAAACCATGCAAGGAGTGTCTCAGATGTAGAAACATCACCTATCACTCCAGAGTCTTCTCTTGAAGAAGAACGAACTATGCTCAACACTGGTCTTGGAGTGGATATCACGGAGGTTCCTGGTCACAGCTCTTTGGCAACAATATCAGAAATAGATATTGAGAATTGTTGTCAGGAGACTCCTGGTTTGCGGATTGATAATGAATCTCCAAAGTCAAAGAGCAACAGCAATGAATTTCAGGAGCCTTCAGTTCCTATCTCTTCAGACAAGTATATGACTGCTTCTGTTCTGGAGCCCAACACCTCAGATCATACACATGGCATTTTAGGTAAATTTTGTTTATTCATATGATTTTTAGTCCCCCTCCTCTCTTTTTATTGTTATAGGAAGTTAAATTAATCACCTCTATTCTCGGGAGATTTCAAGTATTTCAATCTCCATTTTCCATATTTTGAACAAATTATGGTGTACGTATAAGTTTGTGGATTTAGTTGCTCCTTTTGTTATGCTAGCATTTTAACAAGTCAACAGGTTGAATACTTTACTTCTTTAGGGAGATCATGAATTATAGCGTTTCTGAACAATGACGATGCTTTAATCGCTATATTAGTGTGGTCTTGGATATAGACATTAAAAAGGTGTATTCTACCCTGGTGGACTTGGTGCCATTTGCATTTTGCCTTTATTTTTGAAGTGAGAATTTTAACAATGTTTTCTATTGGTCATTTTGTTATGCCAGCATTTTAACAAGTCAACAGGTTGAATACTTTACTTCTTTAGAGAGATCATGAATTATAGCGTTTCTGAACAATGACAATGCTTTAATCACTATATTAGTGTGGTCTTGGATATAGACATTAAAAAGGTGTGTTCTACCCTGGTGGACTTGGTGCCATTTGCATTTTGCCTTTTTTTTTTAAGTGAGAATTTTAACAATGTTTTCTATCGGTTATTTTGTGTCACCTCCCTCCCCCATCCGGCCTCCACGATCCACCTCCCAAATTCCCCTAACCAAAGTTTGCTCTCAGGGAATGGTTTGGGTATTGTTTGCAAGAACATTGTTGCGTGCATTCTCATGCCTAAAAATCTGCATCATTTTTGGATATCTTGATATGTTTGTACTTGTGGAAGTTATGGATTCTCGGTATCTGCAAACATATGGACGTTGAACAATGAGTTCAAAGATAAAAGTTAGCGTGGTGTGCATGATTAGACATATCCTTGATTCATTTATTTACTTATTAGAACCTGTTGTGGATCTAAATAGAATCACCCATTAATAAGGTCAGTGAAATAAAACAAACAGTGCATCTCATCTTTTGGTAGATTATTGCATTATGATTGATATGGTAATGTTACGCTTGCATTATATATTATCTGCAAAAAACTCAGTTTTAAAGTGAGTTGTAGGTTTTAGCTGAGTTCTTTTGACAAATTGTGTACGTTTGTGACAGAGGAATCAACTGTATTGGTAGAGTGTCGTGGAGGAAGCAAGGGAAAGAGCCTGACACTTGAAGAAGCAACGGATGCAATACTTTTCTGCAGCTCTATTGTTCATGATCTAGCCTACCAGGCTGCAAGCATAGCAATCGAGAAGGAAACTGAAGTGCCACTGAAAGGTTCATGGCCAACAGTCACAATACTAGGAAAGTCCAATTCTGACAGAAAGGATCCACGTGGTAGAACTACTGCTAAACGCACTTCAAAATCTGTAAAAGCCAGGCAGAGGCAGGTAGAAAAACATGCAAAATTTCCTCCTAGCAAGACTGAGAATGATGAAAATGCTGATGAACCTATGATGCGCAATGTTGGACTTCCTAATAAGGTGGACAGTATGAAGCCTCCAAAGCTGGAATCTAAGTGCAATTGCACAATAATGTGAAACTCAATGATCCTCGCAATTGCAGGTCCTACTCTGCTACTTCCTTTCAGCCTATGGGGAGGAGATCGTGCCGACTTCTTGTATGTTGATGGTTGTGTTTGAAGGGCTGTTTGGATTATATTACCAATTGGTTTCGTTGGTTCCAATTTATTTTTAAGAAACACCACCTTGGGCTGGTGACATAATTGTAAAGTTTTTTTTTTTTATTATTTTTTATTGTTGTGGTCAAGTTGATAATAGCGAGAGGCATTGGAGTGGGTTGTGTTTGCTCCATAGCACATTCTTCTAAGCTGTTCCTGTTTTTCTTCCAAGTCCTCCATTAAAGGGAAGAGTGAAACTAACCCACTCATTCATATTCATTTTGGTTGTCACAAAAAAGTCTCGCTTTGGTTCACTGCTGATTTGTGGCAGCATTTGGCTTAGGGAAGTGCGGGAAGGGATAAAAGGAAGAAACATTCCAACTGCATGTCAGATGCTTTCACATGATGATTGCTTTAGTTCGAAGCCTGGTTTTTGTTAGGATTCATGTTCCATCCCATTCTTTTCGTTAAAGCACAGATTCCACTCACATGTGGGTGCATAGAGCTATCATTGCGCGTGGTTCATAATCTAGAAGAGCACTTGTGCCAATTAGCATCTCTCAAAAAAAAAAAAAAAATTCACATAATTTTGTTAAATTGTGTTATTTTTCTTATAATGTTTTTTTCACTTCTAAACAAATTTAGTTATTTATCCCAGCGTCTTTTTATTGTTTCATTATATGGTAGCATATACCACGTCAAAAAAAGAAACAAAATTAATTATTTTTCCCAGCGTATATACTTTTATTGTTTCTCAATTTTTTTTTTTTTTAATTTTTACCACAAATTTCTTTAATAATCACGCTTCGTTTGTTCAAATTTCTTTACTAAGCATCGAGCATAATATCCTTTGTTATTATTTCAACAACGATCCTTAAGAAAACCTTCCTTCTACTTGTTCTCTTTTACCTTCAGTTCTTCACTGCATTAGTACTATCCCACCAAGCTACTAAACTAAACTCCAATTCCAGCAATAATCTTGAGGAAAGCTCTTTTTAAATTCAAACAAAGTCTAAAAGATCCTTCAAGTCGGCTTTCTTCTTGGGTCGGCAAAAATTGCTGTCGATGGGCAGGAGTAGATTGCAGCCAGCAGACGAGACATATCACTAAGCTTAATCTCAGGAACCCATATGTTGTTATCTCCGCTGAAAATGCAAGCTGTTAACATGCTTCCTTCTTTGTTGGAGTTGCACTTGCCTAATTGTGAACTTAATTACTTCCCTCAACCTCTTTCATTTGTCAATTTTACTTCCCTTTCCGTTCTTGATCTCTCCTCAAATTACAAGTTCAACTCATTATCGTCCTGGATATATAATATTAGTACCCTTACAGAACTTAATCTTGGAAGTTGTGGACTTAACGGCTCCATTTATGAAGCTAAGTAGAAAAATTATGCAACTTGGAAATTTTGGAACTATCGAATCTCTTCACAAGGTTTGCAGCATCAAGTGGAATTAGAGGTAACTTTGAAAGACTTTATTATGTATGACCAAGTGGAATTAGAGGTGAAATGGAAAATTTTGTGGGAAGTCTGTTTCGATGCAGTAACATGAGCTTAAAATGCCTAGATTTGTCCAATAATCAAATCACTGCGTATTTGCCTAACTCTTTAATATCCTTCAAATATTTGAATTTTCTTTCGCTATCCCATAACTTGCTCTCAGGTCCAATCCCAACATCCATAGGGAATTTGACATTTCTTCTAGTGCACCTAGATCTCTTTGTCAACCATATGAATGGCGCAATACCTGAAAGTGTTGGACATTATGCATGGCTCTATCAAATCTGTCTGATCGTATTCCTAGGTCATTATGCTTGCAACTACCTTCTCTTCGGCGATTGAAATTGTTCCAAAACAATCTTCTGGTAAGTTATTTTCGCTAAAGAATTGCACGCTGTTGGCCACACTCGATCTTGGAGGAAACAATATCTCAGGGATCATACCAAAATGGATTGTAGAAAACTTACCACAGTTGTCAGAATTGCTTTTATGACCATTTTTTTTTTAATTTGGTCGACAACTTTGTTTACTGATCATGTTTCCCGTATATTTTCAAATTGGTTTTCTATTTCCAAATTACTGAAAGCCAACAGAAAAATATGACAACATTAGAGGATAGAATTGCTTCCAAGCAATAAGCCAATCAATGGTAAGAAATATACATATTTTCAATCTCTTTGTTTTATATACTCTCTTGAAAAGACAATTTTGTTTTTACAAAACAAATCTTGAGAAAATTTAATAGATCTAAAACAACATTTACATCTTGAATGATCACTTTATTAGTGAAAAACAATGACCAATCAATATCTTGCATGGTTTGTTTCATTTTAGCTGTCTATTTTTTGTTGGGGATTTTGATATTACACGATTACAATAGCAAAACTAAAAAAATAATAATAAACACAATAATTTTTAACGTCGTTCGACACCTCTTGCTTATATTCAAGAACCAATCGTTACTCTATTACCTTTACAACTTTTGAATGAAAGAAAATTACTAAAACTCACTATTGAAAATAAACATAATATTGCACCGATTTTATTCGTACAAATTCTTATTTAGTTATTATAGTAAAACAAGTTCTTATTGTGGAATTAAAATTTTGTTTTAATGAATTCCATAAGGTATGTATGCTTAGTTTTCTTGCTTGAATGAAAATATTCTTTTGAAAATTTTCACTCTACTTTGTGTCAGGAGGAAGATTTCTTGGTTAGAACAGATCTAAAACATTGATTTTAGATCAGTCCGAGATCTTATACTTATACTGACGTTATTAATGAAGTTTTTTAAAATTACCAATGAAGTTTCAAACTGATCTAAAACATTGGTTTTAAATTTGGTCTAACTAAGTATTTTTGTGGCAAGAGACTACTTTGAAGCAAAAATTTTTGACTGGTTCGGGTCTAAAACCAATGAATTATAACAGCAAAAAACTTCACTGATAATCTTAAAGAGTTTCATTGATAACATCAATATAGGTGTGAGATTTAAAAATTAACATTAGTAATAAAATTTTTAAAATTATTAATAAAATTTTGAACTAATTTAAATCCAAACCAACAACAAAATCGTCGCATTGAAAACTTTTAAGTCGTCTCACAATTATCACTGTTCCAATTGAGTTGTGTTATGCACATGGGGGTATGCAACAAAGTCAAAAATTGTGGGGACAAGTTTTTCCGGTAGTCCGGATTTTGGTACCGTTTTTCTGCAGTGTTTTATCTTTTTGGGCAGGTGATAAGCAATGTTTTGTTCTTTTGATTGAGCTTCTCCTATGTTAATAAGAGAGTTGTGGATTCATGATCAGTTCGGTTTAAAGACAAGATTATAATGGAATAAAACTATGATTAATATGCGATGGAATAAAAATAGGTTAAAGATATAATATTTTAGTTTTATATTTGATTTATAAGATTATTGAGTTGAGATTAAAGTAAGATAAAAAATATAGATACCAAAATACTATCTTTAACGATATCTAATTTTTTCGTAAATTAAAATTGAATTATTATTATTATAAAATTTATTATAGTTAGTATCATTATAATAATAATGATAATTATTATTATCATTAAAATTATTATAATAATAAATAATAATAATTATTAATTTTACAATCATAATTAAGAATGACAATTATTATCATTTCTATAATTATAATAATTAATATTACTATTATCAGAAAAAATATTATTATAAAAATACTATTATTATAAGTATTATTATAAGAAAAAAAATATTATTTTTAATATTATTATAATAATAATTACTATTATAATAACAATCATTATTATTAATATTATTATAATAATTATTTTATTAATATTAATGTCATAAAAAATGTTATAACTATTATAATTATAATATAAAAATACTATTATCATTAGTATTATTATAATTGTGATAATAAGAAGAAAATTTTTATAGTTTCAAATGAATGGGATAGATTCTATCTCATGGAGTGAGGTGAGACAAAAAAAAGTAGGATTATGACAAAAAACAGTATTTCGATTTTACAATATAACGGTGTTAACCCCTATGCTAACGGAGACATACCACACCATTTATTTTGCTACCCAAAAAAAAAAAAAAACTGGAGGTATAAAATGAAAGTCGAGTAATATAACCATTTTAAATATTATTCACAAATAAAACAAGGTATTTGAGTGGAAAAAACGAAAAGAAAACTCTCAATCCCCACTTAACTTAACCGTTGGGGTAGAAAAAGAAAATAAAGGAAAGGCCTTGCAAATTTCCAGTGTCTATGTCCAAGTGAAAAGAAAGCTCTACTTTGATGACTTGGAAATTTCAAAGTCCTTGGACAACGACCTTGCAGCTTGATTTTTCTTTCCGTTCAAGAAATTGATTGTGACATTTGAGGATAGAATTGAAAATATTTACACAGATTTTGTTTGGAGGAAATTACATTGCATTACTTGTAAGTTTATTGAAATAAAACTAATATATTAAACCTTTTAAAACTCACAATTCACTTTAAAACACCAATTTCCATCATCAAGCATCTCAAAACGAATTTATCTGAAAAATCAAAATTTTAATTGAATATTACTTTTCATAATGATCAAAGTACTCTTAGGTATTATAAATGTTATTTTTAAAAAAATAAAAGTATTAGGGATGAAAAATATTTAACAATGAGTTTTTTAAAGTATTTTAAAAAGAAAATTATCATTATTTTTTATTAAAAATTATTAAAAATATATTTTAAATAAATTTATATTATATAGTGTATTGAGCCATTCCTCCTAGCATGATTTCTATGACTTTATTGAGCACATAACAAATTATTCGGACAAATACCTACCAACCAATTCTTAACATTCAATGATCCATCCATTTATGATCATTTTTCTATTTCCAAATTACTGAAAGCCAACAGAAAAATATGGCAACATTAGAGGATAGAATTGCTTCCAAGCAATCAGCCAATCAAGGGTAAGAAATATACATATTTTCAATCTCTTTGTTTTATATACACTATTCAAAAGACAATTCTGTTTTTACAAAACAAACCTTGAGAAAATTTAATAGACCTAAAACAATATTTGCATCTCGAATGGTTTGTTTATTTTTAGTAGTCTATCTTTTGTTGAGAATTTTGATACCTCAAAACAACTTTATGATCATAATAATAAAAATAAAAAGAAAGTAAACACAACAATTTTTAACGTAGTTCGATACCTCTTGCTTACGTCCACGAGCTAATCGTTATTTCATTACCTTTACAACTTTTAAATGAAAAAAAACTGTTAAAACCCACTATAGAAAATAAACACAATATTGCACAAATTTCATTCATACAAATTCTTATTTAGCTATTATAGTAAAACAAGTTTTTTTTTTTTTGGAAATTAAACTTTTGTTTCCGCGAATTCAAAAGGTATGTATGCTTACTTTTCTTGCTTGAATGAAAAGATTCCTTTTAAAATTTTCACTACTACTTTGTGTCAAGAGAAAGAATTTTTTGGCTACAACTGATCTAAAACATTAATTTTACATCAGTCCGAGATCCTACACTTATACTGACGTTATTAATAAATTTTCTCAACAATTACTAGCAAAGTTTCTAATTGATCTAAAACATTAGTTTTAAACTTGGTCTAACCAAGTATTTTTGTGTCAAGATACTACTTTGAAGCAAAAATTCTTGATTGGCTCGGGTCTAAACCCAATAATTTAGATCAACTAGAAACTTTACTGGTAATCTTGAAGAGTTTTATTGATAACATCAATATAAGTGTGAAATCTAAAAATTAATATTACCAATAAAATTTATAAAATTATTAATAAAGTTTTCAATTAGTTTCAAACATTCGGTTTAGACCCAATCAATCAAAAAAAAATCGTCACTTTGAAGACTTCTAAGTCGTCTCACAATTGTCACTGTTCCAATTGAGTTGTGTTATGCACATGGGGGTATGCAACAAAGTTAAAAATTGTGGGGACAAGTTTCTCCGGTAGTCCGGATTTTGGTACCATTTTTGTGCAGTGTTTTATCTTTCTGGGCCGGTGATAAGCCATGTTTTGTTAAAGATAATATTTTGGTACCTATATTTTTTATCTCATTTTAATCTCAACTCAACAATTTTATAAACAAATATAAAACTAAAATATTATATTTTTAATCTATTTTTATTCCATAGCATATTAATCATTACTTTATCCCATTATAATCTTGTCTTTAAATAATAATTATCATTAAATTATTACTTTTACAATCATAATAAAGAATGATAATTATTATCGTTTCTATAATTATAATAATTAATATTACTATTATAAGAAAAATATTATCATTATAATATTATAAAAATATTATTATTATCAGAAAATATTATTTTTAATATTATTATAATAATTATAATAACTATAATAATCATAATCAGTATTATTGTAATTATTATTAATATTATTATAATAATTATTTTTATTAATATTAATGTTATAGCTATTATAATTATAATATAAAAATACTATTATCATTAGTATTATTTTAATTGTGATAATAAGAAGAAAGTTTTTAGTCCCAAATGGATGTGATACATTCTATCCCATGGGATGAGGTGAGACAAAAAAAGTAAGTTTATGACAAAAAAAACAGTATTTCAATTTTGCAATTTAAAGGTGTTAACCCCCTATGCTAACGGAGACATACCACACCATTTATTTTGCAACAAAAAAAAAACCTCAAGGCATAAAATGAAAGTCAAGTAAACCACATCGTATGTTGGAAATCACCTTGACAAGATGTCCAGGTGGTGATCTTCCAAACACTCAAGTCTTGAATGACTTGTAGAAAGAATTTCAGCAATCGAACACAAGAACAGAAAATCAAAGAAAGAAAGAAGACAAGTAATTTGTTGTCGAGGTTCGGCAATGTGCCTACGTTCCCGTGAGTTCCTCCGAACTCTCTGCACTATCTCAATGGTTCTTACAAAGTTACAGCAATCCCCTTCAAGAATCCAAGTTCTTGAAGAAACAAGAAGAGAACGAGAAAGTGATAGACCTATTACAATGCTTTCTATCAATTCTCTACTAACCTCTCTTCTTTACAACCAGCCTCACTACAAGAGTCTCTCTTGTGTTTATGTCTCTCACACAATTCTCTCTTGTGTTTACAATGATCTCACAATGTCACAACCTGTGTGGTTCTCTCACACACCTTACTCACCACTTGAAATGAGGCTAAGAAACCCTTTTTATAGCCTCTTAATTCTTGGACAATCTTGTGAATCATTATCCTCCCTTTGATCATGTTCTTCCTTTAATCTCAGCCCTTCATCACTCTTCAAGTGATGCTGTGCGTTTTGGTGTGGTGCTATGTGCTGCGGCGTGACCTGATGCTGCAGCCTCCTGATGCTTTGCGCACACCTCCTGCCTGTGGGCAGAAACTTCCACAGCAGTGTGTCTGACCTTCCCATGCTCAAAATTGAAGCACACACATGTGTGCAACCTTATAACTTGCTGAAATTTGATATCCCACAATTGGTTTGGACATTAACCAACTTTAGACCATGTTTGGATATGTTTGAAACTTAGACAAATAACAACAATCTCTACCTTTGTCTAAGAGTTCAAAAACCTGAACTATTGTGCATAAAGCTTCGGGATCCAAACTCATCTGGAGTTACCAATTAACCAACTCCATTCCTAAGAAGTCCAAGGCAATGATTGGACCTTCTTAGAGGTAGGACCTTGGTGCCTAAATCTGCAGGACTTTTCTCCGTGGTCTTCTTGTCAACATGAATGCATCCTTTCGTACCATTTTACAGAATGTAATGATACCAAACATCCATATGCTTTGTCCCCTCATGGAACACCGTATTCCTCCAAAAGTGCCCCGCACTTTGGCTATCCAAAGATACCACCACCTGTTCTTTTAGGACCTCCTACTCGTCCAACAACCCTTTGCACCCCATAGCCTCCTTTATGGCTTCCGTAGCCACTATGCATTCTGCCCTGGTTGTTACGAGTGCTACCACTGGCTGCCACTGAACCTCCATGTACCTCAGCAACCACTTCATCCCAAGCCAACGCTCTTTTCCAGGATTACTCACACATTTGCTGAAAACATCCATTACCCAAGAAACACTTGACCTGTTTCTCTTCCTTTCCCGGATGATTCTCCTCATCCCAAGGATCTTTTGTGTAAGGCTGAGATCCTTCATCTCGAACTCCTCATTGAGTTGAGATGTAAACCTTTCCATCCTCTTCCTGCTGTTCCAAACTAACAGCCCATCAATGATATAGGTGAGGATACTCACCATCTTCTCCACCTTGTGTCCAGGTGAGAAAGTTTTTGTGAAACCTATGTCTTCTCTTCTTGTGAACCCATTCGCCACCAGCTTAGCCTTGTTCCGGAATTCATCTCATGGAGGGCACCTTTCTTTGATCTTGTAAGTGCACTTACATTCCACAACTTTCTGATTTCCTGGAATTTTCACCAATTCCCAGAAGTTGTTCTTCCTCAAAGAATCCATTTCTTCCTCCATAGCTAGCTGCCACTTTGACGAATCCTTACACTCCATGGCATCCGTGTAAGTTTCTTGTTCACTCATCTCTCCTTCTGTCCAAGGAGCTGCTGCATCCACAACATCCGCAAACCCACATCTTGAAGGTGGTCCGACTAGCCTTCTTTCCTGGTCTCTTATGAGCTGAAAGTCCTTCTGACTTGCTGCAGCATCCTCTTCTTGTTCAGCCTCTTCTTGAGTTTCTTGAGCTTGGCAATCATCCGAGGGATCTACCTGGTCCGAACCCTCTTGCCTCCTTTGCTCTACCTAAACAGAATCTCCCTTGATGCTATACTCAACAATTTCTGAATTGGTTTGCTCACTAGCCCCTGCAGGGTTAGTGTTCTCCAAGTAGGGAAATAGCAATTTATTAAAAATAACATCCCTACTTATTATGAGTTTAAATCCTTCTTTTTCTAAGGACAACAACCTGTACCCCTTAGCCCCTTCCCCATATCCTAGAAACACATATTTTCTAGATCCTGGGCTAAGCTTATCCTCCTTTTGGAGTGCATACGCAGCACACCCAAAAGTCCTATGGTTATCCAACTCAGGGGGTTTTCCACTCCACAACTCTTCGGGAGTCTTATGGTATACAATCCTAGAGAGTGATCTATTAATCAAACATGCAGCTGTAGCTACAGCTTCTCCCCAAAAATATTTTGGTAACCCGGATCCTATTAGCATGCACCTAACCTTTTCCCTAAGGGTCTTATTCATCCACTCAGCAACTCCACTTTGCTGAGGGGTTTCCACAACCGTCCTATGTCTTAGAATGCCATTTAACCTACAGAATTGATCAAGTTTTTGGTTAAAAATTTCTAAGCCATTATCGGTTCTTATCCCCTTAACTACTCTACCCATTTGAGTCTCAACCAGCCCTTTCCACACCACTAACTTATTCAATGCATCTGATTTATTTTTCACCAAATAAACCCACACTTTTCTTGAATAATCATCAATTAAAGACATAAAGTAAATGTTACCTCCTTGTGTTGGTGTCCTTGCTGGTCCCCAAAGGTCTGCATGAATGTAGTCAAGAATGCCCTTAGACTTGTGCACTCCGGTGTTGAAGCTGACCCGATGTTGCTGCCCAAAAACACAGATCTTACAGAAATCCATTTTTTCTACTTTGTCACCACCAAGTAGACCTTCCTTGCTAAGCACTTGCAGGCCCTTTTCGCTCATGTGTCCCAAGCGAGTGTGCCAAAGGGCTGCCTTGTCCAGCTCAGCTATCAAGCTTGCTGCTTGATCATTGGTTTTTGTTTTTCCGATCATCTCATAGAGTCCATCTTTTCTTGCTGCCTTGATCACTACCAAAGATCCCTTGGCCACCTTGATCTTTCCTCCCTCTATCTTGCATGTATAGCCCATAGAATCCAGCTGCCCTAATGAGATTAAGTTCCTTTTCAAATCTGAAACATACCTCACATTTTCCAGCAGCCTTGTGACTCCATCAAACATCCTTAATTGGATGTCTCCAATCCCTCTCACTTGGCAAGAATTATCATTCCCCAAGAAGACCCTTCCATCATTGATCTTTTTGAAATTCTTGAACCATTCTTTGTGAGGGCTCATATGATGAGTGCACCCGGTATCCAAGATCCATTTCCCGTTGCCTTCTTGCCCCTTGCTCACACTTGAGCACACAATAAGAACATCATCATCTTGCTGTTCTGTTTTGGCAACCGAAGCCTCTCCATTCTTGGTATGGCTTCCTCCTCTATCCCTTGTCATCTTCTTGCAATCTTTCTTGATATGACCCTCATTATGGCAGTGGTAGCAGCTCTTCCCTCCAAATCTCAGTTTGGAATGCATTCTCCCATGGCTTTCTCCTCTACCTCTGTCCCGGTAGTAGCCATACATGCTGTTGTGCACTCTCCCATGGCTCTCTCCTCTACCTATGTCCCGGTAGTAGCCATACATGCTGCTGTGCACTCTCCCATGGCTCTCTCCTCTACCTCTGTCCTGGTAGTAGCCATGGTTGCTGCCATACCAAGTTGCTGCCCTTCTTTTAAAGAACAGCCCTTTACCACTTGATGCACTCCTTTTCTTAGCATCAAGATTATCTTGCGCAACTCTTCCTTAGGATCAAATTTAAAAGCAAAGATTCGTTTTCAAAGATACCTCTTATCCGGGAGAGTCTTGGTAAGAAACAACTCATCTAGTTTCTTCCATATGACAGCTAGATCTTCCGAGTCTCCGCACTCCCTTGTGACATTATCCAACATGTGCAAGAAAATGGTGCTGTAAGCCATCTTCTTCATCTCATTCCGCTGGTCCTCCGTGACACTTGCTGGAAAAGCATCATCTTCTCCAAGAGCTAAGTCCACTTTCTGTTGCACTAGAACCTCCTTGATCTTCCGCTTCCAAAGGGCAAAATCTCCCTTTCCATCAAACTTCTCAATACCAAAATTTGAAGTCATCTTTGCGGACAAGATCCCTGATTTATGCACTAACCACAAATGCTTTCTTCAACCTCAAGAACACAGATCGAAGATGGATCTTAACCGTTCTTGAATCACCCTCAAGAACACGATCAGATATTGATCTTAACACCATTCTTGATTTACCTCAAGAACACGATCAGATATAGATCTTAACTCCGTTCTTGAATCACCCAAGAAGTTTGATCTTTGATTCTTGGAGTCTTGGCTCCGTACCTTCTACTTCTTGCTCCGATAACCAGCTGTGCAAGCTCTGATACCACTATTGGAAATCACCTTGACAAGATGCCCAGGTGGTGATCTTCCAAACACCCAAGTCTTGAATGACTTGTAGAAAGAATTTCAGCAATCGAACACAAGAACAGAAAATCAAAGAAAGAAAGAAGACAAGCAATTTGTTGTCGAGATTCGGCAATGTGCATACGTCCCCGTGAGTTCCTCCGAACTCTCTGCACTATCTCAATGGTTCTTACAAAGTTACAGCAATCCCCTTCAAGAATCCAAGTTCTTGAAGAAACAAGAAGAGAACGAGAAAGTGATAGACCTATTACAATGCTTTCTATCAATTCTCTACTAACCTCTCTTCTTTACAACCAGCCTCACTACAAGAGTCCCTCTTGTGTTTATTTCTCTCACACAATTCTCTCTTGTGTTTACAATGATCTCACAATGTCACAACCTGTGTGGTTCTCTCACACACCTTACTCACCACTTGAAATGAGGCTAAGAAACCCTTTTTATAGCCTCTTAATTCTTGGACAATCTTGTGAATCATTATCCTCCCTTTGATCATGTTCTTCCTTTAATCTCAGCCCTTCATCACTCTCCAAGTGATGCTGTGCGTTTTGGTGTGGTGCTGTGTGCTGCGGCGTGACCTGATGCTACAGCCTCCTGATGCTGTGCGCACACCTCCTGCCTGTGGGCAGAAACTTCCACAGCAGTGTGCCTGACCTTCCCATGCTCAAAATTGAAGCACACACATGTGTGCAACCTTATAACTTGCTGAAATTTGATATCCCATAATTGGTTTGGACATTAACCAACTTTAGACCATGTTTGGATATGTTTGAAACTTAGACAAATAACAACATCGTATTTCATGAAATTAAACCTATATTAAACATCGAGTTTTCAATTAGTTGTAATATAACAAATTTAAGCATTATTCATAAATGAATTAGTCTTAAAAATGTAATAATATCAAAAATTTGATCATGCTTTTTTCTGTGCACATAACACATACAAAAATATGTGATATATTATGAGAAAAAAATATAATTAAATTTTTTTCTATGACTGAATGTGACATAATTAAGTTTTCTTTCAATATAAAATAATAGAATGAAAAGAAAAAGAATGACCCTAGTTAGTCAACAAATAAAACAAGATATTTGAGTGCAAAAAAACAAAAAAAGAAAACTCTCAATCCCCACTGAATTCCATGTGCATGCTTAACTTAATCGTTGGGGTAGAAAAAGAAAATAATGGAAAGGCCTTGCAAATTTCCAGTATCTATGTCCAAATAAAAAGAAAGCTCTACTTTGATGACTTGAAAATTTCGAAGTCCTTGGACAACGACCTCGCAGCTTGATTTTTGTTTCAGTTCAAGAAATTGATTGTGACATTTGAGGATAGAATTGAAAAGATTTACACAGATTTTTTTTCAAATTTCATTTCTATGTACTCTTATAATTTTGTTTTGAGGAAATTACATATATTTTATATTTTAAAAAATATTATAATATCATTATATATCTCATTCTCAAATAAATTAAAATAAAAAACTATCATAAAATAAATTAAATATTTTAAAAAGAAAGTCTGTTGATATATTTTTTTTAATAAAATTCAATAGCCTAACATATCAAATAAATGAGTATCAAACATCATCATAAAATAATAATCAAAGACAAAAAATTTATTTTAAAAATTAAAATGGTACTGCATGTTTTTATTTATTTTTAAATATAAATTTAAATAGTCTAAAAATTGATGATTTAAATTTTTTTATTAAACTTATCATAATCATTTGGAGATATTTTTATATTAAAGGTATCTTGATCATTATGAAAAGTAATATTCAATTAAAAATTTGATTTAAAAAAAATTATTTTAAGATTTTATGATAATGAAAATTAAAATTTTGAAATAAACAGTAAATTTAAAAAAATTTGGTGTAATACAATTTTTTATTTTATTGTTTCCTCTGTTTTTGGTTCCTCTTGTATCCTTTCATTTTAGCAGACGGACGAATAAAACAAGTTCTTTGAGTGGAAAAACAGACGTAACTCCAAACCACAGAATTCCATGTGCGCAGCTTAACTTAATCGCTGGGGTAGAAAAAGCATAAAAAGGAAAGGCTTTGAAAATTTCCAGCCTCTATCTCCAAATGAAGAGAAAGCGCTACTTTGTTGACTTGGAAATTTCCAAGTCTTTGGACACAGAATTCCATGTGCATGCTTAACTTAATCGTTCGGGTAGAAATACAAAATTTTGTTTAAATGAATTCCAAGCGTATGCTTAATTTTCACTCCAGTTGAGTTGAATGTATGAAACCGATAGGACACTTGATGAACCTTCAATCTAAAATCAATGGATAATTTTGGACAAAAATCAAATAAAATGAAAAGACATTAGATGTCAAAGTCAACATTTGTCAGTCTCCTTGATTGTTAACTTGTACTTGTCGTGCTCAATTGCTTGTATTTCTCTATTGATAAAGCACCTTAATAAGCCTCCTATGCCCTTTTATTATTCTATATATAACAGATATTAACCTCATGGATTGGGCAGATCCTTTTTGAGTATTGCACCAATGGCCAGCAAAAAAACCTTCCTTCTACTTCTTCTTCTCTTTTACCTTCACTTCTTCACTACTGCATTAGTACTATCCTTCCAAACCACTAATTTAAACTCTAATAATTCTAGAAATAAAATCGAGAGCTTGGGTTGCATTGAGATTGAGAGGAAAGCTCTTCTTAAATTCAAACAAGGTCTCGAAGATCCTTCTGGTTGGCTTTCTTCTTGGGCCGGTGATGATTGTTGTCGATGGTCAGGAGTAGGCTGCAACCATCAGACAGGGCATGTCACTAAACTTAATCTCAGGAACCCATATGTTCTCTCCTCTGGAAATGCGAGTGATGCAACAGCTTTTAAATTGTCTTGTTTGCGAGGTAATATAAATCACTCTCTGCTTAACTTGCAATTTTTGAACTACTTGGATCTTAGCACGAACAATTTCCAAAACGTTCCAATCCCAAGTTTCCTTGGTTCCCTCAAGCAGTTGAGTTACCTTGATCTCTCTAATACATTCTTTGCTGGACTAGTTCCACCTCATCTTGGTAATTTGTCAAACTTGCGTTATCTAGATCTTTCTTTCACAAATGTATGGGTTTCTAATTTGAATTGGATCACTGGACTTCATTCTTTAAAGTACCTAAATTTGGGATTTGTTAACCTTAGTTTGGCACCAACCAATTGGCTTCAAGCTGTTAACATGCTTCCTTCTCTGTTAGAGTTGCGCTTGCCTTATTGTCAACTTCATTATTTCCCTCAGTCTCTTTCATTTGTCAATTTTACTTCCCTTTTCGTCCTTGATCTCTCCTTAAATTACCATTTCAACTCATTAATATCGCCGTGGATCTTTAATATTAGTACCCTTGTAGAACTTAAACTTGAAAGTTGTGGACTTAAAGGCTCCATTAATGAAGCTAAGTGGGAAAACCTATGCAACTTGCAAACTTTGGATCTATCGAATCGTTTCCGTAGGTTTGTACATAAAATTTCAGGTGAAATGGAAAAATTTGTGGAAAGTTTGTCTCGATGTAGTAACAGGAGCTTAGAAAGCCTAGATTTGTCGTATAATCAAATCACTGGGTATTTGCCGAACTCTTTGATATCCTTCTAATATTTGAAGACCCTTTCTCTCTTTCATAACTCACTCTCAGGTCCACTTCCAGCATCTATAGGAAATTTGTCACATCTAAAATTCCTAGACCTCTCTGTCAACAATATGTATGGTGCAATACCTAAAAGTGTTGGACAGCTTAGAGAGTTGAAAATTTTGATTCTCTTTTCAAATGCATGGGAAGGCATCATATCTGAGATTCATTTCTGTAATCTCACAAAATTGAAAAGTCTTTCCTTATCATCTACAAATCACTCTTTTGCTTTGAAGGTTAGACGAGATTGGATACCTTCTTTTAGTCTATTTGATATTGAAATTAGTGACTGTCATTTGGGACCCATTTTTCCTACATGGTTGAGCACTCAAAACGAACTTAATCATATTACCTTGAAAAATGGTTCCATTACAGACTCAATACCTAAATGGTTTTGGAAATTTGCTCCACAATTAGTTTATTTAGATCTTTCGAGAAACCAACTAGACAGAAAGCTTCCAAGATCACTAGATTTCATTTCAAGAGCTGAAGTCTTTATTGGTTTTAACAACTTAAAAGGTCCACTCCCAAATTGGTCCAATATGACGGTGCTCTCTTTGAGGAACAATCGTTTTTCAGGATCAATTCCTTCAAATACAGACAAATATTTTTCAGATTTGATTGCCCTCGATCTTTCAGGGAACTTTTTAAATGGTACAATTCCTCCATTCATACGTAGATTAACGAATTTGGTGTATCTTGACCTGTCGAACAATTTTTTGTCTGGAAAAATGTTTACAAGATGGAAGGGTTTGGAACAACTACAGTTTATGGATCTATCAAAGAACAACCTTTTTGGTTGTATTCCGAGGTCATTATGCTCACAACTACCTTTATTGACATGGTTAAAATTAAGTAGAAACAATCTTTCTGGTAAGCTCTCTTCATTGAGGAACTGCATATGGTTATCCACAGTTGATATTGGAGGAAATAAATTCTTTGGGATCATACCAAAACATATTGAAAAGAACTTACCTTCATTGTCAGAATTGATTTTACGAGAAAACATATTCACAGGAATCATTCCGAAATATTTGTGTCGTCTTTCATTTCTTCATGTCTTGGACTTTGCACTTAATAATTTATCTGGGTCTATCCCAAGATGCATAGGAAGTTTAGTTGGTTTACAACATTTTCGGTTTTACTTCAATTCGGATCAATTCTCTGAACCTCTATACGTTCAAATATTGGAGTTAATTGTGAAGGGAAGACCAATGGAGTTCAGTGAGCAAATTGCAATAGTAAATATCATAGACCTTTCAGGAAATAGTTTAAGGGGGTTGATTCCAAAAGAGGTAACAAACCTCACTACGTTGGGTACCTTGAACTTATCTTGGAATCAATTGGCTGGACCGATACCAAAAAATATCGGAAACCTGCATCTATTAGAAACCCTTGACCTCTCATGTAACCACCTTTCAGGAGTCATTCCTCCAAGCATGACTTCTATGACATTATTGTATCATTTGAACTTGTCACATAACAACTTATCTAGACAAATTCCTATAGCCAACTAATTCTTAACCTTCAGCACTGATCCATCCATTTATGAGGGTAATCCGAGACTTTGTGGGCCTCCATGGGCAAACAATTGCTCAACCTTCAAAGGTGAAGATGTTGAAGACAAGGATTATAAAGTCAAAGACGAAGATGAGTATGACATGTTATGGTTGTACACAAGCATGGCAATGGGATTTGCCACAGGGTTTTGGACTGTTTGTGGCACTTTAGTGATCAAGAAATCCTGGAGACATGCCTATTTTAAGTTTGTTGATGAAAATAAAGATAGACTCTTCGTGACTATTGAAGTAACTATGGCTCGCTTATGAAGAAAGTTGAGGTTGGAAAAAAATTGATATGACACGTAATGCTTTTTTTTCTAATTCTTAAACTGTTTTCTAGTTTTTTTTTTCACTTTTTAATTCTTTCTTTGTTTCTTTGGTTTGTGTTGTCAAGTTAATTGCCAGGTTTACAAAAATGACAAATAAGGTGTCTGGAACGGGTTCTGTTGAGCACTTGATCACTAAATCTTTGAGCTCATTTACTTGATCATGTACACACAATGTTGAAGTTTGGTTTTATATATTTAAACTTCTATATGTCTTGTTGTATCTTTCTTAATTTTTTTTAAAAAGTACTTTGTTGTTATTGGTCACCTCATTAACCTAGCCGTCTCCTGTGGCATGGGTGTTGTATCTGTATAGAGAATGACCAGTACGGGATACATTTATAGAAAATGTTTAAGTTTTTCAAGAAAATTGTTAGAATATTTATGTTTAATCCCTGGTTAAGATATTTTGATGTAGTAAAACCATATTATTATTACTCATATGTTTACTTAAGTGTGTATGATATTTATTGTTAGATTGTAGAATCAGATATTTATTGTTAGATTGCAGAATTAGACTCCTATTATCAGATTGCCGAATCAGACATTCATTGTTAGATTGCATTAAAGAAAAGATTGCAGAATTTGAGAAAGATGCAGAATCAAAAAGAAGATTACTAGAAGATTGTGGAATCCGAGGAATGAAATGGCAGAGGCACTAGGTGCCTAACAGGGAGCTAGGTGCTTGACGTGGAAGACTGAAAAAAAAATTAAGTCTTCTGCTAAAGAAAGATTCGACAAAGCAGGGAGTAGGTGCATGCCTAGGCATCTGAGATAGGGCTAGGCGTCTGGAAGGAAAGCTAGGCGTCTGACCTGGTGGCTGTCCTTTCAACTTGAAGACTGAAGACCAAAGCCTTGAAGCGCCCAGACGTCTGGCAAGACACCTCACTAAAAGTCTGGGTAGATGTTTGAAGACACTTATTGGAAGTCAAACAGCTTCATATTTAAAGAGGATCACCGCTATAAGTACATAATATTTTTAAAAATCATAAAGGAATAAATTTGGGATTTGCCTTACTTAAAGACAAAGGTGAGGTCTATAAATAGTGGAAGCTTGACATGAAGACAAGCATTAACCCACATGCTTGAAATCAGTTTTGTGTACTACTCAGTGTTTAATAGTTATTTAGTGAGTTATGAGAATGTGATTTTTTGAAAGGTTTGTTTGTTACCCATTAAACTCAAGTATTGTGTAAAGTTTGCTTAGTATTCGTTAAACACAAGCACTTGTAAGGTTGATCAACTAGTGGAACTCAATAGACCGGGAAGACCCATTGAAGAAGTGGAGTAGGCACAATCATATTGCCGAACCACTATAAAATTTCAGTTTTTCAAGAAAATTGTTAAAATATTTATGTTTAATCCTCGATTAAGATATTTTGATGTAGTAAAACCATATTGTTATTACTCATATGTTTACTTAAGTGTGTATGATATTTATTGTTAGATTGCAGAATCATATATTTATTGTTATATTGTAGAATTAGACTCTTATTGTTAGATTGCAGAATTAGACATTCATTGTTAGATTGTATCAAAAAGAAGATTGCGGAATTCGAGAAGGTTGCAGAATCAAAAAGAAGATTACGAGAAGATTGTGGAATCTGAAGAATGAAGTGGTAGAGGCACTAAGCACCTAACAGGAAGCTAAGTGCTTGACGTGGAAGACTGAAGAAGAAAAAAAGTCGCCTGCTGAAGAAAGGTTCGACGAAGCAAGGAGTAGGTGCATGCCTAGGCATCTGAGAGAGGGCTAGGCGTTTGGAAGGAGAGCTAGGCGTCTGACTTGGTGGCTGTCCTTTCAACTTGAAGACTGAAGACCAAAGCCTCGAAGAGCCCATATGTCTGGTAAGACACCTCACTAAAAGTTTGGGTAGATGTTTGAAGACACTCGTTGGAAGTCAAACAACTTCATATTTAAAGAGGATCACCGCTATAAGAACAGAAGACTTTTAAAAATCACAGAGGAACAAATTTTGGATTTTCCTTACTTAAAGATAAAGGTGAAGGCTATAAATAGTGGAAGCTTGACATGAAGACAAGCATCAACCCACAAGCTTGAAATTAGTTTTGTGTACTACTTAGTGTTTAGTAGTTATTCAGTGAGTTGTGAGAATGTGATTTTTTTGTAAAGTTTGCTTGTTACCCATTAAACTCAAGTATTGTGTAAAGTTTGCTTGGTATCTGTTAAACGCAAGCACTTGTAAGGTTGATCAACTAGTGGAACTCAATAGACCGGGGAGACCCATTGAAGAAGTGAAATAAGCACAATCATATTGCCGAACCACTATAAAATTTCGTTTTTGATTGTCTTCTTCCCTAACTCTTTACTTTAGCTAGTTTTTCAATTCTAGTTTTAATAGTGTGCTTATTTTTTATTTGATTTTATTGTGCTAATAACTTTGAATTATTTTGTAGAACTAATTCACACCCTCTTGGTTTTCCTAACAAAACTTTTGCATTTATAAAATATTTTTTGGAAAAAAATAACTTATAAATCTGGAGATTTTTCTAAGTTTTTCTCATAATTTTCCTTATGTTCCATGCAAAAAGAAAGAGGGAAAATGAGGCTTATGAAGTGAAGCAAACAATCATAAGTTCATGACTATGCTTGCTTTCTATGAAACCTTTGGCTTTGAAGTGCTGTGTATCCATTATTTCCATATGAAATAAAAGAATAACTTTAATTGTTTACATGTTAAAACCTCTAAACCTAGAAATTTTCATTTAGAGTTTTAATTTGTTGTTGAATGAAAACTTCAGTTTTTCAACATGCAATAAGACATATTCCTTTGCTTATTCACCAAGAAAATAACGCAAGACTTGTTATATCACACAATCCTCACTCAAGGCAATCGACAACGGATCAAATATTCTCATTGTGAACTCTAAGAAGAAAAATAGAGGCTAAGATTTCTCATTGGATGGCTTAAAGAGTATAAAATACATCAGAAAGCAAAGTTTATATAGACTAGTAAAATAAGAAAGAAAGACTATTCTACCCTTAATGAAGATAAAAATAATAGATAATAATAACTAATATAATTAACATCTCCCCTCAAACTCATGATGCGGCTGCAATAAGCATCGAGAGTTTGCCAGACAAAAAACGAAAATGCGAAGTGGAGTGTGACTTTGTAAACAAGTCAACAATCTACATATTATAAGAGACAAAAGGTAACGTAAGAGTGCCAACTTGAAGATGATGTCGAGTAACATGACAATCAATATTAATATGCTTGGTCTACTCATGAAAAAATGAATTACGCGCAATCTGAATAGCACTCTTGTTGTCACAATACAAAAGAGTAGGTCGATGAAGAAAAATGCCCATATCTCCAAGTAGTCGATGCAACCAAACTATCTCACAAGTAGTAGAAGCCATGGCATGGTACTATGCCTCTGTGGAAGATCTAGAAATGACATCTTGCTTCTTCCTCTTCCAAGAAATGAGAGAATCACCCAGAAAAATACAAAAGCCAGTGATAGATTTACGATCTGTATGGTCACTTGCCCAATTAGCATCAGAGAATGCACGCAGCTCTAAAGATGAAGTAGATGGAAGTAAAAGACTCTGAAATTGAGTACCACGAAGATACCTCAAAATGCAAAGAATAGTAGCCCAATGAACTATAGTAAGCAAAGTAACAAACTCACTAACTATATGAACAACATATGCAATATCAGGACAAGTGATGGTGAGATAAACCAAGCTACCAACAACAGTACGATATAAGCTAGTATCCGACAAGGGAGAACTATCATAAGAAGAATACCGAGCATTAAGTTCAAGAGGTGTATCAAAAGTCTTACTATCAGTAAGACGAGCACACTCAAATACGTCAGTTATATACTTAGATTGAGAGAGAAGATAACCTTTTGGAGATGAGGCAACTTTCATTCCCAGAAAGTAACACAACGAGCCTAAATCCTTCATTACAAAACAACGAGCTAACTGTGACTTTAGTGCTGCAATCCTATCAACATCATCACCAGCAATGATCATGTCATCAACATACAAAGAAAGCATAATACGATCGGCAATAGTATTTTTGATAAATAAGGCTGAATCATGATAGCTAGGACGGAACCCAAATGAAGTAATCACTATAGAGAACTTCACAAACCAGGCTTGAGGTGCTTGCTTGAAACCATAAAGAGCTTTTCTAAGCCTACAAACTTCACCAGGTTGATGAAGAACCCTTGGAGGGGGTAACATGTAAACCTCTTCTTGAAGGTCACCATTCAAGAAGGCATTTTTAACATCCATCTGAGATATATGCCAACGACGAACAGAGGCGACTATAATGAGGGTACGAACTGTAGTCATTTTTGCAACTGGAGCAAAAGTCACCTCATAATCTATGCCATACTCTTAAGAATATCCCTTAGAAACCAACAAGGCTTTATATCTTTTAATAGACCCGTCAGACTTGGTTTTGATTTTATTAACCCAACGAGAGCCAATCGCTCATTTACCTGGCGGAAGAGGTACTAAATCCCAGGTGTGCATCTGGTGCATCGTAGTAAGTTCCTCGGCTATAGCCTGCTGCCAAAGCGGATCACAAACTGCCTCTCTATAGGACAAGGGCTCAGAGAGACGGTGAATAGAAGCTAAAGAGGAAGTAAAAGAGCTAGAATAATAAGAGTAAGCAAAATATGGTAGTTGAGTGGACTTATGAATAATGTATGATGAGCAGGAGGAGGAGCCATAGTCTCAGGAGGTGATTCGGTAGTTGTAGGAAGAGAGAGAGCAACAGATGTATCGGGAGTCAAGGTACCAGTCATTGAACTAATAGTAGGAACTCTGCAAGAATCAAAATCTGAAGTAGGAGCAGGTAAGTGTGAAGCAGGGGTTGTGACATCATTAGTATCAAGAGTGAAGGGATCAATATGAATAAGATCAGACTGAGTCATATTATGAGAACTGGCAGGAATGGAAAAGAAAAGTATATGCTCAAGAAACTTGACATGATGAGATACATATAATTTTTTACTAACTAGATCATAACAATGATATCCCTTTTGACTTGCACCATAACCCAGAAAGACACAAATAACGGACCGAGAAGACAATTTATTACGTTCGATATGAGGCAAAAGGACAAAACAAGTAAATCCAAACACACCCAAGGATGAGTAATCAGGAGCACGACTATATAATTTTTCAAAAGGTGACAAACCTAAATTGTGGGAGGTGGGAATCCTATTAATCAAATGAGTAGCAGTAAAGATGGCTTATCTCCAAAATTCACTAGGAACATAGGCTGACAATAAGAGAGAATGAACAGTCTTAACAAGATACCTATGTTTTCTTTCAGCAACACCATTCTGCTCAGTAGTGTTTGTACAAGAAGTTTGGTGAATTGTTCCATCGAAAGCAAGTAATTCAGAAAATTCATTAGAAGTATATTGGCCACCCAAATCACATCGAAAACTCTTGATAACAGCCAAATGTTGAGTTTTGACAAGAGTGCAAAAAATATGAAAAATAGTAAAGAAATCATAATGACGCTTCATAAGATAAACCCAACAAAAACGAGTGCAATCATCAACGAAGGAAACATAATATCGTGACCCCCCTTTATGGGTATAAGAGAAGGTCCCCACACATCAGAATGAACAAGATCAAATGGTGCAAGAAAAAAAGAAATACTTCTATTAAAAGGCAAAGTAGAAAATTTTACACGAGTTTTCACATTTCCTAATGCTTCTAGAGAAGCTAAAAACTGTAAATGAAACGCTGAAACATGACTAAGACGAGAATGCTATAAATAAAAATCAGAATATGAACGACTCAAATGAAAAGATGACAAATCAACACTGGAAGCTACAACTTCTGGCACTTTGAGCTGATCCGAAACATAGAGTCCTTCTTGCTTACGGCCGGTCCCAATCAACTTTTGAGATTGTAGGTCCTGCACAAAATAAGTAGTAGAGAAAAAGAAAACTAAATATCCAGATTCACATAATTGACTAACAGAAACAAGATTTAAAGTAAGATTAGGAATGTAATAAACATCAGTGAGGGACAAACAAGGTGTGATAATTGAACCAACACCTGCTAAAGGTATAGGAGTACCATCAACAGTCATAACTGAAATAGAAGAGTTGGGAGATAAAGAAATAAAGGATGACAAATTAGGTGACATATGATGAGAGGCTCTAGAGTCTAAGATCCACGAGGAAGATACGCCTAAAGAACTATAGGGTGACAAACCTATATGAGAAGAGGCAGACATAGCATGTGGCTGTGTAGCAAGAAACTTCTGAAACTGCTCAAACATATAGGGGTCCAATGATGGTTCAACCATAGTAGTGTTAGGCTGAGGTGGCATGAAAGTCCACTACAGTGATTGATTTCTAGACTTTCATGTTGGAGAAACCTGTGATGGTAGTGGTAGCTGTTGCTTTTGTTGTTCCTGGAGTTTTCGTTGTTGTCAGTGCTGTAGCTGTTTGGCTTTATTCAATAACGTAGGACATTGAACCTTCCAATGACCCTTCTGCTTATAAAAACTGCATTCATCAGGAGCAACCCTCAAATTCGACCTATTTTGATTACTAGAAGACAATCGTTGAGGCGTTGGTGTTACGAAGCCAGAAAGATTTGATAATGGAACAATCCCCTTCCCTGCATAAGAATTAAGGCGTATCTTCTCTGCCAACAATTCACTGACCACTGAGTCCACTGAAGGAAGTGGACTGCGAAGCAAAATCGACCCATGCAACCCCTCAAAATCATCACGAAGCGCCATCAGAAATTGATCTAGTTGTTGTTCTTCTCTTCAGGTAATGTAAGGAGCAAACACTCGCAACTCTTTCGATTCTGTAAGTGCCAACTGGTCCCATAAGTTGGCCATAGCAGAATAAAATTCCTGAATTCTCATATTTTTCTACTGAAGGGGACAAATATCCATCTCTAATTGTTTTATAAAGTTAAACTGTGTGACAATCTTGCCAGATGCTCCCAAACTTCCCTGGCAGTCTCATACTTCGCCAATTGAGTGACTATCGAATGCACGACAAAATTATTAATCCAAGTAATAATCTTTGAATTATCTGCGTCCCAAGAATCCAACAATTTTGCATAATCGGTAGCCTTCTTATCAGTAGGCCTGACCGAAGTGCCTGTGATATAACCCCACATCTTTTTGCCTTTCAACAAATTCTTCATTGCATAACTCCAATATGAATAATTCTTGCCATCTAATTGCACACTAATAGACTACAGAGAATTGTTTCTAGCCCCAAACATCACAATACCGAAGATAATAAACAGAGATGCAATTCAAATCAGAGTCAATAAAGCGAAAGCAAAATAAAATTATATTCCTTCTCCAGTTAATGGAACATCACCATTCTCACACGCAAATTACAATTAACAAACTAGCCAATCATAGGTTTCCTCTCTTGGTTCAAAGGTAATCCGAAACCAACTCAGTTCGAATCATTCAAACCCATGAAGCAAAACCAGAAGCCCGAAGAAAGCGAAAGCAGAATCAAATTATATTCCTTCTCCAGTTAACGGAAAACCACCACTCTCACATGCAAATTACAATTCACAAACCAGCCAATCATGGGTTTCCTCTCTTGGTTCAAAGGTAACCCAAAACCAACTCAATTCGAATCATCTAAACCCAAGAAGCAAAACCAAAAGCATGAAACGCCAGTCCCAGGCATAAATTGCGTCTTGGAAGTGCCCCGACCAGAGAGCGTAACCGTATTCGAGTTTGTGTCTGTGGCGGCTACTGCCTCATATCCAATGATCTCAAGCCCTGTCGCTAGGAAATCTTGCCTCGAGCAGAGCCGACGCATTGCAGTTTCGGGTGGTCTTTTGAGTAGCAAAATTGAAAGAGAGAGGAAAGAAGAAAACTAGTTGTAGGAAAAACAAGAACCAACAAATAGTTTTATTGAATCATGGACATAGTCAACAAACAAACCCTTAATACTAAGTGAACAATTGAAGCTCTGATACCATGTGAACTCTAAGAATAAAAACAGAGGCTAGGGTTTCTCATTGGATGGCTTAAAGAGTATAAAATACATCAAAAAGCAAAGTTTATATAGACTAGTAAAATAAGAAAGAAAGACTATTCTACCCTTAATGAAGATAAAAATAACAAATAATAATAACTAATATAATTAACACTCATTAGTTTTAAATATTAAATACCTTTCATTGGTGTAGATTGTTTTTCATTTGTGAGTATGGCAAGCAGAAAAACATCCTTTCAACTTCTTTTCGTTTTCTTCCTTTATTTTTTGGGTTTTGTTCATCTCTTAAAGCCATTTCAAGCATAGGTTGGGTTATAACCAATTTGAAAGGATACCAATCCCAAATTTTATAGGTTCACTAAGAAAGTTAAGGTACCTTGATCTCTCCCAAGCCTCTGGAATAGTTCCCCCTAATATATGAAATATGTTGATCCTGATTTATCTCTATATCTTTATGCCTTCATATAAAACAACTCTATGGGTTTCAGATCTGGCTCTCTGATTTTTCTTCTTTACAATACCTTGGTTTAGGGGGCATGAACCTTAGTGTGGCAGCAATTAATTGGCCATAAGTTGTTAATATGCTCCATTCTCTGTTAGAGTTGCATTTGCCCGGTTGTGAACTCTATAACTTCCCTCATTCTCTTTTGTTTGTGAATTTCTCTTGACTTTCGATTCTTGATTTGTCTTTTAACAACTTCAGCTTCTCAATATCTCAATGGCTCTTCAATGTTAGTGCCCTTGTGGACCTTAAATGTGAACTTAAGGGTTGCCTTCCAGAGCTTGGATGGCAAAAACTTTGCAGCCTGCAGAGTCTAGAACTATCATCCAATGTTATTAATGGTGAAGTAAAATAACTTATAGCAGCTTTGTCCATGCCCTTGTTAAAAAAAAGTGGCTTTACTCTCACTTTAAGTGGGTATTAAACCACATTTATATACAACAATAACAGCTTAAAAAAATTAGATATGAGTTGGAATAAACTCGACAGGAATTTGTCATATTACTTAGGATTGCTCAAACATTTGGAAGTCCTTAGCCTCCAAAGGAACTCATTTTCGGCTTCGCTTCCACCTTCGAGAATTTGTCATATTCTTATTGGGCCCTGAAAAGATGCAAGAGTTTGGACTGTTGTTTTGATGTTCAAGGAATTAAAGGGAATTGAAAACGCAACCATTTCCAGGAGTTGCAACTTGCAAGTACCGATGAAAAAGAGGCGACAAATTTGATTGATTGAGAAACTAGGCCGTTGGCGATGGCATTACAGACATTTCAGTGCAAACATGAGAGAAAAAAACCTCAAAAAAAAATTTGGCAGGAAAAACGGCGAACAAAAGTTAAAGGTAGATAGCTAAACAACTCCATTTCTATTATTTTCCCTCTTAAAATTAATTCTCTTTTCAATTAATGGATACCAATTCAAACTCTAATGGCTCTCACATCTCCACTACCACGCCGATAGAACCAAATCTACCACTGCCTATACTATCTATTATCTCCTCCAACAATTCTAGAATTAGCATTAAATCCTTATCTCGCTCAAAGCCCATAAAACCAACTTCAGAACCAACCAACGCCCCCCAAAAACCCTCTGTGCAAGCCGTATCGCCACCAGCCATTCCCTCTCCTCTATCCTCTTCCCTTCCCTTCCAGATCCATTGTCCTTCCGATCAGTCCCGCGCGATCAATGCCTTCGATTCCCTCAAAACCCTTCCCGTTGGGTTCTTCTCTAAGGTCATGTCCTTCTCTAGAATCCGCATTCCTTCTGTTAGTTTCAAAATCGACAAATCGATAACCAAACCCAAAATCAATGCACCGAAAACCCGACCCGATATCAAAGGCCCTGATCACTCAGAGACCTATCGAGTCCCTTTGGATCTGGTCAAAGTTGCAAAGAAGAAGCACCTTAATTTGATAGGCGAAAACACGGCGGCATTGCTGGTTAATATTCAAAAATGCGGTGGTGACAGTGAGGTATAATTTGTTGAAACTTAACTTGAACGGGAAAAGACGAGACAAGTTCGCTAGCAAATTTAAAAGTAAAGGTAAAAGTAGAAATAATTATTCACATAGAAGAACAAATAGTAAGAGAAAACCGACAGGTGATAGTGGAGCCGAGACGGAGTGTAAGATGAAGATGAGTTTGTTACAGAAATCATGTAACGAAAACAAAGGAAAGACGGTGGTGTTGGGTTGGTCAATGAGCCAGTTTTCGAGGCGTAAATGTTAGAAGTTCATATTATGTGATAAACTCTTCTTATAATCAAAGCATGTGTTCAGGAAAATTGAGAGTTCATACCTCCAGCAACTTGTGATGAATTATCCATGCTAGCCTTAGAGTTCCTGCAAGGAGATGCAAAGTTTCTTCTATGGAGAAACTACTCTCTGCCCTAACTATTTTTGTTCTGTCTCTACAGCCAAGAAAGAGCTGCTGACCAAAGACATTAAAAAGGAAACTCAATGGGCCAGTTTCCTTAAGCAATGTGGGTGAGAGTAGGGGCCTCCATATGTTAATTAGTGTGGCCTATCCCATTATGGGCTTAATGACCAAATGTAATGCTAGTCCACACAATAAAAATATGTGCAACAATCTCCCACTTAGACAGCATTACATTTAATCTCTCTATATAAACACAAACAAGCATCCCAAAACCAGAAAACCTTATTCAAAATGTGTCTTCAATTACAAGCAAGTGAACGATACACCGACAGGGCATACGACACATGACCAATAATTGCAATCACATAACTCAGGTCGATGAGATGCAAATGTAGTGTGGAAATAATCAAAAAGTGACGAACACTCGTTTCCACAAGAAGCCCTAGAGACAAATCTGAATGTCTTTAAAGCAATAGGCCTTGTCCAAAATGCAGTTGCAGCACCTAGTGTAGTGACTATATCGACAGGATAGATGACACCAAACTTATACTCACAAACACCTGACTCAGGCATAGACTAAAATAGATTGTCTCTGATAGGAATTAAGCCTTGTCCATAATGTGCGTGATTCAGGCATGAGACTAATCAATATGTCTCAATACATAAAGTATGCCCTGTCCAAAATGCATGTGACACAGGCATGAGATCAAACATAATATCTCATTTCATAAACAATCGCCTTGTCCAAAATGCGCGTGACTCAGGCATGAAACTAATTAGTATGTCTCATAACATAAACAATCGCCTTGTCCAAAAATGCGCGTGACTCAGGCATACATTGACATTGCTATATTTAACAGATTATGTACATTAACTTTGCTATATTTAAAACATAATATAAGCATAAATAATACAATCAGACAGTCAATGATCATAGAACTCCCACTAATTAAATACAACAGAAGACTCTAACAATCCCAAATGAGTCACATGCTCCATAAACAATTTTGGAGCTAAACCTTTAGTTAGTGGGTCAGCTAACATATGCTTTGTAGAAATATGCTCAACACAAATATAAGACTCGGCTATTTTCTCTCTTACAATAAAAAACTTAATGTCAATATGCTTGGAGCGAGAAGAGCTCCTAGTGTTTCGAGAGAAAGCAACTGCTGCAGAATTATCACAAAATATCTTCAACGGCCTCGAAATGGTGTTCACAACACTTAGCCCCAAGATAAAGTTCCGTAACCATATAGTCTGACATGTAGCCTCATAACAAGCTACATATTTTGCCTCCATTGTAGAGGAAGTTGTAAGTGTCTATTTGACACTCTTCCAAGAAATAGCTCCTCCTACAATCATAAAAACATAACCAGAAGTGGATCTTCTGTCATCTGGACAACCTGCAAAATCGACATCAGAATATCCAACTACTTCAAGAACGTTAGATCGCCGATATGTAAGCACTAGATCTTTAGTGCCTTGCAAATATCTAAGTACTTTCTTTGCAGCCTTCCAGTGAGCCAAACTATGATCACTCAAGTATCTTCCAAGTACACCAACAACATAAGCAGTATCAGGTCGTGTACATACTTGAGCATACATCAAACTATCCACAACTGATGAATAGGAAACTGTTTGCATTTGAGTCCTTTCACTATTATTCTGAGGGCATCGTGACTTAGAAAACTTATCACCTTTTACAACAGGTTCTTTCCCAGGAGAACAAGAGTGCATATTAAACCTACTTAGAACATGATCAATGTAGGTTTTCTGAGACAATCCAAGAACGCCTCTAGTTCTGTCACGAAAAATCTGGATGCCTAAAACATAAGAGGCCTCACTAAGATCTTTCATATCAAAATGAGATGACAACATGTGTTTCATCTCAAACAGAAGCTCAATGTCATTTGCGGTGAGTAATATATCATCAACATAAAGAACAAGAAAGATATACTTACTCCCACTGACCCTTAAATATATGCATTGATCAACAAGATTCTTCTTGAAACCGCAAGAGGTAACAATCTCATCAAACTTCAGGTACCGTTATCTCGATGCCTACTTAACTCCATAAATGGACTTGTTAAGCTTACACACCATGTGTTCCTTTCCTTCCACTTAAAAACCATTTGGTTGCATCATGTACACATCCTCAAATAGATGTCCATTAAGGAAAGCTGTCTTGACATCCATTGATGAAGCTCAAGATTAAAATGAGCCACCAATGCCATAATAATCCGAAAAGAATCCTTGGTAGAAATAGGCGAGAAAGTGTCCTTATAATCAATGCATTCTCTTTGGTTAAAGCCCTTAGCAACAAGTCTAGCTTTATACCTTTCTACTTGACCTTCAGAATTATACTTGGTCTTAAAAACCCATTTGCAACCAATCGGTGTATAGCCACATGGTAGTTCAACTAAGTCCCATACACCGTTTTGACACATCGATGCCATCTCATCATGCATAGTATCTATCCAATATGAAGATTGAGGACTTTTAATGACCTCCTTAAAAGAGGTTGGATCAAGAGACATACCAGTATTAAACTCATGCTCTTGCAAATAGACAATATAATCATCAGAAATTGCTGGTCTACGACTACTCTGTGATCTCCTCAAAACTATATTATCAGTTCCCACATCAACATCAGCTATAGTGTCAACAACCTGGTCTTGGACAATAACATTGGTTCCCTCTGTCAATGGTGGTGCAACCACTGATGGATGGGTAACTTGAACAGGTATAACAACACACTCCTTCCTAAATACAACTTCACGTGGTGCTGAACTCCCATTGTCACTAACATCCTCAAAGAAGATGGCTCGATCAGATTCAATGACTCTAGTAACATTAGAAGGGCAGTAGAATCTAGAGCCTCATAAACCCACACAATAGCCAACAAAATAACCAGTAATGGTCTTAGGATCAAGTTTATTCTGCTGAGGATTATAAGGCCTTATTTATGCTTTACAACTCCAAACACGGAAATGATTCACACTAGGCCTCTTTCCTGACCATAACTCATAAGGAGTTTTAGGAACTGACTTACTTGGTACTTGATTCAAAACATATGCAACAGTTTTTAAAGTCTCACCCCACAAAAATTCAGGCAAAGTGGAATAACAAAGTATACACCGCACTATATCCATAAGAGTACGATTTCTTCTTTCTGCAATTCTGTTCAAGAGTTCTAGGCATTGTATACTGAGCCTCAATACCATATGCCTCGAGAAATCTAGCAAAAGGTCCAGGATTTCTACCAGTTTCATCATATCTCCCATAAAATTCACCTCCTCTATCCGATCTTACCGCTTTGATTTTTTTATTTTTTTGGAGTTCCACAGCAGCCTTGAAAACCTTAAAAGCTTCCAATGAGTTTGATTTTTCTCGAATGAGCTCAACATAACCATAACGAGAATAATCATCAATAAAGGTAATGAAGTATCTATAATTTTCCAAAGCGGCAGGTGAAAAGGGACCACAAATATCAATATGGATTAAATCTAGAACATCTTGACTTCTACTAATCTTTTGCTTTCTGGCTTTCACTGGAAGTTTCTCTTTGATACGAGCAACAGAAGTTTCAAAATCAGAAAAATCCAAGTCATCTAGAATGCCATCTTTAATCAATCTTTCTATTCTTTCTCTAGAAATATGACCCAACCTTTTGTGCCATAACATGGAAGAGTTTTTATTGGATCTATCACGTTTAGAACCAACTACAGCATTCACAACAGAGACACTAGAAGAAGCAGGATCTAAATCAGGAAGCAAGTCAATTTTATACAAACCATCATATAAAGTAGCAGTACCAACCATAACAGAGTTATAAAAGATCATAGTCTTTCCATTTCCAAAATGAAAAACATATCCGCATTTGTCCAAAACAGAAACAGAGATAAGATTTCTTCTGATAGAAGATATAAAAGCAGTATCAGACAAATTCAAAACATGTTTAGAAGCTAAATAAGTCTGACTGTACCAATGTGTTCAACTTTAACCTTCACACCATTGCCCATATTTACTACTAACTCTGTATCAACTGGTCTTCTGTGGTTCCTTAATTCCTGCAAAGAATTTGTAGTATGAATAGTTGCACCAGTATCTAGCCACCAAGTATCAGAAGGCACATCAACTAGATTAGACTCAAAACACACTAGTAGGGAATGTGTACATTTTTTGTCTAACCAAGCTTTAAATTTCCTACAATCAACCCTTTTGTGCCCAAACAAATGACAAAAGTTGCACTTTCCCTTAAAAACTTCCTTTTTTGGCCCATTTGGAACACTCACATTAGTTTGTTGAAAAGGCCTCTAAGATTTCTTCATCTTGTTGGAGTTGCTACTATTACCCTTGAAGAACTTCTTCTTCTTCCCTTTATCAACAGTTACTATGAAAGCAGCATGAGACTTGGCCCTTTTTATAATCTCTTCTTCTTGAGTTACAATAGCAGTCATTTCACTCAGGCTCCATTCATCTTTCTAAACATTATAAGAGGTCTTGAGTGCATCATATTGAGATGGTAAAGATTCAAGCACTTGCCATACTAGAAAACTATCTGCTAACTCAACTTTCATTCCTTTGAGCTTGTTAAAGAAATGAGTAAGCTTCATTATGTGCTCTCGGACTCCACTAACCCCATCATAGGTTGTGGTAGTAAGAAGTTTCATCAGAGATCCCTTTTTTGCCTTATCAAACTTAATAAATTTCTTCCCAATGGCATCAAGATATTCTTTGGCGCTATCAGTATCAGCTATGCTCTGCTTGATAGACTTGTCAATCATATACTTTATAATCATAGGACAAGTCCGATTAGAATGCACCCACTGCTCATAACGAGTCTTTTCAGCTGCAGAATTTTCATTAGTGGGCTCAACAGGCGCATTGACCCTCAAAGCCAAGTCCAAATTCATGATAGCCAAATTAATAGTGAGAGACTCATACCAATCCTCATAATTGATTCCAGTTAGACTCTTGATGCAGACAAAGAGAGAGACAGAGCCGCATTCCCATAAGCTGCTGAGAATATAAGAAACTTTATTATGCATGTGGAACAAGAAACATGCACCCATAAATGTCTCCATTAGGCAATCTTATATCCATGCTAGAATCTTATTCAAAATAGACTCTTACGCACTATGCTAGAGCCCAAGATACATAACAGGCTCTTACGTATGATAAAGCAAAAATAATTAAATACAATGACTTAAAATGACCCGCTACCGAAAGAATAGGACTAGGCCACCAAGTGTCAAACACTTAACTATTATCTTTATCGTCCTAAGCATCCTACCAAATAATGGTTCGTCGACTGGGCAAATTCACTATCCGTATGGATCTTAGTATAATATCATTAAACGAAAAACAGAATCAATAATAACAACTCCGATAATTTATCATGACTAGTTCCACGAGAGGTGGGTACATAGCCACTCTAAACCATCGGTATTACAACAAAATGACATAATCTATATGAACAAAAATTTATTTATTTATTTATGTAATCTCATGCTTATGCTTTGGAGTGTAAAATTTTCTTACTCATAACACGACATCAAATAATGAGATTCCTTTAAATAAATAAAAAAATAGTATATAATGAGCTTCCTTCAGAGTAATTAACATTTCCATTTGCATTATAATATATATAAAACTGGAAATTAAAAGAAGTTGCCTATATGCTGATGCTAATACATTAACACTGCTTACATGCTATGGCAGCTAAGGGAAATCATTTGAATAATTAATCATAGCCTATAGCTAAACCATGCGCGCAGCTTTTTCTTTCACATTGTAAGACCATTATGCTTTGGTTCTACTAAGCCGTACAGCTTATAAATTTTATATACTTAAAAAGGCACTAGTGGGATCATTAATTCTTTTGATAGAAATAGCATATGGTTACAGCTAAGGCTGCTTAACAAAGAGAAAGAATGAGTTAATTTTCTAACAAAAAAGGTAAAGAAAAGGAAGCCAATGGGTGGAGTTTTTATTTATTCTATTTTAAGCTGGACTGTTTGCCACATGGAGAGCACTTTTAGTTTCGTTAATCCATAAGATCCCGAATTTGAAGTAGTCAAATTTCATGCTAATTAATCTTTTAAAACCTTTATATATTTAATAAGTCCAACATAGCATTATGGGCAGATACTATATTGGAGTTTATATAAAATATTTATGCGCCCATTATAATCTCACTCACGCATGTGGTATGAAGACCAAAAAACGTGTGGGCCATGAAAGAAAAATAATAAATACAACATAGCATTATGGGCAGATACCATATTGGAGTTTATATAAAATATTTATGCTTGATGTAGTGCTTTTCATAGTGCTATCATTGTATTTATTTCTTTATGACATATCCAGGCGTAGAATTTGCACAAGAACGAGCTGTAGCTGTGCTAATTCTCTTGGATTATGAGGACGAGACTTATGTTGTTCTTATCGAACAGGTAGGTTATTGTATTTATTAGTTTTTTTTGTGTTGTTCTATTTGAATTTCTTGAACCACAATTGCAAAACAAAAAAGAAAAGAACACAGCCATGAAAATAAGAAGTAGCTCTGATACCAATTGTTAGAAGTTCATATTATGTGATAAACTCTTCTTATAATCAAAGCATGTGTTCAGAAAAATTGAGAGTTCATACCTCCAGTAACTTGTGATGAATTATCCATGCTAGCTTTAAAGTTCCTGCAAGGAGATGCAAAGTTTCTTCTATGGAGAAACTACTCTCTGCCCTAACTATTTTTGTTCTGTCTCTACAGCCAAGAAAGGCCTGCTGACCAAAGACATTAAAAAGGAAACTCAATGGGCCAGTTTCCTTAAGTAATGTGGGTGAGAGTAGAGATCTCCATATGGTTATTAGTGTGACTCATCCCATTATGGGCTTAATGACCAAATGTAATGCTAGTCAACACAATACAAATAAATACAACAGCAAAGTGAGGCATCCGATGAGAATCTGGTGAGGTTGTTGGATGTCATGTACGGTTACAATTCGTTTCACGATAGGCAATTGGAGGCGATCAAGATGGTGCTCGCTGGGAAGTTGACGATGCTGGTTTTGCCTACGGGTGCTGGGAAGTCACTATGTTATCAGATTTTGGCGATGGTTTTGCCAAGAATCACGCTGGTCGTCAGCCCGCTGGTGGCTTTAATGATCGATCGGTTGAAGCAGCCTACCTCGTGTGATTCGTGGTGGTCTTTTGAGTAGCAGTCAGTGTGGGTAATAAATGATATATATATTTTATCTTTAATATTTGGTTCTATAATTTTAGTTATTTTTTAATTTAAGTTTAATTTTAATTATTTTATATATATTATTTTACAAATACAAAAAAAATAAATTAAACTCTATTTATGTATTTATAAAAACAAATAATTTTTTTTTAATTATTTAACATTAAAAAATTATTCATTTAATTGAATTAAATTAATAAACATAAAAAAAATTCAAGATAGGTAGCTGTAGTTTTTGATGGTCTTATGTGATGTTTCTTTTTTAGGATATTTTTGGGTTAGAAACTTGAAGAGGTTGTTGAGACACTGAAGAAGTTCAAGAATGAACGATAAAGGTCAGTTCTATCAGAAACTTATGCGACTTTAGCTTTGTTGTCAATATTTTAGGTAAATTTCCAAATATATATGTTTGGTCATTTTAGAATTTTACGTTGGGGGTCTAACCACTGATGTAGGAGTGCATACGGCGTGCTGTGTATTGATGCTACTTACTAAAGGCTTTGGTTTTGGGGTTTAAAATTTCATATGCTTTTTGTTTCTCTAGACAAGTTTTTGAATGCGGGCCTTTTGTCAGTATTTTCTGCTAATTCCTCTGAATCAGTAGTGGTGGTGGATGAGGATCATTGTATATCTAAGTGGTGAGTTCCATTGTGTCTGTTGTCCTTGCTGTTGGTTTTGTCGTACAAAACATGTCCTTTTTAGCTATGTTAATTTTCACCATTATTTTTTATCTTCTCCACATTTTCAAATGTTCTTATTTTTTTATTGGTGATTCTAATCGGATTGTTCTTCTCTTGAGGTTTCTTTGCGAGCTTAGTTTTCTAATGAAGAATCTCAAAATGTCTCATAAATCCTTACTTAAATATTTAAATAAAGTTGTATATGTAACTCAATTGCTCCAACTCCTCACATCTTTCTCCCATGTTTTTCTCTTCCTTTATCCCACTCAAATTTAACTTTTCCACTCTTCTTATCTTTCTTATCTTCAACTCATATGCTTTTTTTTTTCTCACTATCCCATTTAGACTTAACTTCTTCACTCTCTTTATCTCTCTTATCTTTTACTCATTTTGATTTTCTCTGTTCCTCTTTATCTTCTCCACATTTTTAATTGTTCTTATTTCTTTTTAGCGATTCTAATCGGATTGTTCTTTTATTGGGGTTTCTTTGCAGGTTCTTTTTTCTAATGGAGAATCTCAAAATGTCTCATAAATCCCTACTTAAATATATAAATCAAATATTTAAATAAGGTTGTATATGTAACTTAATTGACTCCAACTCTCCATATATTTTTCCTATGTTTTTCTCCTCTATTATACCACTCAGACTTAACTTCTCTAGTCTTTTTATTTCTCTAATCTTCAACCGATGTTGATTTTCTCCGTTTCTCTTTATTTTCTCCATAATTTCAATTGTTCTTATTTTTTTTGCGATTTTAATTGAATTGTCTTTTTTTGTTTATTTGCAAGTTCAGTTTTCTAATGAAAAATATGTGATCATTATGGTTGACATGCTTATAGGTAAGAAATAATTATTAACATATTACTTTACTAAATAAAAGAGCAGATCAACACACACTAGTTCACATAAAAGCTAAAGTGAAGAAAAAAATAAAAACATTTTAGTATCTAAAATTAAAAAATAAAATAAAAGTAAATTGGTATTATGGGGGTATATTTTAGGAGGATTTTTTATTATTCTCGACATGGTTTTGAATAAAGGAGGCATATTCAGCTGATGTTGGAGACTTTTGAGAGAGAGCCAACATTGCAAAAGACCATTAGTTGTTAACACCTAATAGAGAGTGAAAAAAACAAGCAAGAAGAAGGAACCAAAAGCGAAATGCCACCCTACCTCCTGCCATAAACGAAAGTTCCCTTCCTTTCTTTTCTCCCGAGGAACCAAATTCGCCACTTAATTCGCTCTTCTTCATCGTTATAGTACGAATACAAGAAAACAGAACCTAAACCAACTGTTGTTTATAGTCATCTCTGATGTAGGACAGGTAGACGGAGCAGAACAGATGGCCCTGGACTACCTGGAACGGTTGGATCGCTCCAAATCTAAGGGTATGGTTTACATTGTTCTGCGTGCCAAGGGCTCGGATCGGGCCCTGGAGACCCTAGTCTAATTTGAAATGGGCCCCTGGTCAAAACTCAGGCGAGGTGTCATTTTTTCGCCAAAAACGACGTTTAGGCCTTCAATTTTGCAGTTTTTAGTTTAAGAAACTTTCCATTTGCAATTTCTTTTTGTAATCAAGTCAGAATTGACTACCGTTAATTCTGCCTTAATATTTTAGTACTTTTCATTTTAGTATTTTCCATAGTTTTCCCCAAATTTATGCTTTCGGGGATTTTTGCCTTTTTTGTTTTGACCTTATAAATAAGGAGGCCACATACGGAAAAGACGGATTATTATTATTGAATAAAATTAGGGTTTCATTTCTCTTCGTGAGAGTTTATTGTATTTAGGGTTGAAAACACAGTTCTTCTTCCTAGTTCTTTCTTCTGCTTGCGTTTTATGTCAATTGATATCAGAGCCTTGTTATACCCTGGTCTGATGGCAGGTGATGGAAATGACAGCAACCACCTTGACGACGTTGATCGTGGGGTACAAGTCCTATGGGCAGCCATAGATAATCACAATTAGCAATTTGATGATCACAATCAGCGGTTTGACCGTATTAAATGCATGTTGCAGAAGATACAACAAATTGTGGCTGGTCTGAGAATCAATGGCAACAGGGATGAAGAACGCAATCCAGATAGTGTCGGAGGCCTTGCTCGCGGCCAACCGGTTGCTGGACGTGTTCCTGCTCAGCAGCGTAGGCCCCAAGCCTATATTGCTTTATCCAATGATGATGAGTTCGAAGTGCCTAACGCCGAGAACGATGATGATGGCGGGCATGGTCGTAATCAGAATCGTTTTGGTCAGAACCGTTTCAACTAGAACTGATACAAACAAAACAATCATGATTTTCGGGTCAAGGTAGATCTGCTGTGTTTCAATGGCCACCTCCACGTGGAAAACTTCATTGACTGGCTTTTCGAAGTGGAAGCTTTTTTTGAATATATGCAAATCCCAAGAGATAGGCAGGTGAAGCTTGTAGCCTATAAACTGAAGGGTGGAGCCTCTACGTGGTGAGGGCAGACACAAAATAGTCGCAGGCGACAGGGTAAGCAGCTTGTTCATTCCTGGCCAAGATGAAACAACTGCTGCGGGCGAGGTTCCTTCCTCCTGACTACGAACAGATATTGTACCAGCAATATCAAAATTGCAGACAAGGGGTGTGCACCATTAGCGATTATACGGAAGAGTTTTATAGGTTGAACTCGCGCAATGACCTGCAGGAAACGGAGGGACAGCAAGTGACTAGGTATATCGGAGGGTTATGGCTAGCCATTCAAGAACAAGTATCCCTCTATACTGTATGGTCCCTGTCCGAAGAGGTCAACCTAACCATGAAAGTAGAGTTACAACAGTCCAGGCACCCATCACGTCCCCAACCATATCGATCGCCACTATCATAGGTTTCAGTGCCGCAAACTTCACCACAACCTTCAACTAGCAGAGTTTCAGGTGCGGGCACTACCAACCCTGCCAAACTAGCAGCCCCCCAACCAGTGCTCCAACACAAAATAGAGGAGTGCCCAGCAATCCCTATGCTCATCCCATTCCAGGAAAGTGTTACCGATAATCAGCCAGGACATTGTTCCAACGAATGTCCCAACCGTGGGCAGGTTAACATGGTTGAAGCAGCAGAGGGGGAGGAAGATCCTTTTGGAGCAGGCGGAGGTTATTCTAGGGAGGTCGATGATTACGCTAATGGTGAAGTAGCAGATGCAGATGAGGGCATATATGTCAACTGCGTGGTGCAGCGCCTGTTACTTATGCCAAGACAACAGGATGACAACCAACGACACTGTATTTTCAGGACGCGGTGCACTATCAACCAGAGAGTGTGCAAGGTGATTATTGATAGTGGAAACAGTGAAAATATCATATCGAAAGCCATTGTCACAGCATTGAACCTGAAAATAGAAAAACATCTGTCTCCATACAAGATTGGATGGATCAAGAAAGGCACTGAAACTCGGGTAACTGATATCTGTTGTGTCCCTTTTTTCCATTGGTAAATATTATATGGATGAGATTATATGTGATGCTGTTGATATAGATGCGTGTCATGTGTTATTGGGGAGGCCATGACAGTTTGATGTAGATGCTATGCATAAGGGTCGGGATAATACCTATGTTTTCCGGTGGTTTGACAAGAAAATTATGCTAGTTTCTACAAGTGGGCATGAGCCAACTGTCGAAACCTCTAAGGCAGAGGGAAAAACCTTTCTTACAGTCCCTGAAAAGGAGTTTATTGAGGATGTGAAAGCAGCAGGGGAGTTCTTCGCGTTGGTAGTAAAAGGGGAACCACCGGCCGAGTATCAACAGATTCCTGAGGAGTTAAAACCATTGATGGCTGAATTTGAAGATGTTATACCGGTGGAATTGCCTGAGGGTTTGCCTCCTATGAGGGATATTCAACACTGATAAAGTGTCAAAAACTACATGATTAGGTTGCTAAATTGAATAAATTGTTTAACCAAAAATGAATTAAGCACATAATTATACAGTGATTTTTAGTATTTGACTCATTGATAAATTCTGATATTTTGCACTTAAAATGATTTATAATGCAGTTTGTAAAACCAAATCAGAATTAATATCTCAGTTTTACCCTTCTCATTGTAAACACTTAATCCAAATTGCTCTAGGGCATTTGGAAAAGAGCTACCAGTTAGACTTACGGCATAAAGGCAAAGCATATCACACACTGGCTGAAAAAAAGGAAAACAAACAGTTCACGCGGATAGTGGCCTCACAAACAGTTCACGCAGAGGAGAATAGGGAGCAGTTCAGCGGGAGAGGAAAGGAACGGATGACTATAAAGCCTCCAAGGGTCTCTCTCGCGTGGGAGAGGCGGATGGATTTATTTTTATTTTCTTAGTCTTTTTCCTGCAGCACAATTCATTTGGTTTTCGCTTTTCATGTACTGGACAGCGTTTTAGTTTTCATTTCTCCTAGATTTTCTTGCTGAATGGCGGCCCCTCATTTATGTTTGGCTTTCTTCATTTTTATTTCTGGAGTTTTCGTTTTATCAAGTGCAGTTTTATTTTTATTTTGATTTATTTTGCTCTCAAATTTGGTAATGGCTCTACTTAGATTTATTTTTGTTATTAGAAATATTATGTGTAGCTAATTTATTAAGCTTGGGTTGTGGAATGAGATTCAATTTATTTTGGATTCTAGATTAATGCAATATTTTGTTAATAAATGTTGATTTCACTCTTGCTAGTCAGATTCGAATTGAAAATAGATTCCAGCTCTTGCTCTTGATTTGTTGTTGATGTAAGGCACAACAAACGCTTGAAAATTATCAAGGCTTCTTTCAGTTGATTTATAATGTGTGTTTGACTAGTAAAATAGTGAATCCCTTAGGGAAATATTGCAAAAACCTTAGCATAACATTTTTTTATCTTCATTGGTAGATGACAAAATTATCTAGGAACCGAAACAAAGAGAGTCTCATACCCAACCCAAGTGTTTGCTAATTTGCCTCTTAGACATAAACTTTAATTTCCTCTTTGATTTAATTTTTACTAAAATTACTTTCACACTTTTTCTTCCAAATTCATCTTCTAGATTCCTCATATTGCATTCCATTTTATTTGTTTTATCTCTCATAGTCGAAACATTTTTTTACAACAAAATTTCACAAATGTTTTTATAATCCTTTGTCCCTGTGGAATACGATCCTAGACTTATCCTTGATACAACTTGACACTTCTACACTTGGAAGCACATTTGAAACTGAGTCCAAGTTTTTGGGGCCGTTGCCGGGGACAACTGGTGTTTATCAAAGCATTCTCTTATTGCCGAGAGGACGTTTGTAGTGCTGTGAACCTCTTCACAGCTTGGGCTATATCTGTTCTTCTCATTTTGCTTGTTTGATTTTATTTTATTTTGGTTGCTAAATTTGCATGTCTGGTTGGGCTAGAGATAACACATATAGACTTGTTAGGACTGAATCATCAATCTCATCCTCGAGTGCATCTATTTATCTTAATCCAGCATTTGAATCATCATTTGACATTCATAGCAACATGGCTGAACATGAAGAAAACAATAATAGGGAAATTGTAAATCTTAACAGGACACTTAGAGAATATTTGCAGCCTGTTAGGACCAGCCCACCCTCTTGTATCATTCAACCTTTGAATGCAAATAATTTTAATTTCAAACCTGGGATGATTCCACTGCTGCCACATTTTCATGGCATGGAATCAGAAAACCCTCATCAAAGAGTTTGAAGAGGTTTGCTCAACTTTCATGGATAGAACATGCACTGAAGAAGTCATAAGGTTAAAACTGTTCCCATTTTCTCTAAAGGACAAGGCTAAAACCTGGCTGAACTCCTTAAGGCCAAGGTCTATTGGGACTTGGCAAAAAATGAAAACTGATTTTTTTATAAAAAAAAATTCCCAATGCATAGGACCAATGCCTTAAAAAGACAAATAATGAATTTTGGTCAAAAAGGATGTAGAAACATTTTATCACTGCTGGGAACGTTTTAAAGACTTATTAAATGCATGTCCTTATCATTTTTGGTTGCCTCATTTTTCTATAAGGGTTTGCAACCAAAAATGAGGCAATTTGTTGAAACCATGTGCAATGGTGAATTTTTCAACAAAAGGCCCGAGGAAGCCTTTGAATATTTTGACTACTTGGCTGAAAATACCCAATCTTGGGACACAACTAATGTGTATGATAGTTCTAAGCAAGTTGAGTCTGGTCATGGAAAATATACTTTAAAGGAAGATGATGATTTGCGTGCTAAGTTAACTTTGTTGTCAAGAAAAATGGAAGCCATGGAATTGAAAAAAGTAAATGAAGTGCATGTTGTCCCTAAAATTTCTTATAAGTGTGGTATATGTGAGGATCATGGGCATCCAACAAATGAATGTCCCACAATCCCTGCTTTCAAAGAAGCATTGTTGGACCAATCTAATGCTGTAAACATGATACATAAACCATATTCTGGTCCTTACTCTAATTCTTACAATCCAGGATGGAGGAGTCACCCAAATTTCAGTTGGAGGGGTGACTAGCATGTAGCTCCAGCAATCTTGGCTTCAGGTCCCTCCCAACTCACAATTCAAACTCCACCAATGCAAAAGAAGGGACTTGAGGAGACGGTACAACAGCTGTCCAACACTTTCCAGCAGTATATGCAAGGTCAAGCAACAATCAACAATCAAAATTCTCAAGCAATACTTTGCAGTAGTATATGAAAGGTCAAGCAACAATCAACAATCAAAATTCTCAAGCAATAAACGACATCCGGAGCACACTTACAAAGATGACTACAGCTTGGAGCTTCCAAGAAAAAGGAAAATTTCCTGCACAACCTCAACCCAATCCACAAAGTCAGCCACTTCAAGAAGGAGTTGGGAGTTCAAATGTAAGGCAAGTGAAGGCAGTCACTACTTTGAGAAATGGTAGGGTGGTGAACATTCCAGCTCAAGGTTCAGACAAGGCTGGTAAGGTCTTTAAACCTGTACAAAATGAGGCTAAAAAGAGTGAGGTTGAACAAGCTAAAATTGAAAATAAAAAGATTATATGTCCTGTACCTGCTCCCTTTCCTCAAAGATTGGCCCCCCTGCATAAAGATAAACACCAATCTGAAATTTTAGAAAAATTCAAGCAAGTTAGGATTAACATCCCTTTGTTGGATGCTTTTCAACAAATTCCTACCTATGCTAAGTTTCTAAAAGATTTGTGTACTATTAAAAGAAATTTAAATGTGCAAAAAAAAACCTTTCTTACTGAGCAAGTCAGTGCCATAATTCAGAGTAATACCCCACCAAAAGATAAAGACCCTGGTTCACCTACAATTGCTTGTGTTATAGGAAGTTCAAAAATTGGTCAAGCTTTGTTAGATCTTGGTTCAAGTGTGAATTTGCTGCCTTATAATGTATATGAATAGCTTGGTTTGGGGGAATAAAAACCAACTTCAATCATTTTACAACTACCTGACAGATCAATTAAAATGCCAAGGGGAGTTGTTGAGGATGTTTTAGTTCAAGTGGATAATTTTTTTTCCCCGTAGATTTTGTTGTGTTGGATGTTCACTTGACACCAAAATCTTCTTTTCAAGCACCTGTGATTCTTGGGAGACATTTTCTTGCTACTTCAAATGCATTAATAAACTGTAGGAATGGTGTTTTAAAGCTGAGTTTTGGGAACATGACCCTCGAACTGAATATTTTTAACATTTGTAGGCAACCTCAAGATTTGGAAGCTGTACAAGAGGTCAATTTGCTGGAAAGCATCCTTGAGGAAGAGGCTTATTTGGCATACCAGCCCACTAACCTGCTATTTTAGTTAGAAAATATTTGTGACCTCATCATGGATGACAGCCTCATTGATGTTTCTCCTGTTTTTAATGCAGAAAATAAATTTGATTCTAAATGGAGGCCTAAAACTCAGCAGCTCCCACCATTGACAGCAAGTTTGAAGCCTTCAGCAGATGAAATCCCAACACTAGAGCTAAAACCATTGCTGACTGACCTAAAGTATGCATTTTTGGGCCCAGACAGCACATTCCCAGTCGTGATTTCAGCCCAGCTCACTCATAACCAAGAAGGTAAACTAATGGGAGTCCTAAGGCAGCACAAAGGTGCTATTGGATGGATAATTGCGAATATAAAAGGTATAAATCCTCTTGTATGCACTCTAATAAGAGTTTATAATATCTATATGTTTGTTATATTTTCTCATGTTTTAATAGTTATAATTGCTTAAATCTTGGATTTTGATTATGTTTCGTATTTTGTAGAGTATATTGAGGAGTTAATCAAATTGAATTCAAAATCAAGAGATTTGTGAAGATTGTACAGAAACTTGGAGCTACATTGCCAGAAAGCTGAGGCTGCAACGCCAGAATGGTGATAATATGTGAAGATGGGGCAGCAACTTGGAGCTGCAGCGCTAGAAAGCTGAGGCTGCAGCGCCAGCATGGTGATAATATGTGAAGATAGGGCAGCAACTTGGAGCTGCAGCGCCAGAAAGCTGAGGCTGCAGCGCCAACCCGCGGGTTTTGAAAGTTATAAATACTAACCCTAGCTGAAAGAAAAGGGGAAGCTCGAATAGGGACAGCCAGAGAAGGAAGAAAACAGAATTTGGAGGAGAGAAGACGAAAGAGGAGAGTTGGAGACACTCCGGGAGGCTACGCATCAAGCTTTTAAATCATTCTTCTCCGGTTTTGTATTATTCTTATCTATCTATGTTGATGTTTTATGATATGAACGTAGTTTGTTTAAATATTATTATGGAGTAGATAATTTTGTGTTAAGGATAGATGGATCATAAACCTATATCTTGAGTTGTTGTTTGGACAAGTGGAATTTAATGTGTTTTTCAAAGAGTGTGTTTTATTGTTCTTAATGCTTTTTATTATTTTGATTCCTTCTTTGGGCATGGTGATGTGTCGAATAGAGAAGCCGTGCTTTCATGAATGGTTGAACTAATAAATATGATATTGGATTATTATCTTTGCAAAGGCCAGGGTAAAACATGTCATGAATGAAATAAGAATAACCGAATAGGGATTCTAGGAAGTTCATGTGGTCCGCTTAAATTGTAACTGAATAGGGAGATTTAACTGAAAGGAATCCAAAAACACTTAATGCTTCTTAATTTGAATTAATCTAGAATAGACCTGGAATACGAATATTTGAAGTTAATGATTCTTGAGATTGTGGTTAGACCTGGAATATGGATAACCAATTTATTGGGGATTCTACCATCTTGAAAAACGTATTAAATGAAACTTGTCCATTCGAAACTCTCGTCAATTATGGTTTAGGTGAAGTCGAGTCCTTAGCACGTTAGTTCATAAGAGTCTTCATTCCAAAGTTTGCAAGTCTTCCTTTATTTACTATTGCATTCTGTTTTTCCCTTTTAGTTAATTATTAGTAACCCTTTTTCCGACAGTTATTCATTTGCTCAAATAACAATAAGAGTCGAGTCATAATTTCTGTAGTATTTGCTCATTCCTCGTTGGGAACGATATTTACTCATCATTTTATTACTTGAACGATTAGTGCACTTGCTAGTGTCAATTTCATCGCATCACACTTATAAGATTTATTTAGAAGAAAATGCCAAAGTTTCTAGGGAGATGCAAAGGAGACTAAATCCTACCATGAAAGAGGTAGTAAAAACAGAGGTTTTTAAACTACTTGATATGGGGATTATTTACCCTATTGCGGACAGCAAATGGGTAAGTCCTATTTCTGTAGTTCCAAAAAAATCTGGGCTTACTATTATGAAAAATGAGAAAAACGAACTAATTCCTACTAGGATTTCTACTGGTTGGCGAATGTGCATAGATTATAGGAAGTTGAATGCCGCCACTAAGAAAGATCATTTCTCTTTGCCATTCCTTGATCAAGTATTAGAAAAAGTTGCTGGCCATGATTTTTATTGCTTTTATGATGGATTTTCTGGTTACTACCAAATAGAGATAGCACCTGAGGATCAGGAGAAAACAACTTTTACTTGACTGTTTGGCACTTTTACAGTTAGAAGAATGCCTTTTGGACTATGTAATGCTCCAGCTACTTTTCAAAGATATATGCTTAGTATTTTTAGAGACATGATTGAAAATAGTTTGGAAGTATTCGTGGATGATTTTTCAGTGTTTGGAAGTTCTATTGATGCATGTTTGACTAACTTACAAGTTGTTTTAACCAGGTGTGAAGAGAAGCATTTGCTTCTTAATTTGGAAAAGTGCCACTTCATGGTTCAACAAGGCATAGTTCTTGGTCACATAGTCTTATCCCGAGGTATTGAGGTTGATAAAGCTAAGATTGAGCTTATCTCCAAGCTTCCTATACCCAAAACAGTAAAGGAAATCATATCTTTTCTTGGGCATGCTGGGTTTTAAAGGAGGTTCATTCAAAATTTTAGTTCTATCTCTAAGCCCTTGTATGAGTTACTTATGCATGATGTAGCTTTTAAATGGACCCCTTCTTGTCAAAATGCTTTTGATAAGCTGAAAATTTTGCTTACTACAGCCCCTATCATGTAGCCCCCTATTTGGTCTATTTCTTTTGAGATAATGTGCAATGCTAGCGATGTAGCCATTGGAGCTGTACTTGGACAGCATAGAAATAAGTTCCCATATGTCATTTCTTATGCGAGTAGAACTCTAAATGGAGCCCAAAGAAATTATTCTACCATGAAAAAAGAGTTGCTTACTATAGTTTTTGCATTAGACAAGTTTCGAACTTATATTCTTGGCTCTCCTGTGGTTATTTTCACTGACCATGCAGCATTAAAGTATCTATTGTCGAAGAAGGATGCTAAACCACGATTGATCCGATGGATTCTTCTTCTCCAAGAATTTGACCTAATCATCAAGGACAAAAAAAGTGCTGAAAACGTAGTTGCCGACCACTTGTCTCGGCTTATAGTTGCTGAAAATGAGCACAATATCCCTATCCTTGACTCTTTTCCTGATGAGCAATTGATGTTAGTTGAAAATTTGCCTTGGTTTGCTGACATAGTTAATTTTTTGGTGACAAGACAAACTCCACCCCACTGGAGTGCTCACGACATACGAAAATTCAAGCATGAGGTAAAGTCATTCTTCTACGATGATCCTTATTTGTTCAAATATTGTTCTGATCAAATCATAAGGAAATGTGTGCCTGATCATGAAATACAAGTTGTTCTTTCCTTTTGTCATACTGAGGCTCGTGGGGGACATTTTTCTGCACATAAAACCATTGCAAAAATTTTGCAATTTGGTTTTCATTGGCCTCATATGTTTAAGGATGCGTATAATTTTTGCAAGACTTGTGAGCCATGTCAAAAATTAGGCACAGTCACTAAGAGGAACATGATGCCTTTACAGCCCATTTTGGTAATTGAAATTTTTGATTGTGGGGGGATTGATTTTATGGGGCCATTTCCATCTTCCTTTGGTTATTTATATATCCTAGTGGCGGTTGACTATGTTTCTAAGTGGGTTGAAACAATTCCATGTAAAACAAATGACCACAAGATTGTGCTTAAGTTCTTGAAAGAAAACATTTTTGCTAGATTTGGCATGCCTAGAGCTATCATTAGTGATAATGGAACCCATTTTTGCAACAAACCTTTTGCTGCCCTCATGAAAAAATATGGTATACACCATAAGGTTTCTACTACATATCACCCTCAAACAAATGGGCAAGCTGAATTAGTTAATAGGGAGCTTAAGCACATCTTAGAAAAAACAATCAACCCCAGCAGAAAAGATTGGTCTTTAAGGCTTACTGATGCACTTTAGGCATATAGGACAGCCTTTAAAACCTCTCTTAACATGTTTCCTTATCGCTTGGTATATGGAAAAGCATGTCATCTTCCCGTTGAGCTTGAACATAAGGCATATTGGGCTGTTAAACAATCCAATTTTTCCATTGACCATGCTGGTTCTGTGAGAAAGTTTCAGATTTCAGAGTTGGATGATCTTAGGCGAGATGCATATGACAATTCCAAATTATCAAAGGAGTGCATGAAGGTGTTACATGACAAGCACATCCAGAGAAAAAAATTTGAGCCCCATGAATAAGTCTTACTTTACAATTCCTGCCTCCATCTATTTCCAGGCAAATTAAGATTGAGGTGGAGTGGTCCTTATTTAGTTAAGACTGTGTTTCCATATGGAACTGTTGAGATTACTAATCCTCAAAATGGAAATACTTTCAAAGTAAATGGCCAACGACTTAAACATTTTTGGGAAAAATTTTTACATGAGGATACTTCCATTCCATTGGAAGATCCTACTTATTCTTATGATCCTTAGGTCATTTCTGTTTTGTTTTAATTTTTTTTTCTGCTTTTGTTTATTTCACCTCTATGTTTTGTTCTTTCATTTGTTTTCTTTTTTCTTTTTCTGCATTCTATCTTTTAGGTTCAGCACTGTTTATTTTTTTTTTTGGTTTCATTTTTACCTTCATGATCCTTTCAGCCATCTCAGGTATTTTCCTTCGGCCCTACTCTCTTTCATGCCTTGTTTATTCATGATTTGCAATGAGGACACTGCCCATTTTTAGTTGGGGGGTAAGGAGAGTATTCTACCATTTAGTCTCTCATGATTTATAATTTTGGGGTCTAAATTTTTTTTTCTACCACTTAGTCTCTCATGATTTATAATTGTGGGGTATGAATTTTTTTTTGCTGCCAAGTTACTGATTTCATATTTCTCTACTTAAGATCAGATAGTTGGACTCTTGGGCTACACTAATTCCCACTGGTTTAGGTTTAAGTTCAACACAGGACCTTGTGATAAGTCTTAGCAACTCAAACTTAGGCAATGTATTTCTAAGCTATTGATTGATGACCCTAATGGACACAATGCAGATACTTTTGTTGTTTGTTTGATGTCAATCAGTGGTTTTCATCTAAGCAACTAGCAAGAACTACAATGAACCATATCTTATTGGCCTAGGAAAAGTGAATGAGAAACTTCACAAAAAAAAAAGAAAAAAGTGAAGGTAAAAATACATGAGAAAAGGGACAGGTCAGAGATAAAAAAAAAATGGTGCAAGTTCATTGGAAAAGGCTGCCTATCACCGGGATCTATTTTTTAAAAAATAATATCCTTTATATAATCTAGTGGTAAGGGCCGACTTGTAGAAGTGTGGGTAGGCGCACATTCATAGGTCTGATTCCCCCTAGAAAACCAAGAGGTCTGAAAAAAAAATGGGTTTTTCAAAGTGTGATAGCGTGAAAGTCGTCAATGTAATGGTTTTGAATTGGAGTAAAGACCTTTTGGTTTTTCTTGACAAAGTTGCTAGGCTGAAACTATTGTGAGACATCTTGAAACCAACAAATGACAATCTGTTCACACACTTAATGCACTCAAAGATCTACAGCTTAAATACATTTCCCTTGTTTGAGTTTTTGAGAATTTTATAAGCCTTTGTGTTGAGCTATAACTTGACATGACTACATTCTAATGCCCAGGATTTCAATATGAGTTGGTCTTTTATAGAGATTTTTGAGTTCAGTGGCCCACTCTTGGATCTTTCATTCTTTGATTGCATTATTTGCTAGAGCCTAGCAATAAACTAGTTGGGGGGTGTGATAAAGTGTTAAAAACTACATGATTAGGTTGCTAAATTGAATAAATTGTTTAACCAAAAATGAATTAAGCACTTAATTATGCAGTGATTTTTAGTATTTGACTCATTGATAAATTCTGATATTTTGCACTTAAAATGATTTATAATGCAGTTTGTAAAACCACATCAGAATTAATATCTCAGTTTTACCCCTCTCATTGTAAACACTTAATCCTAATTGCTCTAGGGCATTCTTGAAAAAGAGCTACCAGTTAGAATTGCGGCATAAAGGCAGAGCATATCACACACGGGCTGAAAAAAAAGGAAGATAAGCAGTTCACGGGGATAGTGGCCTCACAAGCAGTTCACGCGGAGGAGAATAGGGAGCAATTCAGCGGGAGAGGAAAGGAACGGACGAATATAAAGCCTCCAGGGGTCTCTCTCACGTGGGGGAGGCGGCTGGATTTATTTTTATTTTCTTAGTCTTTTTCCTACAGCACAGTTCATTCGATTTTCGCTTTTCATGTACTGGACAGCGTTTTAGTTTTCATTTTTCCTAGATTTTCTTGCTGAACGGCGACCTCTCATTTATGTTTGACTTTCTTCAATTTTATTTCTGGAGTTTTCGTTTTATCAGGTGCGGTTTTATTTTTATTTTGATTTCTTTTGCTCTTAGATTTGGTAATGGCTCTACTTAGATTTATTTTTGTTATTAGAAATATTATATGTAGCTAATTTATTAAGCTTAGGTTGTGGAATGAGATTCGATTTATTTTGGATTCTAGATTAATGCAATATTTTGTTAATAAATGTTGATTTCACTCTTGCTAGTCAGATTCGAATTGAAAATAGATTACAGCTCTTGCTCTTGATTTGTTGTTGACGTAAGGCACAACAAACGCTTGAAAATTATCAAGGCTTTTTTCAGTTGATTTATAATGTGTGTTTGGCTAGTAAAATAGTGAATCCCTTAGGGAAATATTTCAAAAACCTTAGCATAACATTTTTTTATCTTCATTGGTAGATGACAAAATTATCTAGGAACCGAAACAAAGAGAGTCTCATACCCAACCCAAGTGTTTGCTAATTTGCCTCTTAGACATAAACTTTAATTTCCTCTTTGATTTAATTTTTATTAAAATTACTTTCACACTTTTTCTTCCAAATTCATCTTCTAGATTCCTCACATTGCATTCCATTTTATTTTTTTTATCTCTCATAGTCAATATGTTTTTTTACAACAAAATTTCACAAATGTTTTAATGATCCTTTGTCCCTGTGGAATACGATCTTGGACTTATCCTTGATACAACTTGACACTTCTACACTTGGAAGCACATTTGAGACCGAGTCAAACACCATATTGACTTGGTTCCTGGAGCTAGTTTGCCGAATCTACCACACTACCGGATGAGTCCTCAAGAACACGAAATTCTACAAAATCGGGTTGAGGAGTTGATTAAAAAAGGACTGATCAGAGAGAGTCTGAGTCCCTGTGCAAGATAATAATCAAGTACCGTTTTCCCATTCCACGACTGAGTGATTTGCTGGACATGTTAGAGGGTGCCAAGATCTTCTCAAAGCTAGATTTGCGTAATGGCTACCATGAAATTCGGGTCTGACCAGGGGATGAATCGAAAACAGCTTTTAAAACCAAAGAGGGGCTTCATGAGTGGATAGTGATGCCATTCGGTTTATCAAATGCTCCCAGCACCTTCATGCATATAATGAACCAGGTTTTAAAACCCTTCATTGGTAAGTTTATGGTTGTTTATTTTGACGATATATTGATCTATAGCCAGGATGAGGTGGAGCACTTGGACCATTTGCGGGAAGTGTTGCTGGTTTTGCGCGCGAATAAACTTTACATGAACCTGAAGAAGTGCAATTTCCTCACTGCCAAACTACTGTTTTTGGGATTTATCGTGGGTGCAGATGGTATTCAGGTTGATGAAGAGAAGGTACGCGCAATTCGGGAGTGGCCAACCCCAACATCAGTGCACCATGTTCGTAGTTTTCATGGACTGGACACTTTCTACCGCTGGTTTATTCCGAACTTTAGCAGTATAGTAGCACCAATCACAGAGTGCATGGAAAAAGGCCGATTCCAGTGGAGGGACGCACAAGATACAACCTTTGCAGTGATTAAAGAGAAGCTTTCTATAGCCTCGGTACTTGCCATGCCGAGCTTTGACAAGTTGTTTGAAGTTGAATGTGATGCCTCGGGCGTGGGTATTGGTGCTGTTTTGTCGCAGGAGGGACGACCGATAGAGTTTTTCAGCGAGAAGCTCAACAATGCTCGCCAGAAGTGGACAATGTATGAGCTGGAATTTTATGCAGTCATTCGAGCTTTGAGTCATTGGGAGCATTACCTCATCCAGCGTGAGTTTGTTCTCTACAGTGATCACCAAGCTTTGAAATTTATCAATACGCAAACCACCCTGAACAGAATGCATGCTCAGTGGACTACCTTCCTCCAGAAGTTCACTTTTGTGCTCAAACACAAGTCTGGGCAGTTGAATAAGGTGGCAGATGCGTTAAGCTGACTCGCGTCCCTACTTTTGACTCTTCGATCAGAAGTCGTGGAGTTTGACTGTTTGAAAGAGTTATATGAGGAAGATGCTGATTTTCGGGAAATTTGGGAGAAGTGTCAACAGAAAGAGGCAATCCCGGATTTTCATGTTCAAGACGGGTTTCTGTTTCGCGGTAATCAATTGTGTATCCCTCGCACATCTTTGCGAGAGCAGATTCTCCACGATATACACAGCAGCGGCTTAGGGGGTCACGCGGGGCGCGACAAAACAATAACCCAGGTAGCAGAACGTTATTATTGGCCACAGCTGAAACGTGATGTGGGCAAATTCGTACAGAGGTACCCCGTTTGCCAAACTGAAAAGGGCCAAGCACAGAATACCGGGTTGTACACCCCTCTGCCCGTGCCGGAAAACATTTGGGAGGATCTGACAATTGACTTTATTTTGGGTCTCCCGCGGACTCAGCGTGGGGTGGATTATGTTTTTGTGGTTGTCGACCGGTTCTCCAAGATGGCACACTTTATTCCGTGCCATAAAACTTCAGACATGTCTCATGTAGCTAGCCTTTTCTTTCGTGAGATTGTTCGCCTTCATGGGGTTCCCAAATCCATCACCTCCGATCTTGATATCAAGTTTCTTAGCCACTTCTGGAAGTCACTTTGGGGTAGGTTTAACACATCCCTAAAATACAGCAGCACTTGTCATCCACAAACGGACGGCCAAACAGAGGTAGTCAACCGGACCCTTGGTAACTTGATACGTTGCGTGACTGGTTCTCGGCCTAAGCAGTGGGACGTAGCCCTTCCACAAGCTGAATTTGCTTTCAATAGCATGTACAACTGTTCTATCGGGAAGATGCCATTCAAGATTGTCTACACCAAAGCACCTCAGCATGCTTTAGACCTGGTTCCTTTGCCCAAGCCTCTTGGCCATAATCAGGCTGCTAAGAACATGATTGAGCAAGTGCAGCGCTTCCATGCAGAGGTTTGCCAGAGTCTAGAGTTAGCCAACAGCAAGTACAAAGCTACCGCCGATAAGCATCGGCGTGAACATGTATTTCAAGAAGGTGGCCTGGTGATGACTTATCTACGCAAAAACCATTTCCCCGCGAGAACTTACAGCAAGTTGAAAAGCAGGAAGTATGGCTATTTCCGGGTGCTAAAGCGCATTAATGATAATGTTTATGTGATTGAACTTCCGGGTGACATGACCATTTCCAACACCTTCAATGTGGCCGATTTGTTTGAGTACTACCCGCTGGACGAAACACTTTATCCTGACAGTAACTCAGGGTCGAGTTCTTTTGAAGTGTGGGGGAATGATGCAGGACAGGTAGACGGAGCAGAACAGATGGCCCTGGACTACCTAGAACGGTTGGATCACTCCAAATCTAAGGGTGCAGTTTACATTGTTTTGCAAGCCACGGGCTCAGATCGGGCCCCGGAGACCCTAATCTGATTGGAAACGGGCTCCCGATCAAAACTCAGGCGAGGTGTCGCTGTTTTTTGACCAAAAAACGATGTTTAGGCCTTCAATTTTGTAATTTTTCAGTTTAGGAAACTTTCCATTTGCAATTTCCTTTTGTAATTAAGTCAGAATTGACTACCTTTAATTCTGCCTTAATATTTTAGTACTTTCCATTTTAGTATTTTCCATAGTTTTCCCCAAATTTATGCTTTCGGGGATTTTTGTCTTTTTTGTTTTGACTTTATAAATAAGAAAACCACATACAAAAAAGACAGATTATTATTATTGAATAAAATTAGAGTTTCCTTTATCTTAGTGATAATTTATTGTATTTAGAGTTGAAGACATAGTTCTTCTTCCTAATTCTTTCTTCCGCTTGCGTTTTACGGCAATTTCTTTCCACCTTTCCTATATCTATTCAACAACATCAATCTTTCTATTTTTTTTTTTTCTTCTGTTTGTAAACTCTATTCCCACATTCAAGAACCCAAAAATAAAAAGTAGAACCAAAGTCAAAACAATTAAGAATTTGTGTGAGAGATGGCTGATTTGGCAGCTAAATCTACCACATCATCGTCGTCCTGGTCGTTTTCATCATCAGTATTTACAGATTACCCTCTCATTTGCGCTCTTGTAGCCTTCGCTATCGCCCAATCCATCAAGTTCTTTACCTCCTGGTATACTCTCTCTCTCTTACGTTATTGGGTTTCAAGAAATTTGGATCAGATTATTGAAGCTCTTTCTTGTTTGATGCTGTTACATTTTACCCTTTTGTTTTCATCAAGGCTTGCATTCATTTCTATATGCTATGAACAAATTGGATCGGTTGCTTGATGTTTGGACAGATATCATCTACCATTACTGATTTAACTGTAGTCTTGAAGATGCGTGTAAATGGTATATTGCCTAGATATTGAATTTATGTGAAATATCAAATTCAAAGTCAACTCAACAAAGCCCTTGAATCTCAAGTTATTGGTATTCACTGTGAAATCTCTTTTAATTCATTTATCCAAAATGATCTTTCTTTCTTCTTTCTTTTTGGTGTGTGTAAGATTAGAAAAAAAATCCAATCCCACATTATTCATCAAAGGATTCAAAATGGGTACTTTCCTCTTTTTTTGCATCATTTCTTATAGATAAACAAAAGATGCAATAATCTTTTCCATTTTCTATTTTTCTTGGTTTTATTACTATCTGATATCTCAAATGTAGCTAGTCAAAATCATTGTTTCAGTTGTTTAATCCATAGACATTATAAGATGAGATGAAATTAATTAGTCAAAGTTAGCTAATTTTCTAGTAATTGAAGGCACCATGTTTCTTGTGTAATTGGGTGCGAAGAGACTCTGAGAATAACTTGAACGGGAATTTTACTTGATGAATTCAAGTTATATATCTTGTGTTTTGTCCTCGATAAGATAGCTGTACTGGGGTTGGTACCTCTTTGGTGCCCTTATTTATTATACATACAAGTTACTGTTAAAATGAAGTTAATAGATTTTTGAGTTACCAGCTTATCTAACTCTTTTTGTAGCTCAGTAGATAACTCTCTAGCTGTTTTCATTTGCCATGCTTCCACTTACAATTACAAGATTGGCGATATAGTTTACCCTAAGAGTTTTAAGCTTTCCAAGATTTGCAGGTATAAAGAAAGACGATGGGATCTCAAGCGACTTGTTGGATCTGGT